>OZ020526.1:16550281-17016972 GCA_963971425.1 Bryoerythrophyllum caledonicum | reverse complement strand
CAACGGCCGGCCCATTGGCCGCCCGCCGGCCCGATGGGCCCGTCCGATTGGCCGTCCGTCGGTTCGGACGACCGCCCAGTTAGGTTAGGCGGCCATCCGCATATACAAGCGGACGACCGCTTGTTTTTTCGTCACTTCGTCTCCTCTCATGCCGAGTCGGATGTGCTACATGTACATATTTTTGTACTTGTTGCTCTTACTAGGTGAGGAGACGGAGGTCCTTTAATTCTGACTGGATATTTTGTTTTTGAATTTCCCAAACCATTCATTCACGAATAAATACCAAAGTGCCGGCGCTTGTTTTTTTAAAAATAAGCATTACCATGGTGACGGAGAAGGGGATCATGGTGGAGGATGTGAGTGAAATTAGAACAGGAGGGTCAAAGAAAAGAATCAAACAGAAAGGTGCTACTCATGATCTACGGTGGGAGATTTTGGACAATGAAGACATTCAAGCGGAGGAAGGTTGGGAGGCTGAAACGGAGGATTATTGGATATTCAAGACATGCAAGAAATACGTGAAGATGTACCACATCAATAAACTTTGGCCAAGAGATTGCCACATAAGTCATACGACTTAATTTGCTTGCAAGCCGTGGATGTGCAAAGATGACCACTTCATTTATCGTGCGGAGGAGGTTTGGCAGGCTTTGTTTGGGAATCGCCCACGAAGCAAAGGGTTTTTCAATTACAGCCTACTATCAATGGTATACACCGAGGTCGTGTTGAAATGAAAGGTGGATTGGAGCACGTTTCCGACTACTACACAATATCTGCTTAGGATTGGACAAAATCAGAAGCATACTCTCGATTTATTCAATCCTAAATCGGCCTTGACTAAGAATAATTTGGAGGAATTTAAGAAAAAGCCTCGTCGGATGACCACGGTGGATACCATGCCAAAAATACAACCTTCGGTGGAGGAAATTGTTGTTGTGATGGAGTTTGACAAACATTTGGACATTGTGGTCGACAATATATTGTCAACTATGATCTCCAGAGGCTCTTTGGATGAAAGGACAATAGAAGACCCCGTACAATCGAATATTCAAAATATTGTCATGGTAGGAAGTGAAAGTAATGATAACACAGAACGAGGGGGGGGGAATACGGATGGAGAAGAAATCGTTGTTCCAAACGTTCAAACTTTGGAAGGCATGGCACTGGAGACAATAGATGTCGGGCCAAGCACTTCAACGTAGGAAACATTGGAACTAAATTCCAATGACCCGATGATTAACAATGGTATAATTTCCGGTATTGAAGAAATGCTTCGAACAATGCCAAACAAGGATAAGTTCAAAGACTTGCTCGACTTGAGTGTTAAGTGGACTGAAGCGTACGTTCAAGCAATGGAATTTGGTCATCCACTCGAACTGCATAGTGATTCGAGCGAACTGATCCAAATACAATGAGTAGTGAGAGTAGCACGTAATTTGATGGACGGAGCGAAAATTCTTGCAGTAATGGCTCCTTCTCTTCTAGATAGGGCTCATGTCTTTTCAAGTATATCTCCGAGTGTGCTACAAGCCGCTGCTCGCTTCGATACAGTGGCTTCTTGTATAACGCCAATGTTAGAAGACATGATCGTGCTAATTCAGGTAGTGATTGAATTGGGGAATGAGGCCGGAAAAAATGGAGCCTTTACTGGACAACTAAAATTTGAATTAGAAGCGAACAAGCGGCAGCTAGATGCCACTGAGAGAGTCCTTGAAAACATGTCGGAGAAGATGAATGCGTAGGTTCTTGAAGTGGATGTGATTGTCATTGAGGACAATGCCGAAACTTCGGACAACCTTTTTCTTTCCAAGTTTGAAAGGAATGATGCGGAGGATGCCACACCGGTCAAATCTAGCAGACCGGCCGAGCCTTCTGCTGTTGAATTGACAGTACCAGTTGGGAGTAGCCAAGTACGGCCAGAAGCGCACGGAAAAAGGAAGGCAATTGTGGAATGTAAAGGGGAGATGGAATTGGTGTCACAGAAGTTGGAGGTGGCAAATAAGGAGAGGGACGAGGCACGAGCCAAATATGAGACATAAGGGAGGACATTGAGATTGATAGACGATACTCCAAGCAACGAGAACACAATGCCTTGGTTGGGTTGGGTTCATCGCCTTTAGGACAGGGAGACCATGGTCTCGAAAGCACAACATGATTTCAAAAAATTTGCTACCGAATCACAAGAATCAGGTGAACTCGTGGATACCTCATAGAGATTCAAGAAATTCATTGGGCAATGTAGACACGAGCCCACAAAGGTCACTATGTGGGGTGATCACTATAAGAAACCCGTGTTTTTTGTGACAGGGCAACTAACGTGCAATTATGTTTTGTGCAGCATCCGGCACGTCAACGTTGACGTCCAAAAAAATCCGTTGTAATTGACATGCGAAAAACATGCCAAAATCTCAAAAAACAGGCCCACATTTTTTAAAACGTCACAAAAACTTGGGGGTTGAAGGTGTTAAAAATCTGCCATGTGGCTGCCACGTCGCGTCCACGTCATCGCCACATGGACGGGCAGTGCCACATGCCCAACTTTTTCATCCAGGCCCTTGGTAATGTGGCCCATGATGTGGCGCATGACGTGGCATACGATTGTGACTAGGCTTGCATACGTGGACCCGCCATTTTATGACGTGGCACCTTTAAAATCTGACGTGTCACTTTTTAAAATATGACGTGGCATGTCCAAACAACATAGTTTAATGCAATAATTAATTGTGGACAGTGAAAATTGGGACGTCATTTCTAACACGGTATGTTTTCTGTGACGTTTGTTATGACATTTTCTATGACGTTCGTTGAGATGGAGGTCACCAAAAGCAAGTACCAAGTCAGCAAAAGCAAGTGCCATGTCACCAAAAAGAAGCGCCATGTCATCAAAAAGTACCGTATCACTTTAAGTTTCAAGGGTAATCCAAATTCATCCAAATAGATGGATGAAAGTGAATCACTCTTGATTCAAGTGTGATGAGATAGGAGAGAAGGCCTTACATATATATACAATGGGATGCACAAGTGGTGACAATCCATATGGGATTTTTGGATTTGTCGTGGTGTTAGCATAAACATTCAAATGTCACAGTAGACGTCCATCCAGACGTCTGTTCCAACATCCTCTTTGCCTACGTGGCAGCTAATTTCAACCTTGCCTACGTGGCACAAACATTTTAAAAAGAATCCAATTTCTACTTTGCATACGTGGCTCAAACATGTTTTTTGTGATGTCAGTAAGGACATCCACGTTTTTTGTGATGTTAGTAACGACATCCACGTTTTTATTTTTGTAGGGGTTAGCCCATCTCCACTGTGTTTTAACCGTTGGGTAGTGTTTTACGGGAGGTTGCAGTAACAATCTCGAAGTTACTCACAGTGAAGCTGAAACCCCCCTGCCGACGTGGCATTGTCACCTTTCTGAGGATGTTGTCTAAAACATGACTATGTTCACTAGGACGTCCCGCAAAACAAATACGTTTATGCTAACATCTCTGCGTTTTTCCGCCAATTTTTCCATGTTTGGTGCAACATCCACCAGAATCCGAGAGCCCAAGGCTCGGCCTGTTCGCAAAAACATGTTTTGAAAAACACACTTGATCACAGCTAACGTCACAAAAATCACGGGTTTCTTATAGTGGATGTACCGAAGATGATGGATCGTACAAACTATCATCGGAAGGGAAAGAACAATGATATTGACTGGGCTTTGGAAGTGGAGGAAGGATGGGTGCCCTACAATATCTTCTCATCACATTTTGTAGAATCGGAGCAATAATCTATACTTGCGACCATGTCCTGGTATTCCTCAACGACAAATGCAGCTTGTGCTAAGAACATTTTGGTCCGGAGCGAGCATATACGTTGGGCCGATGTGGCCATAACTTTCATATTACTTGCATTTCCGCAAGTTCTATGATACAATTGGTGTGTCCCATGTGTCGCTCTCCAACTAGCACAAGATTCTACGAAGTGATAGGGATACAAGATGTTATGCCACCGGGGCACGAGTTCAACGGATGGAATCTCCCATTGGATCAACTTCCAAAGAAATCCCAAAACTATCGTGACTCGAGAAACCACTTATTTGGAATAATGAGCTTTCTTGTCACCAACTATACGAGGAGTATAAGATGGAATGTGATTTTTTCTTTTGGATGACACATGACTATGAGGTGGAGATTAGGGCGCAAGAGATTGAAGATGGCGAGCAACAAGAGTTGTCTTGCCGCAACTTTGGAGGGCATTGGAGCACTGAGCACAAGCATTCCGATTTCTTCCAAAGAGAACTGAGAAGAGAAAAGATGGTTTGTGGCATAAGGTAGACAATGACATTGAGTTGGGAGATGAGTACAAGAAGTACAATTGTATTCTGGTAGGAAGACCCCTGGTCCTTGCAAAGTTGGAAGAGGTGTTTAACGAAAAACTACGGTGTTTAACGAAAAAGGCTTCTTTTTAAAACGTAGAATGTTCTTATTGGGATGCGGTACAAACATCTGATTGGAGAATTGGGGACGTCATTGGCTATTGGAGGAATGTGCTACAAAAGCTCCAAAGAAAATTCTTGATGTCATTCCCAAAGAATGACGCTTTTGTGAACAAGGTGGTGGAACAAATTGAGAAGGTGGATCTTGGCAGGAAGCGAAAGAGAGATGATGGCAATGATAGCGACGATAGTTGGGGGTCGGAGATGCATAGGGAAATTGCAGCCGTAGTCGAGAGTACAAAGAGAGGGGTAGGATTGCCAAGCCAAGCCGGAGACCACATACTCGTAGTAGCACACGAACGGATCATACGAACAAGCCTACTTGTTCAAGGCAGTAGAATGGGGTAGATGAACGTAAAGCTTAACGTAGTTGTTGTTGAAGAAATGGTGTGGCAAGAAGTTGGAAGCATGCCATGGTGGGGCATACTTTTTGAAATAAAGGTTTACAATTTGTAAGATTTATTGTCCACTTGTTAATTATTCAATTGTATGTGGATGTTAGAAATGTTGTAGTGCATCAGGTGAATGCGAAGCAGTGAAATAAATAGAAGTTTGCAAACTCAAAGTATATTCGGTACACAACAAGAATGTTATGTTTAAGTCATTTTGTAGGGGATGACTAAATCCAACACAAAACACAAGACAATAGAATAGCAAAAGAAATGGATATAAAATTTGTGCATATATGAATTTTTCTTATTGATATTCGGAATAAATCTAAAAATCAATTGAGACAATAGAAGCTTTCAAAGCATCCGTGGTATGACTATAAAGTTCCATGAACTTGAACTACACTATTTGCAATAAAAATAAGTGCGGTGAATGCATACTACGTAAATGGGCCAAATTTTCCTACACATTCACGTCGGTAGGAAGTTCGTAATCGCTATCTCTTTTTATTTCAGCTCCACTAGATTCTAAAATATCGTCTTTATAATCCGTGGTGGCTTTTTGTTTGATTCTCGGTTTGATCGACAATGTTTGAATGGTTTTGAATCTCTTGCAAGTTTCAATGACATCAATGGGATTACCAAGCCGCGTGCGAAGAAATGGATGCATGGGAGCTTTACGTTTCTTCGTGGCGTTTGTAGGCCGCTTAGGTTGTAATTCTAAACCTCCATGAACCTTGGGTGATGTATGAAGAGCTTAGACAGAGGTACATCTCCATCATTGGGTATGCCATCGGATTGGCGTTGCGGTGTTCGGGGTCGCACATGTTTTGAAAGAGACACCAAACTGTGGGAGGATTTCAAATTAATTATAGTGACCGTTGCAAGAGGGGTTCCAAATAGAGACTGCGATGCGCGACCATGCAAGGACGGTTGATCCTTAGAGGAGGAGGCCTTCTTCTCCGTGACGTGAATGGGACTCTTTGTACCGCCGTAAGTACCGCCCTCCATAGTTTTCTCCCCGTGAACAACCGTTTCGTCTAGGAATGGCCCTTTTGTTCTTTGCTCGGGATTTTCCGCAAGTGTGAGACCGTGGTGCTTGCCTTCCTCAACATTCTTCACTGAGAGCCCTCGCATCATTTGCCCGTGTAGTGCCGTTGCACATGAGGATGATAAATCTTCTCCTCCCTTGTCCTTCGTGACTTCCACAGGCGAAGTTGGTCCATGACAAAGGATATTGTTGCCATTGACCATGCCGTCTTTATTCAAGTACCGTGCTATGGGCAACAAGTCATCTTCTTTGTCTGCAAGAACGTCGTCAGCGACAAAATCATACTCGGTGATTGGGGCGTCGTGAGTATGATCCATACGTTGAGGTGGGCTGCTGTCGATGTCATTGTCTAAATGCTCTACATCGTAATTGGCAAAAGCACCGATGCTTGAATTGTGAGAGTATTCCGGTTCATTTGACTCACGTGGTTGTGGATCCTCTAAATCCAAGTTCTCTGCGTATTACCACTTCTTATCTGTCAACTTTGTATTCACGAACAACTTTGAGTTCGTATATACAAAGACCAAGTCATCAGCCCTTCCCAGTAGTAACCGATTTCGTTTCTTGTCATGGACGAAAGGGTAGCTACTCCAATTGCGTTCGCAAGAAGAAGATGACACTGTCTGTGCTAGTATTCTCTTTGCAATTAAGGCAAGGAGTTTTCCACAAACACCTTCAAAATTCCACCAAGCATATAGAGAACATTTTTGGTCCTTAGGGTCCAACATGTCATGGAATGGTAGATCCTTGTTTCGAAATGCCATTAATTCGTTCACAACGTCCAGTTAAGCCTTAGAAGTACATAGCTTTCGTGATACTCGTTTGCATGCCGTGATGACATCCGGATCATCGGCCAACTCTTCGTCATGGAGTAAATAAGGATTGAGAAGTGTACCGGCGGAATGTAAATCCGTTGTCATTATTTGTTTCAGTGCGTAGAACTCGTCCTCAGCAATGACCGCTAAGTCGCTATCGAGACAAAATGGTTCTTTACGCAACGCCAGAACATACTTCTCGAGCTCGCGAAGAATGTGCAAAACCTTGGCCATACAAGGTTGTTTGGCGTCAAATTTCCGAAGCCCATATACCACAGGGGCTACCATCTCCCCGAAGTTCGTGCACCGCTCCTAGAAATGCTCATCTAGAACTACTCTTTTGATGCTCCGAGAGATCACTAATTTATCTCTAGCCGAGAGTGACTTTTTTGAGGCATATGCCTGCCAATCAGAATCAACGGCAGTTTGTTCCAATGATTCCTAGACCTTCAACATGCCATCTATCATTGTGAAATTACATGCAAATCTTCTTTGCTCGAGCATCAATAGACTGAACTTTGCCTCGTATTTTCGAAACACGGCGAGGGGCATTTGTTGATTCTTGACAAACTTCACCAAGAACTTAGCCTTGTCGAGAGTTTATTTTATTCACGTAGCCTTCTCCCAGTCCTCCAACAATAAGTCCATGGCATGCGCGGCACATCCTTGAATGCATATGTGTGGATATTTCTTGACGACTGATTGTGAGGCATTGAGCATTAATGAAGCATTGTCAATACACCCCTGAACAATGTTGTGGGGGCCAACTTATTCAATGAACTTGAACATGATAGATGTCAGGTACCCAACGTTCTTTTCTATTCCCGTAGTATCTACAGCTCCCAAGAAGAGCTCTTGAGCGGGAGACACAAGCATTGCATTGCACAAAGGGCGACTAGTTATAGATGTCCACCCATTCAGGGCTAGAGTTCCTCCAAACTTCCGAACAGTGTCGAACACTCTATTAATAAGTTGTGTTTTTAAATCAGCCTTTGCTTGTCCCAACAACCTTGTCCGAATGTCATGGTAAGAAGGTGGGACATATGGTTTTTTGAAAGAGGCAGTCTTCGTCACGGCTTCCTTGAATGCAGCATTCCGTGCTACAGCAAACGGCACCTTTGCTTCACAGAAAAACTTCGCCTAAATTTTGTCTAGCTCCCGCCGCTCCACTTCTTAAAAGCCCTCTTTGATCATGGATTGCCTCACCAATCTGGGGAAGGTGGCATCTACACTCCTTTCTTCGGTGAAGTCGAAGAAGGTGAGGGTTGGTTCAACCATGGTTGATGGTAAAATCACGGGGGGGGCTTGAGTGGATCCTACACAAGAGTCTCCACCAGTAGACTTGGGCGTGCTATATTCTGAGGCAGGCGCAAATTTCAATGATGGGGTGGGGCAATTTTGGAGAGCAGTTCTCCATTATGTTTCGGGTAGTGGCTACGATAGTTTTTAAATATAGTCTATACGCGGGTTGTCAATTTGGTGCAGAGGCGAACACCGCTATTGCGCTTGCCAAAGAGTTCTTTGTACTCGAGATGACTAAGCTGTCGTTCTAGCCTTCTTGCAAAAATGCGATGACAAAGATTGCATTGGAAGGAGTCGGACTTCCTGCCTTGCACCATAGTGATTTCTATTTACCAAAGAGACCAAGGTTTGGTGGACATTTTGATGGGTATAATATCGAGAAATGAACGAACGTGATAGATAGTATGTGGAAGAAATATTAGGAGTTCCTAAAGAAACTCTAATATTGAAGGCTTCTGAACTCAATGATTACCAGGCAATGGATACATAGTGCAGCTCAAAGCTCTTGGGAAATAAAAGTTCAGAAGTAAAGTGAAGCTCCATGTATCGGTGTGAAATGAGGGTCGTTACCGTTGACAATGTATCACGGAAAGGTGGATATACCACCATTCACAGGGGTCGTATTGAAGGAGCTCTTGGCATTGAAGCATTTTGGGAGTTTGCCGCTAAATTGTCCAACCAATGGCAAGAGAGGCCAGACTTGGCAAAAGTGGAGCACCAAAATGAGTCAATGGCAGTGAGGATTCTACATCCGGATGTCATTCAATTCGTGGCCATTTATGCCGATAAATATAAAGGCTATGCCTATTGGTGGAATGGGGGGACTTTGCGAGAGATGTTGAACTGTGATCACAAATACGGTGACGTTGTGTTCATACATCTTCACTACGGGAATTTCCCGGACGATGAGGTTATTTGAGTTCATCACCTAATTTGTTTTTGCAGAAAACGGACCAAGCTCGTGTGGGCATTGTTGCGCATAATGAATGAAGTACACAAGAGCAACAATCTTCACAATGACTTGTCTCCGGACAATATCCTCCTCCATTTCCCACTCGATGAATTGCGGGTGTACATTGGAGTATGCGATTGGGGCATGACGACGAAGACAACCGAACCAATGCACTCACTCTACACGTTCACCAATGCTGAACAAATGGCCGTGACTATGCGGAGGCGTTGGTGGGTGGATCCTAGAGTTGTGTACTTACACAAACAAGATGCGGATGTTCAGATCATTCCCAAGTTATCAAGGGCTTCGGAGGAGTATGCCACGGTGCAACGAATCAACGGCAAGACCATGTCCAAGGACTAGGAGAGGTTATAATGGAACTCTCAAACTTCCATACGTAGTATTTTCGAACGGGGAATTTGCGAAATACATTTCACTTGTACATGGACAGAGTGTGCAACGAAGACAGAGAGGGCGTTGATGGGCTTTCTCATATCATCACACGCTTCAGCGACACATACAATTGGCCCACGCCAGATGAGCATTTTCGGACCACGTATTAGTAATACCACGATCAATTTTTGATTACTTCCGGCATTAGTAGATTGCATAGAGTAGCATGCATGTTTCAAAATCACTACAGTTGTAGTCTTAGATTTCAATGATCTGTTTGAAATTTTGACTCGATAAATTAAAAAACTCTTTTTCATATACTTGTGCAAGGACATACATTTCTTTTATTCAATTATATTCCTATTTATATGGATTTGCTTGTGTGATGATTCCGTCATTTGAGCTTATCAATATGCCGTATTTTATAATTATAACATCTATTGAATTTAGGAGTCCTCATCATAGTAGATTATACTAATTTACTTCAAAATATCAATGCAGTTACCAAGCTGCGAAGGACACCGTGATGGACTACACCAACGCAGCAGGGCAGAAAGCCGGGGATACGTGGGAAGGCGCGAAGCAGAAGGCGGGGGAGGCGATAGGCGTGGCCCAGGAGAAAGGCAGGGCAGGCGAAAGACACCGCCGCAGGGACCGCCACCGAAGCCAAGGACAGGTCCTATGACGCCGCCGGCGCCACGAACGAGAAGGCCAAGGAGACCGCCGGCGGCGCTCAAGCCACGGCCGGATCGTGGTTCGGCGCCATCAAGGACAAGGCCCCGGGGCTCCTAAGCGTTGCTCAGCAGAAGGCCGCCGACGCCTCCAAGGCCGCGCAGGAGCAATCCGCTGTCGGCAAGGACAAGGCCGCCTCCATTGTGGATGCAACCAAGGCGAAAGCTGCCGAAACCACCGACGCAACCAAGCAGAAGGCCGCTGGCACAACCGAGGCAGCCAAGGATGCTTCAGCTGATTACACTTCCAGAGCTCAGTAGACGTCGGGTGACGCTACCGATGGGGCCAAGAAGAGCACTGAGGACATGCAGCAATGTGCCGCGGCCACGTGGGAGGCCATCAAGGACAAGACGGCGCAAGCAGGTGGACATGCCTCGGACGGAGCGAAGCAGACTGGCGGCGACGCCGAGGCCACAGCTGCTGCGACGTGGGAGGCCATTAAGGCCAAAACAGCGCAAGCACAACCTGGACAAGCTCAAAGCTAAGTGTCCATTTTCCACATTCTGAAAGGTATATTGTATGGTGTAGCTGAGGATATATGGAGGTGTAGTCGAGTAAGTTGAGGGATGAGAATTAGAGCTTATTTTTGCAGGTGGGTGTAAATTTGGGGGTATGTTTATAAGCAGACATTATGGTAGCAAGTTCTGCAAATTTGTTAGCCTTCAGTGCGGCTTTATTCCGATGTAAATGTTCCAAGTGCGGAAAAATATATTGATTTTGCAATATTCGTGTGCGCAATGTTCTCTTCTATATTCTTTCTGGAATGAAGCTTTGCATCTTAGAAATGAAATATAGATGTATTGTGCTCTTGTATGCGCTTATTTTCATGATCAGTAGTATTTTAACCCCTAAAGGACGAAGTGTCCAAATTTGGCTTTTTGAAAAATCGGTCAGGTTCCTATGGTGACAATTTCCAACATTCCACTTTGAAATTTTTACTATAGAAAGACATTACCAAGAGCTTAGTGGGAAAACAATATTCTCCTAAATTGGACATTTGATGAAAAAGTTATAGGGTTTTGAATTTTAAATGGGGAGGGCCGGCACCTCAGGCACCTCCAAAAACTTTTGATAGGACACTCTATTGAAAGTGAGATTTTCAGTACTCGCAAGTAATATTATTTCCCTCCATGTTGTCAAAAAAAAGTTCTTGTCTTTAGTGAAAAATAGCATACCAACCCAAGTCAAACATTTTCACACATTGTCACTCATTGTTGGGCAAGGTACCAAAAAAACTTCTTCTTTTCCACATAAAACCTAGAGATCTTCATATTTTTCACTTTTTATTTTTTCCACAACAATATGTAATGTAAACCTTCTTATTGACCATTCGGATTATCAATCAAAAACATATTAAGTTCAAAAAAAATTAAAGTTTGAATTAACAAATTTCGAGCCTCCACTCCTTGCACACTTGTTTTGAATATGCTACACCCTGTCTCTACCTCTAAAAATTGGTGTGTAAGGAGCTAACGTCATGCTTAACAAGATGGTAATAGATTTAGACCTTGTGTAGTGAAATTTCTTGATACCAACTGAAGTCAAAGTCTGCTGATCCACTAAACGCAGGGAAGAAAATGAACCATTTGCTTGACTTCAAACACTATAATCTTTCAATCCGTGCGGTCAAAGTTTATGAAATTTTGTGCATGTATTACTTAATAAGCCTTTATTGAGATCCTACGGTCAGAACTAAAAATAAAAGTTTTTGTTACCTTCTTTATTCATTGCACTAGAATCCATTAATTTTGAAGCGTTTTTGGTGTAAAACTGTCATGGTACCTTAGGGGTTAAGCTTCAAAAGTACAGCTCAGAAGTTTTATTTGATGCCAACCTCACTCAACTGCTGTGCTTCTCATTTGCAATGCACTGTTTTTCATTTATTTCGGAAAAATATGAAAGGAAGAAAGTGATTAAGTATCCAGTGCAATGTTTGCACCATGCTTATTATATTCTTTATCTTAATATGGCCACTTCATACTAACATGAATGAATTTGTTTCAATTTCTTCACTATTTCAAACTACAAAGTGCCAATAATACTTATTTCACCAAGTTCAGTCATCATACGTCTAATGAAGGAGAATTAATATTGAATCATGAATCCTAACTCCCTCCTTGATGTGGAGATTTAGAAGTGGACTGGAATGAGAGGTTTGCGTATATAAGAACGTCCAGATTGTTGCTTTCACTTTCAACGTAGGGTTAGTCAGTCACAACAAACTTGTCTACACGCTTGAGCAAGAGAACGAAGAGCTGAAGCAGGAGAAGCTGTACCTGATCAGGAGAAATATTAGGGAGCTGGAAGTTAAGTTGATGGAGTTGCAGCACGTCCGGATGTCAGTCGGCCTTCGAAAAGGAGATGGCATGTCTAAGGTGGAGGAACATTCAACGCAAGGATAGGATGTGAAAGGCTCTTGAAGAACGTCCTGCACAGGTGTTATTACGATCTACGCATTTTTCTTATAAAATACGATGAGGTTGCTCATGACTTCGTGCGAGTTTCACCGGTGAGAAGCTCTCTTTCCATCTCGCCCCAAACGCACCACACAGCAGCTCACAACCCCATCCACAATCCTACTTCAGCAGCGTTGATCGTAACCCTCTTTTTCATCAAGACGAAATCTGTGCTGAAACTCCCGCAGAAGCGCGGAGGACAGTCTCCAAAACTAGCCAACCATAATTTATGATCAGGTGGTCCCACGCAACGTGACGGGCCTCGAGAACCACGTCTTTGGCGTGTCCGTCGTGTACCATCGTCCATCCACATCACCCAAATGGCGGACGTGCGCCGTTGACGAGTGTTGGTTCCGAATTTTCACACCATAATTTCCATCACCGATCGCACAAAAAGCCGCCGCGCGTGGCGCCAGCGTCGCCATCTCCCTCTCCGCAACACGCTCCACACCCAATTACAAACCCATTTCCTCCTGCAATCCGCGTCTCACGAACCAGCTTTCGCGAAATTCGCAGCAGGAATCCATTTCAGAGGTGATCGTTCTCCCAAATTGTCGAATTTCCTCCGCAGTTGTTGCTGAAATTCGGGGTCAAATTAGAGTGTGGCTGTTTCTAGGGTTTCGAAACGTTGTTTGCATTACCCTTACTTGCAAATTTGGAGTTTTGCTGATGTTCCTGTGACTTGTGTTTTTCAGGGTTTTGATTCGGGGTTTGGGTTCTGAGGGGACTTCCTGTCCATGATTTGTGACCACGCTGAGGTCATGGAACCCTCAAGCATGGAGCGAGCTCAGTTCCGGTTGCAGCAGCTGGCGGCTCACCTCCATCCCGAGCAGAGCTCACTCTCTTTCATGGTTAGAGTCGGTGCCGCTGCTTCTTCCATTTCCCCGCCTGCGACAAGTTTTTCTCAACAAAATTCGTTGTTCTCGGTGCAGGCATGCGTGGGTGGCGCGCGACGAGATGCCCGCGTCCATTACGCCAGAGCCGCTCTGAACGACGCCCGGTTCATGCGACCTGCGCAGCCCACCAAGGTGCTGTTGACATGCCAAATTTTGAGGATTCCTTAACCTAACATGTGTGTGGTTCGATACTTTCCTGTATTGACCCGCCCGGTTCTTTCTTAGTCTGGTTTCGGCATTTTCAACATGTGTGGCATTCGAACAGGATAGTCATACCGAGGAACCGAAGCCATTCTCTCAGGATCAGGAGAGGAAGAAGGCGGACACGGCTGACCTAGTTTCGCCGCCGTTGTTCAGCAAGCCCTCAACTCAGGACGCGGTGCAACCAGTTTCGGAGCCTCTGTTTTCTCGCAGCAGCAAATTGTCACCGCAAGAGGTGGAGAAGGAGAAAGAGGCGGCTGCCCTCGCATGGGCCGCTGCTGAAGAGCAACCAACTCATCCTGAAACCGAAAGCATTGGCAAAGGTATTGATCGAAACTCTGCAAATGACTCCATTATGGTTAACAAGTTGTGTGTTTGTCCATCGGCTAATGTTTCATCATTTTTCACAGGTTATGAGTGGTTTCCTCGCATGGACGTCATGGAGTCAGGTTCTGCCTACGTCGTGACTGTGGAGCTTCCGGGCGTGAATGCGGATGGCATCTGTTGTGAGGTCACATCTGACAGGTGAGATCACATGTGATGGCTGGAACGTGGTAGATGATGAGAGGGTTTAGGGTTTACGACTTGATTGTGAACTCACCTTGACGATGGTGTTGGAGCAGCTTGGTGATATCAGGCAGTCGGTCTACAGATTGGTGGAAGAACAACAGTGACAGTGAGAAGCACTCTAATGGCAATGGCAATGGCAATGAGAATGGGAAGGGGAGTGTCTATCATCGACGTGAACTTGCACGAGGTCCATACCGAGCTGTGTGGCGGCTGCCCAAGAATGCGGACCTTGGTGGAATAACTGCAGAGTTCATGTACGGGAATCCATTTGATTGTGAGTTTTGTGATCATCTTTCTTACTGATAGAATACAGCTTCTGAACGTGTGTGCTTTGGAATGTTTTCGTTGCAGCGATGGATTTCTGCGGGTGTTCGTGCCAAAGAGACGGATGAATCGGTATATATGAAGAAAAGTGCGTTTTGTGGCTTGTGTAAGATAAACAATGATCTGAGCAGTAAATATGTATATCGGAGACTGTCTTGAAGTCTCATTCTAAGAATGCTATATTGTATTTTCAGAGTTCACATGTGCTTCATGTCTCTGTTCACCCACGTTCCTGCATGAAGAGAATGACCAGGTTTATGTGAAAGGCTCAAGGGAGAGGAAGGCGACAAGTATCTCATGTGAACTTTTTTTTGTGTCCTCAAACACGGCCAAACCTATTTTGATGTGACGTTTTGCCTTAATATTTGCCATTCATCCGAGCTCTCTTCATCACTGAAGTCCCAGCGTGGGGATGTCCTGTCAAACCGGTATTCGTCTGCCGCCAATGAATTTATGATGGGAAGCATACAAACCACTCGTAATCTCATAATACACAAGACTACTAGTTTACTTACTTTTTCACTAAATAACATACTTTTCCATAGTGCTTCATCCGATTAATTTCATCCGACATATTCCAGCATGGAATCGTCGGGATCGCCCGACGGACCCACAGTTATCTTCGCTTCTTTGAAAAAGCTCGCTCCCTTGAAGACTGGACGACATATCAGAGACCAATCGAGCGAGG
Organism: Bryoerythrophyllum caledonicum; assembly: GCA_963971425.1. NCBI lineage: Eukaryota > Viridiplantae > Streptophyta > Bryopsida > Pottiales > Pottiaceae > Bryoerythrophyllum > Bryoerythrophyllum caledonicum. The sequence continues at coordinate 17,001,720 of OZ020526.1, read as the reverse complement.
AAGGAGCGCGGGCAACAACATCCGTCGACGATGGAGGATCAGCTTCTCTCGCGGACGAAACCTGCAGCGTGGAATGTGCTAGAAACAAGAGGCAGCCTAAGTTTTGTCTTTCCCGTTTTTGCAGATGAGCCTGAGCGAGGAGCAGACGAGAGATTCCTTCGCCAGCTTGGAGTTGATTCTTAGCTGCGGGATCGCGGGAGGATTGTGAATGTATCGGCGTTGCCGATTTGTGACTTAAAAATTGAACTCAGATTTGATCATTAGTAGGAGGTTCGCGTACATGACTTCGAGATTAGTGCAGGAGAGGGAGTCTAGGAACAAGCTAGGGCTGGTGCTGTAAGAAATTTGGACTAGGAGTAAGCTACGGAGATGTCTTGAAGGAGGTGGAGATGGAATCATCCAGAAATTTTGGAGGCGGCAGCAGGAGCTCGTCGTTGGAAGGATTGCTGCAGCAAGCATGGCTGCAGTCGCAAAGCCGGCCGAAAGTGGCGAGGCGGAGCGTGTCGGATTCGCTCGGAGCAGGTGAGAGGCGGAGGCCTGCGAGCTCGCAGTCGTCGTTCGCGGAACTTATGGCGCGGCCGGAGGCGGGAGATCAGGCGAGTGCGGCGCCGGAGAATTTGAGCTATTTTCACAAGACGAGGTCGGAGCCGGAGGTGCCGGAGTTTTTGAGACGGCGTGCGGTGCCGCGCTTGGAGAGGTACTCGAAGAAGACGCAGAAGCCGCAGAGGAGAAGTTCCGGAAGTGGAAGCGATGCCGTTTCGCAGAGTTCCTCGGTGTGTAACTCCTTGGAGCTGTCCGACCTTCCGAACAGCTCTAATTCCAGTTGCAGCTTCTCCAATGGCTCGATTGTATCGCATACTTCCGTGGACGACCTTTTCGACGTTGTGGATTCCGAGGCCGGCTTAGCGGATCTGGTTGTGGAGACGGAGGTCTTAAACTGCTATTTCGACGAGTTTCTCAGCAATGATATGCTAGGGTTTGATAAGTGTCTGATGCAGCTCCAGACGGCCTCTCACGCCACGAAGAAGAAGTTCGACGACGATCTGTTGCCATCTTCCGCTGTGGACGAGCGGTGGAATGACCTGACGACTGAAGAGATGCAGAGATCATTGGAGAATAGCAGTTCCTACCAGGCCATCGCCGCGGAGATTGCCGGTCTAATGTCCTCAGAGCCTAGTGTTGTAGACGGTGAGAGTAGTGAGATATTTGCGCCATCTGAAGAGCTGACAGTGTTGAAGATAATGGAGGGGTTCACTTCAATGATGAGCAAGCACATTCAGGATGTGTGTGCGTGCAACTCAGACACTGTGGATTACAGGACGTGGATTACTGAAGACTCTGATAACATAGACGCTTGCTTCGACGACGCTTGGAAGACCTATTTTGAGAAATGGCATTACTCTTTGCCGGTCATGCAGTCAAGCTTATACTCTAATGTGCTTCAGGAAGGAGCAGATGACTCGAATCTGTCTCAAGGTTACACAAACATGACAGAACTACTATACAGGTGTGTACCTATTGACGAAAAGCTTCTTCAAAGAGCTGTTTTACTTGCCGCGTGAAATGCGGCTCCCGTGTAACACCAGAACCAGCGGATTGCTTTCCATGAATCATAACATTGCAAAATAGCATTTCCTTATTTGGACATTGTCTACTTGCATTCCGCGCAACTGTCTGAATATGACTAGATGATTACTACTCATCCTGAATTGAGCCATGTATTGTCACTGCAGGTGTGCCCTTGCAGTAAGTCGAGGGGACCATCACAGTGCCGCTGAAGGTTTAGAAGAACTGCGCAAAAATTCGTCACCGTACGGCAGCTCTATGGAGCGCTTGGCGCATTATGTGCGGGAAGCTCTGGTAAGATCTGAATATTTATCAGAAATAATCTGCATGCTAATGCTCACTGTCTATGTGGTAAATCAGTTGCAGTTTAGGATGTGTTCCACGAAGTCATACATGAGATTTTTTTCCTTATATAATTCCAGGTTCCGAAGTGTTGCCCCAACCTCATTCTCTTCTGATCGGCAGGTCGCAAGAATGTCAGGCACCGGTGAAGAGCTGTACACAGTAATTACGAACAATCATCCGTCGGCTGAAACGATGTTGAAAGCTTTTCGGGTGTATGTTGACAACTGCCCGTACGTGAAGCTGAAGCATTTTTTGTCAACGACATCAATACTGGATGCCATGGAAGGTGCCAATCGTGTTCACGTGATACATTACGGCGCCCTATTTGGAACTGAATGGCCCAGCCTTCTTAAACACCTCTCCGAAAGGCCTGGAGGACCACCCCATTTTCGTTTGACAGGTGCCTGGAAGCTCGTATTCATCCTCCCCACCACCATCAATGTCTAGAGATTGGTCATTTTTTGTGTGCATTGATTTAACAGTTACATACTCTCAAGTGATCGTCCGTTCTTCTAAACCGTCAAATGTTGTTTGGCTGTATTTATATCAGCTATCGACATTCCATACCCAGTTGGAGACGACCCCCTGAAGAAATTGAAGGGATTGGGATGGAGGATTGAGAAGTTTGCAAACCAGTATAGAGTGCCATTTGAATTCCAGGCCTTGGCTGGAAACTGGGAATCATTCACGGCGAAAGATATGAAAATTAGCAAGGACGAAGTATTAGTGGTATCCGCCCACAGGACGCACCTTATTCATGATGAGGGTGTGCTGGGTGCAAGTCCTCGTGAGCTTCTGTTGAAGAGGATCCGAAGCTTGAATCCCAAGGTACGCACTCATGACGCAGTTCTGGTGCGTTTGAATCAACTGTTTCAGGCGGCCACAAGTTGAAAAGCCTTTCTTCGAAGCCATAACTCGTAATGTTCGATGTGTGCAGGTAGTTGTCTTGTACGTGGAGAGTGCAGCGTGCAATTCTCCATTTTTCATGCCTAGATTTCGAGAGAGCGTCAAACACTACTCAGCCTTGTACGATTCGTTGGAGGTAGCTCTCGCTCCTGATGCCCCTGAAAGAACCATCATCGAGAGAGAAGTCCTCGGTCGAGAGCTCTTAAACATAATAGCATGTGAAGGGCACGCACGGATCGAACGTGCCGAGCCTTACCGGCAATGGCAAAACCGAATGGACCGAGCAGGCTTCATTCTTCGACCTCTCAACCCCGTCGTATTCTCTAAAATCAAGGCCATGATGGCTTCGTTCCACCAAGACTTTGGGGTCGGAGAAGACGATGGCTGGCTCCTCATGGGCATCAAGGACCAGATCACCTGCGCCTCTGGAGTGTGGGAGCCCAAAGCCGTAATGTCCTTCATCACTACTTGAAACCATCTCCAGCCGCAAACCGCCTCTCTGATTGTAATTTGGTACCCAGCCAAGTAAGCTCTCGACGCTCCACTTTTCCAGTATACTCCAGGGCTACTTGATTTCACACAGAGAAACTACACCAGTTGAGTCTTGTAAAATATATGCTCTGGAATGGCAGGGTTATTCCGCGGCACATGTATTGAATACCCTGAGAATTGCCAGGGATCATCTGAAGGTTCTGTTTTGCTCTTCAATTCCAAGGTCAAGCATAAGTCATTTCTGCAATTCAAGGATATAACTTCCTACAAAGTAAGGACCACGCCTCCCATGGTTCCTTTGTTGCCTCTGGAGCGCATAGCTGAAGCATTTATGTAGCATCTTCAATGACCGCGTAGTATTCTTGTAGCATCGTCAATGTCCGGTACATCATTGCTATACCATCTTCATGTTAGAAAATTATAACATTTCTTCATATTAGAAAATTGTAACATTTGAATTTGCATGTAGTGGTTTTACAAATATGAACTCGAGGTGTTAATCCCTAAAGGACAAAGGAGCCAAAAAGTGGCCTTTGGGATGATAATCTTTTTTCATCCATTTTATTTTGAAGAGTTCATTGAATGTGTAAGTAATAGATGATGATGAAACTTGCCTCATTGAGGAAGTCATGTTTTATGAAGAGAAGAAAACCTTTGTGACATGGATCTCAATGTAATGTAATTTAGAAACTTCTGGCTTTCGCTCTTAATCAGAATTTGAGTCATTCAAATGATACTTTTAGAATTTTAGTCCAACTTCTTGAAACAAAGCTTATGAAGTCTAGTTTCCATTCCTATTATTTTTTTGAAAAATAAGTAAAATTTAATAAGTTATTGCAATTTAAACCTTTGTGGTTACAACCATGGTTGACCGATTTACAAATTTTAGCTAAGCACGGAAGTTTCAACTCCAATCAGCTCTTTTTATACAAGCACCTCATACAACAGCAATCTCGTTACAACAAGCAACCAATCTTCTCTCTCTACAACACTAGCAATCTCATTGTAACACGCACCTTGGATTGGAATCAATCTTCAGAGCACTAGCAATCTAATTATAAGAGGCAGCTTGGATTGGAATCAATTTCTTGTCTTTACAACAGCAACACTTGGTGAACACTCACTTATCTCCTTTCCCTTATAATAGCCGCTCAATATAGGAGACTCCATGTATAGCAAGCAAGAACCAGCGAGGTTGTTTTAAAGGAAGCCAAAAATACACCCAGAGTTTATACATAGGTATACCTTTGGTGTAATTTCCAGAACTTTAAGCATACTCTCTATATGATATGAATTTTCTTTAGTTTTTCTTCGGAAAACCACAATTATTATAAATGTTCACCAAAAAATCTGCAATCTTTGTGACATAAGCAAGACATATGATCTCACATGTAAAAAATAAAATTAGAAAATTTCCATCTAAAAAGTAGAGAGTCATAAAAAGAGAGTGGAGCTAGGATCATCCTTCATCCTTGGACGTACATGTCTGACGGCAACCCAAAGGTCTTGGATTCAAGCCCCACGGTCACCAAATATGCTTACTGATTTCTTGCCAAAAATTCTCTACTGCTTTTTTTTGGATGCCGAATAGCCTCTTCTCACTTAAATTAGTTATTCAACATGGAGGCGCCGAACTAGAGGTTCACCTATGGCCTTTCCAAGATATTTATGTCGGCAAATTCTTCTACCACGCTCACGCAATGCTGACGTCACCAGTGACGCATCCCGAGGATTCCAGAGGCAAATTTCCTCGAGAAGGAAACTGCTCAAGGGCGCTCCCGCAACCGAAAGCGACTTCTTCTCTCGATCAAGTGTTCTCCATTTGTGTTGTAGGTTGATTGCCGCAACTGCAACATCGATTGCACACGAAGGACCGCTCGGGGGAGGTCTTCTTCAACAGGAAAAAGGTTGTCGGAGCTGCCTCCGTGTGGGAGCCCAAACATGCCATTCGAGTGCAGCCTTTCAAGACCCACACCTCCATCCACGTCAGCAGAGGTAAGGTTGTAATTTAGAAGATTATAGTCAGCCATTGCCCTTGTACTCATCACTTTACTTTTTGGATACTTTTATTGATACCAAAAGATTGCATGGGTGTCACCTTGACATTACAGTACATGGATATCACTAAGATAAACCTCTTGAATTTTCCAATTTTTTTGGGCATTCTCCTTTGTGAATTAATTAGGTAGAAAACCGACCAACACACAGGGTTAATCAACAGTTGAAGAGTGTTGAAGTGGAAACTCCCAAATTTAGTATAAGTATTTAGGGTGAAAGGGGTCTATATTGAAATAGCCGACTGCTTTCGTCGTGCTTTCGTCCTGCTCTTCCGTCTGCTTTCTGTGGCGCTACCTCGGAATACCAGTCCTATCCGCGTCTCCGGAGCTGCATGCTCGCGTTTGGGAGATTCCCTGCATCGACGACACGGCGCGTCCCACGCGCGAAAGCAAAGTGTCGAATCAGGCATCAATCCAAGCATCATCCACACTCGTACTGCAGTCTAACCTTGATAATATCACACCCTCCGGTTCACCAAAACGTGTAATACCAACAAGGTGTGACATATTAGATAATATCACATTTAGCGGATTTATGCATGATGTGATATTATACTAAAAAAACATTATTCTTAAAAATTAAATAACAAAAAAAAAAAAACACTCACAGGCAAGATTTTGCAATCTAGATCAATCACCATCAGATGGCGATCACTCACAAAAACAAAAAAAGAAATCACCATCAATCATCAACAGGGAATATTTTGCAGTATGTATCCATCACCTACTAATGATCATTCCTTTCGAATATAGATCTCTATTAATTCTAAAAAGGCAAGATTTTACAATATGCATCCATCACCATCAAATGACCATCATTCACTAAAACAGATAAGGAATGACTGATACATATCACCAACAATTACTAGTCTCCTTCCTTGACCAGACCATATCACCAAGAATGACTAGTTTCCTTCCTTGACTAGACTGTATTCCCACCATCCAAGAACCCAACTAACTCTCATCAAAGTTGAAGGTAAATTTCACATGATATAAGTCACCACACAATATAACTCAAGCCGGGCAGTGAAAACATTAATCAATGGAGATGCACAAAACAGAATAGGAGGGCAACGGTGGGAGACGAAAATCATGTCTAAACTAAGACTGAAGTTGTGCATTGCAAAGGCACCTCCGGATGCTCTATGACGGGACAACGAGGGGCTCTGACAGGATATCAACCAAGAGACGATGGGTAAAAAGGAGGATAGATTTGGTGATATGGGATTCTGGAACAGGGCAGAGCTAGGACCAGGGGGTTTGGGCAATGAGCAGGGCAAGTGCATCGGGCGGATTCGGGAGATGGGCAAGGGTTAGTTGATGGGTGGACGGGCTGTGAATAGAGCTGAACCCTAAACCAATCCTGCAAGAGGAGGTTGTGAGGGGAAGCGAGCCTACTCGGATAGGTAAAGGCTTGCTCGATTTTCAGCCACCAATTCTGTTGATTCTGCATCGTACCGTCAATTATGTTCTATATGTATCGTACTCTACCAAAGTTTTGATTTTGTTCTAGACTAGACCAAAGTCTTGAGCAGTGCTTGGCGAGGATTCAAGCCCCAACAATCTAAGGACAATGAGATAGGTGACTGAGATGTCATTCATCCGACACTTATTTCATCTATGTACTTCTCATTGTCACTCTTACACTACGGAAGTGGTGTCATCAAGAGCAATAGGGGTATTAAAAAGGGAGTTTTGAATTTTTTTAAAAACGGCTTCAAGGTTTTGGGTGACAATATCAAGATGTTCTATTAACAAGTGTGATAGTCCTATGCAGTCCACGCGCACTGCACGCGGCGCATCCCACTTCTCAGTTGCTTCCGCTCCCAGCATAATACTCTTGTCTCTCGCTGTCTGCACTCCATTCATACCCGGTTTATACTACCCTAATAACCACACGATACTACGGGCATACCCTCTCGTCACTCGGGTGGCGAGATCGACACGCTCACGACGTCGTAAGCATGTCTAGGATCTTGTCTGCCGCGCGGGAGAGAGAGAGGGAGAGAGTGAGTGAGAGTGAGCAGAGCGCGAGAGCAGATCAGATGGTTTGGGTGGATTGTATGAGAGGGTTTTGTTGAAGATTGTTGAGGGGAGAGTTGTTGCCGAGAGAGAGAGAGAGGGAGAGAGAGAGGGAGGGGGAATTGCCATGGCGGAGCGGAAGCTGGACGTGAAGCTGATATCGGCGCAGGACTTGCGGAAGGTGAACAAGAGCAAGATGCATGTGTACGTGGTGGCGTGGGTGGATCCGATCGTGCGCGTGCATGGTCCCGTGGACCGCAGCAACGGCTGCAACCCGGTGTGGGACGAGACCACCATCACCGTGGCGCTGGAGCCCCGGAGCCTTTCGGGCGCGCCCAAGCTCAACATTGAGCTCGTGGGCCAGGGCTTCCTCTCAACCAAGCCCGTCGGCTACGTGGTCGTCGACCTCGCGCCGCTCTTGCAGGAGGGCGCCTCCGGTGCCGCTGCCACGGCGAAATTCCTCGCCCACCAGGTCCCCTCCTCTTCTCCTAAATTTGTTTCCTGCGTCATTCTTTGTTGGTGCATCTTTTGACATTAGCAGAGTAGTTGGATGGTCACTTTGTGAGGAATCTGTCCCCTTCTTATTATAAAGCTGTTTCTCATCCTTGTTAATGCCAAGTTAAGCAACAAATCTTCGCATTAGCAGAGTAGCACGAATGATGGTACTTTGTGAAGAATCCGCTGCGATAGCATAGCAAGTTTGGTGAGTCTAGGAACTCGTTTCTATGACTTTATTGTGATTCTTGAACGCTTTTTTAGTTCGTAAAGAAGGCAGGTTTCCTGTGACGCTAGGTCGATTGTTGTTGTCAACTTCGACTTCCTCTGCCTACTTTTCATCTACAGGCATTCTACCTTCATGTTTCATGGTTCTATTTCCTAAACCTAGTTTTCTTCTCGACTTGAAGCAAACTAGTGCTTTCCCGGGGACATGTGCATACATAGTTCTTCGAGGCTTTCGGATAACAAACAGGGCGAATGGGAGGTAGTACATGTGTTGGAAAGTGATGCCCTCCAGATCTCCTTATGAAGCTTGTGAAGCAATGGAGAAAAAAATTCCTTACGCTTCCCATACTTGAGCTTCCTTCAGAATGTTTTCTAACATGGTACAATTTTTTTTTGGATTCAGGTGACGTTGCCATCAGGAGAGCTACAGGGCACCATCAGCTTTGAGCTTCGTTTGCTGGAATGTCCGGCCATGCTCGCTGCTCAAGAAACTGGCCGAGAAGCTGCGCAAGAGACTGCTCGTGAAGAAGCAAATTCCGAAGACATAACTCGTGAGAAACCGGCCTAAACGAGTGCAAAGACAAGCCCGGTAACATCACGTCTTCTTTCCATTCAATTGAAACCAAGATGCATGCCTCTTTGTACAATATTGTAGGTTTTACTCAAAGGTCCATTGCGATTTTAGGGTTTGGTTCTCTTATCACTGAATACTGATTGGGCCCATGGTCTCACTTGGACTGAGGTGATGATGATTAAACCTGTAATTTAGGTCACCAATTGTTTGCATACTAATAAAACTAGTGAACACCTGATGTTGGTATCTCTTAGTTTACATGTAGAGCTAGTCCAATTTGGACGGCCATAGCTATTTTTGGAGACTAGCAATAGATGCTGGCCAACTCTACAATCCTTATGTGTCCACATTTGCCTTTCCCAAGGTGATTTTTGCTGGTTGAATTGAACTTGACCGCATACAATTCAATTGTTTTCTTGGCCGGCCTTAGCCACCCGTCGTCCTTAAAAGGGTAGTCTCTCAAACACTTATATTTTGACTACAATTGGTATTGTATCTGGATTTCAACAATTGGTCATCCCGGATACAATCTTATGCTAATGTCATCCTTCCTCTAAGAAAAGGTCAGTTCTATTCAGAAATATCTCCTTCACATTCTCGTACACCCCAGTCAAAGCTGCCACTTGATAACTTTCACCAGAACAAGTCACCATCTTCTATTCATCCAACTCACCAAAACTAGTATGGTTCAACAACCCAAAATCTACCGGAGACCCAACAATGCTCCCTTTTAAACCTTGCCTAGATTTGAGGGAGGAAATATAACTAGTCATCACATCACTTATAATTTCATTGGTCATTGCATAAGTCATGTAAGGACATGCTACATCTCCGTGGAATCTAGAAAGGCTGTAGAAGGGAGTAATATATGCACCGGTTGGTTGTGGGTTGTCCTACCATAGAGCATCCTATGCAACTTTCTTGACAATTCCCTTGATAGGAGGTTCCCAGTTTCCGTCTAGTTTGTAGCTCCCCACCAACAACTCACAAGCCAAAAACTTTCAGTGCTCCTTGGAAATCTTACTCGCACATGCCATTAGGGAGCCTTTTTCTAGTGCCCTCTTTCTTACCTTAGCTCATTCCAAAAATCCTCGTTCTATTGTCTGTATCTTCATAAGTCAAACAGATGGACATTACTAATAGCTTTGTGTGGGTTTCATTTCTTTCTAAATCGAGCATTTAATGAGAGAGTTGTGCCATCTTGAAGAAAAATTTCTCGAAAGCAAGCACGTGGGGCAATTCCAAAATCTTTTGCGAGGACACTTTATTAAATGTGAGATTTTCAATAGTAGCAAATAGTATTATTTCCATTAATTTTTATAAAAGAAACTCTTGTCTTTAGTATAAAAAAATAGCATATTGATTCAAGGCAAACATTTTTACGTAGTATCACACATTTTGGGACAAGGTACCAACAATCCTGCTTCTTTTCCACATAAAACTTAGAAATCTTCATTATTTTTTATTTTTTACACAACAACATGTGGTATTAATCTTCTTATTGACCATTCAAATTATCATTCTAAAACATACTAAGTTCATATAAAGGATTAACGTGAAATGACAATTTTCAAACCTCCAATCCTTGCACAATTGTTTTCAATATGCTACACCCCTTTTGTACCTCTAAAAACTGGTGTGCAAGGACCTATTATCATGTTTAACATGATGATAACAAAATTAGACCTAGTGCAATGCAAAAATTTGACTCCGAAAGTAGTAAAAGTTTGTTGATTCACTCAAGGCAAGGAAGGAAATGAACGGTTTTCTCTACTTCACACATCATAATCTTTCAATTTGAGCGGTCAAAGTTTATGATTATGTTATTTAATAAATCTTTTATTTGGATCCACCGATTAAAACTTGAAATGCAACTTTTTGTTTCCTTCCCTACTCATTGCACTAGAATTGGCAATTTTGAAGTGTTTTGTGTGAAATTGTTAAAGATCCTTAGGGGTTAAATTTTAAAGAGGGGGTATCTTTCTAAAACTTGGGGTGACTTTGCAAATAAATCTTCTAGCACAGAAACTAGGTACATCCAACGTGACATTTACGCATAATATGCAAAGTGGATCAAAACCAAAGAGAGAATCCACTTGATCCTTTTATGACGACACGCCGCTACAACCAACCAAGAAACCTAACGGATAAATTGTACGCAAACATAGTTCAAATTCCTCCGACAAAAACTAAATCGGAAAAGGCGACTGAGGACCCACGAGGATTGCAGGCTACGGCCCTGTAACAAGGCATCAACTGCTACTCTTAAAAAATAGCTAAGGCCGTCCAAATCAGATCCACTTGTCATAAAAGGGTTAAAAAGAGACAAACACCTAACTATAATAGTACTTAAATACAAAGATGAGATATCTCCCACAAAGTATTCTAATATGCGATGACGACAATTCACATTCCCACTTCCTCGTTTTGTCAAAGAAATGCACCGACCGTGGGCCCCACTCCGACCAATTCTAAAGGCCGACGTCTTCAGCATAACATTCAACTTAGTGACTTCCTAGTGACTTACTAGTGCCTAACTATTGACTTACTAGTGCCTAACTATTGACTTACTAGTGCCTAACTATTGACTTACTAGTGCCTAATTAGTGACTAACTAGTGACTAACTATGGTTGGATAACCTATCAACACCATCAACCCCAGAATCAACAGTGTTATGTGGGCCAAAACCGTTGGCCGCCCACCCCATTTCCGAAATTTTAGGAAAGTCAGTTTATAATTGGATGTTAGTTTATAATTGATTCAAAGCTCTCGGTTTTTAGTCTCTTGTGACCACTTGTGATGGGTGCTTTGACAAGTGAGGTGGTTATATTGTCAAAGCACCCATCACAAGTGGTTTCTTGCACAAGTGGTCATTAGCACAACTTACTGTGGAAGTAGAGAGTTTTGTATGTCGAGGAATGGGTCACGGCTTACTATCCACTTTAGATATTTGTAGCAATTTCAATATGAAGAAATAAATGGTCACGACAATTGCAATATTCATGAAATCCTATTTTGAATTCCCAAAAAAATTCTTACCACGTATACAAATGCTATAAATAGGTCAGCAAGCTTAAGTTGGTGGTTATAAGTCATCCAACCATAGTGACTAACTAGTGACTTAGTGATTTAGGGCCGGTTTACATTAGGCCTGGGGTCGGATGGAAGGCCAGCCGGATTTGCCTTCAATCCGGCCTTCAATTCGGCCCCAAAAAATGTAAAACATTGAGGCCAGATTCTAGGGCCGGTTTTCAAATTCATCATCTTGGCCTTAGTCAATGTAAAGTGTTGGGGCCGGATTCTAGGGCCAAATTTTAAATTTTTAAGTGCCTTAGATTTTCATAAGGCTCAACTAAAAATTATAGAAGCACATATGTCAAGCCTTTGTCTTTGTTTCTTTCCTAGTTTAAAGAAAAATAGGTTTCATATATTTACTTTATATGTTTTCTTTCCTTATTACATTTAAAATTAAAAAATAAATAAGAGTATTTTTTCTATTTTCATAAAAAAATTATATTTTCATAAATCTTTTCCCTTTTCTCTTATTTTTGATAGGTCTAAAATAAAAGAGAGTTTTTTTTCATATATATGCAACTTTAAATTCCTCGTCCTATTTTGACTATTGGAAAAAAGAGTTTTATTTAATTTATTTGACCAAATCCCTTTTTTTGGGTGCATATCTAAAAGGAAGGAGTATTTTTACTTTTTCAAAATTAAAATTAAAATTAAAATTATTTTTTTCAAAATTTATGAATTGTCGGTAGCGATTTGAAGGATCCAACGGAGCAACCGAATCCGGCCCTTGATGGGAGTTTGGGCCACCCCAAACCTTGACCCAATCGCTCCCTTGGGGCCGGAAGGTTTGGCACCAAAACCATGCCACCTAAGGTAACACATAGGATGAAATGTAGTTCCGGCCGGCCCCAAGTATAAAGCTCTTGGGTTGGATTTTGAGAGATTGAAAGACCCTATTGCTTGAAACTTGGAGAGTTCCGGCCGGCCCTCGATCCGGCCCCAAATATAAACCAGCCCTTATTTACTGGTGACTTACTCGCACGACGACCTGACCAGCGTCCTCGTCACTATAGCACAGTAAATACAGCGCCGTTCATGATCGAAGGTTTGTTTCCAGGCTAGTTTTGCAGATGTTAGTTCGGCGATGGCGAGCTAGGGTTACACGATGAGTGAGCGCGGGTGGAGCTGAGTGAGTACGTGTGTGATGATGAGGGAGCTGGTGGCGGAGAGCGTGGCGGGGGAGGTGGTGAGGAGGAGGCGGGAGCGGGAGGGGAATGGCGTGATGGCTATGGCGATGGAGGGGAGAGGAGTGGTGGAGGAGTTGGAGGAGTCGTCGTCGGACGGGGAGATGTCGACGCCGTTGCTGGTGGCGCTCAACTGCCTGGAGGACTGCGCGCGCGAGCGGGAGGCGCTGCGCGGCATTGCGGAGTTCCGGCACGTCGGGCTGGCGGATCTGGCGGAGGGGAAGGTGGAGGCGGCGGCGGCGGTGGTGGTGCGGTCGCTGGCGCACTTGCCCGGCGCGGCGCAGCGGCGGCTCAAGCCGTGGCAGGTGATTCTGTGCTTAAGCTCGGCGGACAAGACGGTCGACACGGTGCTGGCGTTCGAGCTCGGGCTGCAGCTGGTGCACGTGGACAAGCGGCGCGTGGAGGAGGTGGCGGATAGCACCATGGCGTTGATGCTCGGGCTGCTGCGGCGGACTCATGTTCTGGCGAAGAAGAGCTACGCCGCGACGGATCGCTGGTTCGGGAACGTGCATTCCGTGTGTAAGGGGATGCGGAGGTGCCGGGGGTTGGTGTTGGGGATTGTTGGCGCGTCGGCCACTGCGTGCGCCGTTGCCGTGCGGAGCCTCGCGTTCCGGATGCTCGTCGTCTACTTCGATCCCGAGGTATGGTGCTATCGTGCCGTGAATCTGAGAGTGTTTTGGTATTTTTCCTTAGATTTTAAAATGTTATCTAGTGATTGTTTTGTGGATTAGTAAGGCTCTTTGCATCTTTACACATGTTTGGGGATAGTGCTTGATGTGCAGGAGAATGGAGCAGGAGCCAAGAGACGGCTTCCAGCAGCTGCCAGGAAAGTGGACAGTTTGACGGAGCTGCTAGCGACCAGTGACATTGTATCACTGCATTGTCGTATAACGCGCGACACGGTGCAGCTCATTAATGGCGACGCCCTTCGTTCTATGAAGTCAGGTATATGGTTCTTGACAACACATTACCGGGATCTGCGCTTATTGGTTGGGGATTGCAAGCCTTTGCTTTGCTCATGGGGGCTATGTCAAGTTGCGTGGGGATCTCTTTTTTTTTTTCTGCATTTGAAAATGATCTAGCGGAACAAGCTCAGAAGGTTACTTCCTCAGTGAAAATTTTGAGAGGGAGGTCATGCTTAAATTGCTCAATTTGTGACCTGCTGAGGGTCAGTTCAATTGTGATGCAGGTGCAATTGTCATCAACACCAGCAGCAGCCATCTTATTGATGATTGTGAATTGAAACAAGCCATCATAAGCGGTACAGTTGCAGGCTGCGCATTAGATGGGGTGGAGGGCCATCATTGGATCGAATCATGGGTACCGTTGTGCTAAACCTTCTCTCTCTGTTGTCTAGACATCCTAGTTCTGAGTGTGTCTTGAACTCTTTCATGCCCGTCGATTTGACTGGTGTTCCTCTTCTGTTTCACAACAACGGAACTTCTATAGCGGTGCGTTTATATATCTTGATGGAAGACTAAAGCAGGAAACCGGTTCATATATATGATACTAGAATGCGCATCTGTTCTCTTGAGGTTATAACGGTTGGATTCTCTTGTGCAGGTGAAAGAAATGCCAAACGTCATCATTACGCCCCGGAGTGCCGACTACAGTGAGGAAGTCTGGTTGGAAATAAGGGGGAAAACAGTAGAATTACTGCGTTCATTTGTGCTCGACAATATTGTACCAACAGACGTTACCTCAGACGACGATGACGACGACGACTACTACAATTCTTTCGCAGAGGAGCAAGAGCACCAGACGCCTTGGACAGGGACCTTCACGGAAGAGATTCGTACTCAACACGATGGTTTGGGCGGAAACACTAGTGGTACGAATTCAGAGTCCCGACAGAAGCAGATTATATTTGAGTCACAAAGTTCTGGTCTGCTCGACCAAACCACAGAAGTAGATAGTTCCGAAGTTCGGGGATCTGGGAAGAGGTCGAGAAGACGCTCTGGACGAAGAAAGGCACAACAGAATTCGCAGTCTCGGGGTGACCCGGTTACACCAGTTAGTGCAGTCGTTGAGTGGGAGAGAAGACCCGCCTCCCATCTGCCTTTTGCCTCTCCAGATCAAGGAGACGCTAAACTGAAGACCGTTGGTGATGAACCCAACGGGCGGTGCCAGCTAGGAATGGGGCTTGCCATTGATCAGTTGAAGGAGGGCTATGTTGTCGCGTTGCACGCTTTGTCAGGTGGGGGGCTTTACGTGGCCAGGCAAATGGGCCCTGGCCGGGGTTGGTGTTTAGACATCATGTCTAATGTAACAATACAAGACCCTGCAGCACAGTTTCTGCTTATCGTCCGCAACCGGGTGAGTAGTTGGCTCAATCTTTTTGTGATTACATTTAATATCTTGCTAAAGCCTGATCGGTTTACTGCGGGGTAGAATTGGAAAGCTGAGGAACTTCTCTGGGCTATGATTGCTGCAGGATCGCATTGGCCTGAGATCGTTTGCGGCGGGTGGCAAACTTTTGCAGGTAAGTGATCGTTATCCAATTAGCCGTGAAAGATTTGCTCTTCAACGCATCCAAGACTTTTGTTTTGCTGGCTCAGTTTTTCTTTATCAGCCTAATTGATTATCATTGGTCGGGGTTCAGGCGAACAAGAAGCTGGAGCTAGTGTTTGTCAACCATACCTTCGATGTTTGGGAAGGTTGGTTTGTGGAAGGTCGATCAATACAGAACTGTAACTTAACTAACACTCGATTTCGCTCGGTAAGGCGTCCCACATCTTGTGTGTCATGTGTCAAGTTGATAGTAAATTCACTATCACCAAACATGTTTCTGACTCCAGTAGAACTTTCCCTTGCCAGGTAAATCTTCACGTATCCATGAGGGTTCTTGCGGCCGTGGGGGAAGAAGATGGCATTGCGCGCTGGATAAGCTAACGGTACTACTCTCCAGAACTTATTTTCACATTAGGTCTGTGATGCTCCATGTTTATACGATATCCGGGCGAACATATTCAAGGAGTATTCTGTATTTAATGAAGTTTACACTAAAATTGAACCAGTCTAGGATCCATGCATGACTTCCTGTCAACTCGTACACTATTTCCTTTTGTATTAAACAGTCAAATCGTGTTTCTGTCAATCTTGAATCTCCGGTGAAGCCTTCGCTCGGAAGGCCTCGTCTAATGTACACGTAACTTTTACATATCAAAAGAAAGATCAAACAAATTTTATGACATTAGAGTAAAGTAAACTCAAAAGATACCAATCTTTTGAATCATATTACTATTGTCTACTTATTCTCAATAGCTATTAGATGTGGAAGAGGTTGGTGGTGAATCTCTTAACCCATTAAGGCTTTAGGAGCTCACATGGCTTGGGAAGAATCTATGAGGGTAATAGATCATGGAGAACATCATCTACAGCGAGGGTACACTTTATTGTGAGCCCACTTCATGGAAATCACTATAGTTTGCCCATCAGACTTTCGTGCACATTTTCACCTCATTCATTGGAAGCACATAGATGTTTGTGGATCAAAGAGAGTTGAAGTATCGGTCCATCAAATTTGTAAATTACTCCAAAAGTGACCAACTATGGCCCTCTGTCCTTGAAGTTTTAAAGATAGAAGAGCTTGATGTCCTCTTACTCCATGAAGTACTGGGCCTTGTGCTTCACCAAAATCACCCCTAAAATTGTTATTTTGATATGAGATATATTAGACTAAATAAAACATCTGTTTACTATTTTCAACCGTAGGATCTTCAAGATAACTACAAAGAGAAGACATCCTAAACTTTCCATTACAATTGACCGTGTGGTTTGTAAGATACATGCACTTGAAGAGTGCAAAATTGTTTCTTTTCCACTATGCCTGGACAAGGCTGACGTACTTTGATTTAAG
Organism: Bryoerythrophyllum caledonicum; assembly: GCA_963971425.1. Classification (NCBI taxonomy): domain Eukaryota; kingdom Viridiplantae; phylum Streptophyta; class Bryopsida; order Pottiales; family Pottiaceae; genus Bryoerythrophyllum; species Bryoerythrophyllum caledonicum. The sequence goes on along the minus strand of OZ020526.1, from coordinate 16,984,916 downwards.
AGAAAGGCATATTTTTCCACTACACATTGCATAAGCTTAATGAATTTTTGTTTTACCTTGCATTAGGTCATTGTACAGCAATTCACAAGTAATGAAGGTGTCTACAATAAGAAAAATGGACCCTGCAACGACTAAGGGTATAGAAAGAGGACCTTTACAAAGGAAAACAATTTTATTTTTTAGTTAGAGAAAGAATTGTTGGATCTAAAACCCGAACGGTGAAAAGAATTATCATCACTTATTCTAACAACTGAAAATGGAAAAAAAAAAAAAAAAGTAAGTCAAAATAAGGTGACAAAACAACAAGAAGAGCAACTCCTTGAAGATGCTACAGTGATGCATTCAGGCGCTCAACTCCGTTTGTTGTTTGTAGTCACTTTGACGCATGGACCGCTGGCAAACCCACGACAACTATGGAAGGGGTTCCATGAAAGCTTATCAGACAATTGTGGACGTCAATTACAGCTAGATTGAGGGAGCAACTGTTAGAGGAGGTAATTTACAATCTTGCATTGAACGAGATCGCTCAAGTCCTTGCAAAATCTTAGAAGTCGTTAGACGATTACAGTTTGCTACAACTTCCTTTATCCATTGAAGAATTGCATGCAAATTGACTCTTTTGGAGCAACTCAACAACAATGCCACGCAATTGGGGGGAGAGGTTGAATAACAACTTCAAACCTTGAACAACAAACAACAAAACATTTACGAAAGATTCATGGAATCTAGCATGCTAAAGATCTTTTGATAAGATTTATTTTGTTGATGAACTAGGAGGTAAATGGAAGACGTACTTGAAAAACATCCTCTTGAAGTTTGTCGGCGCATAAAATGAGATTGCATTGGCTGATGTTTTGTCAAGAATTGTTGCATTGTTGCTAGAGAAGAGAAGGGCTACTCATACAAGATTTAAGATTCCAAATCAATTAGACACAACTTGTGTGTGCAACATTAGTAAACAAAGTCACTTAGCAAAAATGTTATGTCTTATAGTGCTAATTTTGTGGGACGAGGCGCCCATGGCCAACAAATTTGCTTTTGAAGCTAACAATCGTATGCTCTAGGATATAACGGGGGGATGTGCCCTTTGGAGGATTCACTTTTGTGATGTGTGATGATTTCAAACAAGTGTTGTCTTTGTTCCAAACGGCTTGTGGCCATACATTGTCACAACATGAATCGTGTCTTTGGGGCCACGTCGAAGTGTATGCCATGCGACAAAATATGCATGCTATTGTAACCTCTACGACGCTTGCGGATTTGGGGAATGACATTTGCAAATTGGCTTTTGGCGCTTGGACATTGTAAAAGGAAACTATACTTGTTGCCTACCTAATATGCTATTGTCTAAACAAACAATGAAAGGCCTAATCGACGTTGATTGCCCCGCAATTGCGACTGGTAATGGCGGAAACAACTTTCATAGGAATTGTGTTATTCTTGCGGCACGCAATGAGAATGTGGCAAGAATCAACACTGCTCTACTGGACATGGTAACTGGCGGAAGTGAAATATTCTTAATTGCTGACAGGGTGGACTATGCAGAGGGCGTCAATGTGATCCATCTCAGTTTTTGAATTCATTGGAAGGGAATGGATGGTCACCACATAAGCTTAAATCTAAAGTTGGTACACATGTGATACTTCTGCGTAGCTTTAATTCATCAAATGAACTATGCAATGGCACCAAAATCATTGTCTACCGCTTAACGGCTCAAGTGATTGACGCAGAAGTCCTTAGAGGTGCTCGTACAGGCCACGTGGCATTCATATCATGAATTCATTTGGTTATCGAGAGCTCCAAACTTCCTTATCCAATACATCGCAAGCAATTCCCAATCCGCATTGCGTGTGCCATGACAATCAACAAGTCACAAGAACAAACGTTTTCTAAAGTTGGCATTTAGTATTTGAACAATGACGTTTTTTCTCATGGACAATTGAATGCTACATTTTTGCGTGCAATAGCTCTTGCGAATGCTTCAGTGCTCTTGAAAGGAATGACACATGGAAGGAACAAAAGAATGCGTAATATTGTTTACAACAAAGCACTTTTAAAAGCGCATTTTCATCCAATTTCATTCACCAGTGACTCCATTTCATAGTACATTACAAGTCTCTTTTATTTGGAATCTTTTGCTTTGTGGTGATTTTGTGTTTCTATGGTTTACATCACCTTTTTATTCCCTCCTCCAAGATTTTCCATATTTTTCTACACTTCCCCATTGGAGGCAACAAGTCAATAGACTTACACTTAATATGACATTTAGTGTATCCACGCCATATGATTTTGAAGTGTCATAAATTTGTACTTTTGACAAAGATATTTTCTAAGTACACAACTTTTAAAACTACTCAAAGCGAGGGAGCACTGTAAGCATAGAGTAAAAACTTATAGCACTTATAAATAAATTGGTGTGGATACACACCATTTAGAGTAGTCATTTACAAACCTTCAAAATAAAAAAACAAAAAATTCAATCACATGAAAAAAAAACACATAAATTCTTGGACATATGCATGAAAAGTAAAAGGGTATAAAATATCACATTATGACACCAAATGTTAGTGAAGGAATATCCCAATTTTCAAATGCTTCAAATTCCTTGGTTTAGATTTTGAACATTTTCCTTATTTAAAGGATACTCATTCTTTGTTAATCCAAATTTTGTTATCTATTTTTGCAATGTTATAAAAAAAGAATTGAATGTCAATGAGGGTATACTTCCTTTTTACAATTATAGACAAAAGTATCAAACATAAAACCTATTATTTTCAACCAATAACAACATATTTTCTTTTGTGTACAACTCTACCCTATAATCCACTCCATGTTTTAAAATACTAAAAGGACATAGTATAATATTTTGCATACCCCTTCTTCCTTCTTATCAAAAAAGTTCTTTCCCAAAACCAAGCATATGAAGTAGGCTATATTCCATACCTTGGCATTCACAATTCACATTCTAATTCACCATCAACAAGAGTTTGGTGTCCACCGAACTCTATAGTTGTCCGTATCAAACACAAACAAATGCTCTCTCATCATTTCAACTGCACACACCACATGAACAAACATGAACCACGAAATGCCTGAATAAGAACTTACAACACACTACAAAGTTCAAACTGCACACACATGCAATGATGAATTGAAATCTTTACAGGTTATACACGCTAGAATAAACCAGACTTATTTCTGTACCACTACAAGAGAACAGGGTGTTTAGCAACACTTGGAAAAATTCCTAAACAACGCCTAGGGGCTTGCTTTTTAAAGAAGCAATTAGCAACATTTTGAAAAATTCCTAAGCAACGCCTAGGGGCTTGCATTTTAAAGAAGCAACAACTACTACGTGGTTTTATGTACAAAGCAAGCCCCAAGACGTTGCTTAGGAATTTTTCAAAACGTTGCTAAACACCCTCTTTTCTTGTAGCGCTATATCAATAAAACTGAGGAAAATTCTGAAAGCGGCCACTCACTTCCAATAAGAGGATGCGGTGGGGAAAACCCATCAGCGAGGAAGTTCACACACAACTTACTCTCGGCGTCCTGCACAAGCATACACCAGAAAAAAGATCAACCTAGCCACCAGTTGATAGACATCATCATCTTCCATTCAAGACGTAACAAATAATCACAACAGCACCAGAGACAAATCCTGCAACTTCATCACAATTGTGTGAACCATTGATATCTTCAGTACATATTATGGTCCCAAACTAAGGCCAGAAACAGAATCTTAGATTTAATTCGACTTGTACAGAAAAAAAGTAGCCCTTACGTCCCAAGACAGGTACTTTTCAGGTTGAACGATCAGATACTGAAGCCCTCTGCCAGCGATCCCCTCAAATTCAAACTTAAGAGGTGGGAAATTGCCAACTGGTGGTTTAACCTGCAACCAATTCTCACAACGTACAGAAGTTTTAGTAAAGATTAGTTCAGTGTCTGCTTTAGTAAACAAAAAGTAGTTGTAGTAGGTGCACTAAATCGAATATCAAGAGATATTCAATTCAAATTACTTCGTAAATACATAAATTAATCATGTATATGCTCTTGTAGTAATGATAACCGCTTGCAGAACAATCATGTTAACACTGGTACGTAAAACGTGAAGTAGCAAACCGGGCGTAACCCATCGCGCTTTCGTTTCATATTTTTATATTCCCAGCACATCCTTTGGTCCCTCATCAGGTAATCATCGTCGTCTCGCACTCTGAAACTTCGGTAATTTCCGGTCGATGTGAAAGATTTCAACTGCACCCTACGATAAACTTCAGCTTTCAATGTTCCGGGACATTAGTTACTGCTCTGCGAAGACTACTCGTGCATTAGCATCGATGATCGTATTCATAGCGTGTAACTAGTGTCTCCGATGGAGGCAACGTGTAGAGTCCCGGATGCTGAAAGAACTCACCTCATCGATAACCTGGTCGTAGACATCCTTCGGAAGGAACGTCCAGTTGGTCCCGGTGTCGAATCCCAGTTTCATCCCTCTTGCATTCCCGGGATCAAGAGACTTGACTTTAATGCGTACGTTGCCGACGGAAATGAACAGCAGCGTTGCGTAATATTCGCATTCCCGTCTGGGACACACATTCCTCAGAAACCGATTAGTATTCAAGATGTGGATTTTTCTCAGCAATGACAAAAAAAAAAAAACGGCTGGAACTCGAGATATCTGATGCTGGAACTCACTTCTGTCCCACTAGTAGCTTCACCCAAACCGATTTCGTTTGGGCAAACTTGTCCTCGAAGTCCATGCCCAGGGACATGTAGCCCACCTGGCCTGCTCGAACATCCTTGCTTAAACAAATGCCGAACACCTTGCGATCGATGGCCTTGTTGGTCGCCAATTGGTCCACGAGATTGCCCCTGCACTTCCCCAGACCTGCGACGCCGTCGGTCTGTAGGGGGAGTGCCTCCGCCCTAGCCTTTTTGTTGAGCACACACCTGACAAAACCAAAAAAATCATTGGATAATGGCTGCTCATTGCAAGGAGATTCCACATTCTGAGTGCAGATTACCCGAACGCGGCGAAGACACTCCGTTCAGTTCCGTCTTGTATCGGCATTGTCAAGGTCTCATTGACAGCTACACCCTCGTAGTACGACCGGTCCCCATACATTTGTGAAAACTGGCACTCGTAGTCATCGGCTACCTCGCACACTCTTTTGTATTGAAGCACGCGGCATAACTTTTTAGTTGGCCCTGTGCAGTTCACGATAGACTTCTTGTTGGACACGAACGGTCCGTTGGGACCCTGCATTGATTGACATGACTATTTGGGTGACTTTACAGAGAACTGAATCTGCAAATCGCCTACGACTGGACATATCCAGTATTCGTCACAAGAACCTCTTACAGCGTTAACAACATTAGAGACAGAGAAGTACTTACGAAATCAGCAATGGACGACTTGTACCCAGGAACGGCGCAGTGCACCCACGAGGTGCCACTCGCCGTGTCGATTTGAAAGTAAAACGGCTTCACAGGGTGACCCACTTTCATTTCAATGTAAAATTCTCTGCAGTCCATGGCGTTGCATCCAACCAAAAAGCATCGTATTGTCAGAAATGAAAAATAAGGAAGCTATCAGCTTACAAAACCAGCGCGGCATTCGTCGGTATCGACAATCTCAGTTTAGAAGTGGAATATAAAGAGCACATTGAAGTAAGAAAAGCACATGTTGTCGGACTGAGTCAAACGAAGCTCAAAGGTTGGATACTCGTCTGATCGAAGGCGCCTGCCGTGCCCTCCTCTGCCTCTTCCCACATGGCTGCCATTTCCGACACTCTGGTACAACGGAAACACAAATCCAGGGTTCCTTGACTCTAGATTACGCGCAGGTTGTACTCTCCATATGAGGATTGAGATCGCTACGCTGAAAGCCGCCAGTGCCACTATCTTCACATGAGTCCCGACTGTCCGCCCGCTCTCCGAATGCAGGCCACTCTTCACACACACATGCCACTTAGGTCACTTATTTGGTGCCAGGTTAAGAAAATTCACACCCCATCATAGCCCCTTCCCATGTCATTGCAAAATGCAACAAAACACCCACCGTCGTCTAACTTCCATCACATTGCAGCTGATCGTCTTTAAGAACAAATCTAACCACCAAGCAGGACAGATTAAGACTCTGATGAACTCAGGGAAGCCCTAAAACTTGCAACCCAAAACTTTGATGAAACATGAGATTCTTTCAGAGATCAATCTCACCGGAACTGCGTTGTCGTGTTCTTGCAAAACGCGCCCATGGCTTCCTCGCCTCATTGTTTACCCATAAAGCAACGATTACATGAAGGATTGTGAAACCCTAATTTTGTGATCAGAACTGGATTGGTTTCTGTGTAGTAAGCTAAGAAATTCTGACAAGTAATTCAAAAATTTAAAGCAGGGTGCCGTGTGATTGAATTAGCTACAGTCACAGCAAAGATTACAAATCCTCTTTACGTACAGCAAACATTACTCAGTGGCGATACATAGATGGTAGATTGCGGCATTCGAAATACAGAACAACAGTTGTATCGCATGAAATAAGTGAGATGGCTGGCCCACGCGCAGTTCTTATTGTAGAGATGTCCATCCTGCTTAGGTTTCGCTCTGTATATGATTCTTTTGACGAGGTTCGTAGTTTAGTTGCACGATAAACAAGACTTGTAAGGGTTCGCTCATACTATGCCATACGTTCTGTGCTTCAAATCAGATTTAGGAACTGCGAACTGGACTCGATGTGCTCAACGTTTGCAGGGAAACTGTACATCGATTAATTACGTCCTTGGAGACTGCTCCCAATCAAGACCATTTGATAAACAGCTTACGACTGGACACTCTCATCCGAGTCATCAGGACAATTCACTAAGCTATTCATCATCTACAAAAAATGTTTCCTGGGGCCTGAAAAAATTACCGAAAATATTTGGCTTCTGGGCAGGCTGTTGTGACATGTCCTGTGAATCGGATCCAACCACAGCACTCACAGTTGCCAGCTCTGCGTCAGGTTTCGCTTTTCTCTTCGACTCTTTCGGTTCAGACTTCTCACCACCCTTGACAGTTCCCAGCTTCGAAACAAAGGACCCCAATCCCAACCCTCTGCCAGACAATGTCTTGTTGAACGTGTTGATGCCCAGCTCCTTGGCTTTGCTCGTGAGGCCATCGACCGAGGCAGCGGCAGCCTCTGCTCTTTCCTGCGCCTTCGCAGCAAGAGCAGATGCCCGAGACTCCTCTCGTGCTAGTCTTTTTGCTTCTGCGTCTAATTGAGCTGCAAGCTGTGCTGCTCTACGAGCATCCTCGGCGGCCGCCCTAGCCTCAGCTTCAGCAAGCTCCCGAGCTGCCTTCTCTGCCGCTTGTTCCTCGGCTTCAGCCCGTTCGGCTTGTAAAACAGCTCTTCTCCCATCCATAGGAATCACACTGTACACCAGCAACCAATCTTCAGAACACAATAATGATCAAAACCAAAATCGAAAAAATCCTCAAAAACGAACTCCTATTCTTCTCACTGATTCAAAGACAGAAAGCTCAAAGTACACCTGCATGGAATACAGAAGTAGCAGACTACACATGCACTTGCATTTGCAATGTAGATGGTGAAGGCTGCGTGCATCAAAACCAACAAACCTTAAGAATTCTTCAAGTGGCCTTGCAGGGGAATAAGGATCTGATGCCACCATCACAACCTGCAGGTCCACATGATAATTAGCACAATAGCGCTGAAAGGAAATCACGTTCTGAAATGCAAGTTGGATGAACACAAAAACCAAGACATCAATTACTAACGGGTGCAATGTATCATTGAAACAAGCATATTGGCATTACCTTATTTTCAGACACGGTTGTGTTTGACAAGGCCGCGGCGACCACAGAAGCAACTTGGATTTTCGAGACCTGTGACAACCAGGGCAAGATGATCAGATGCGGTGAAAATCCGTGCTAGAAGGGTGATACAATTGCAAAATCTACGTTTTTGGACGCAATTGAGAGGCTTCAGAAATCCGTGCACTCCAAAAATCCTAGTGTGAATGATAATGATAGCCTTTCTAGGAACTATGTTGCTACCTTGCCACTTGCGTCGGAGACTCCTTCTGCAGCAATCACGAGATTGGAGGTACTCGGAGAATAATCGTCTACGCCTTCCGTCGAAGGAGTTCGAATGAACGTGTATTTCAAGTCAGTTTCCACTAGGCTGTCCAGAAGGTAAGTGTCATCCTTGGCACCACCGGCCCCTCGGCTGAAAAGATTGCTGAAAAAACTCGAGATACCTACCAAAGGTCCATCTACAACACTTCCAGCTCCTGATTCATAAACTGCCACAAAATGGTTCACATTTGCCATCTGTGCTGCTTCAAGGACTTTAAGGGCGTCATCGACTGATACCTGCCCTCGAGGACCATCTTCGACGGGTCCAACGGTCACAACCACCTTGGAGGCATTCCCGATAGCCTTGGCTACCGAATCGACGTTCTTAAAATCAAATTCCACCGCATTCAATCGCTTCGCCTCCTCCCTAGTGATAACCTGCGTCAAACAGATTCACAGTCAGTGATCGCCCGGGAAGACACCAATGCACGAATAACCAAGTCAATTCAGGCTGCGGTCAGGCTGACACGACTGCGATATACAATCGGCTATCGCGCAAATTCAATAACCAGAAACCTCAAGCTAATTCCAATTGACAGGACAATGCACAATCCAAAAACCACGACACTCCGAATTCAACAGCCAGCTTAGAATCGAACCCCGTACTGCGTAGCGAACTCTGCGAGCTGCTGCGCGAAGTAAATATCCCGTACACCTCCGCGGATATTAAACCCGGAATGAAGCAGCTGCTGCGAGATCCGGGCTCCAATTTGACCAGTGGCGCCCGCAACAAACACAGTCTTCGGGTCGTTCCGACGGCCGCGCCCGAACGGCAAAGCGTCCAACGCAGTAGCACCGCTCTCCTTCCTAACCAACGCGCCGCCCTTCCCCGTCACCGCACCATTCCCGGACTGCACTCCGCCACGCTTCGTCCCGAACCTCAGCCGCTGCATGCCAAAGAACGCCGGCTTCTCCTCCTCCTCCTCCTCCTCCTCGTCCTCCTCCTCAACTTCCTTTCCACCTGCCTTCCCCCACCCACGAAAGAACCGCGTCCCAGAACTCCTCTCCTCCTCCTCCGAATCGTCCTGCTGCTTCCGTCTAAAGAACTGCGTCCCGCGCGCAACGATCCCCCTCGCCCTCCCCGCTCTCCTCACGCGCCCCCGCCGGAACTCCAAAGCGCCAGCGGCGACGAAGCTCCGCCGCGACGCCAGCGACGAAGCTGTCACCACAGCCACGCACGCGACCTGTGCCGCCATCGCTCCTGATCCTCCCCCTCCCGCGCTACCTCCACAGCAGCACCATCGCCTTGCGCAAGAGATGCAGGAAATTCAGTAGACTCTCGAGCAGAGAAGGTTGTCGCGGCGTGTGCATGGGTCGTAGCGCAGCCGCGGTGGCTATGGCGAAGGCGTCACGGCGATCGCCACTCATGTCGACAAGTGCGGGGATCGGAATTTGATTGGGCGTTGGCCGCTGCTTCATCCGTTCCTGGATCGCGAAAGGTGGATCAGCTTCGGAGATGCCCACGAAGATACAACTCAAAGCATAGGATCATTAAGGTAGAGGCACCCAATTCCGATCACTTAAGTCAAATGACATTGTATGTCAAAAACATTCATGTAGAAATATCCGCAATTAGGAATGAAACTCAAAATATATTTTTTCAAATTTATTCTCAAAGATTTGGAATTGATATAGAATTTGAGAGGATTGGTATATAATAAATTGTAATTGGATAATGATGTTAAAAAAAAATATGTATCTCAATGTAATGAATCTTAAAATTAAAGTTATTGCCTATATAAGGCTTTGTTTTACTATACATAGAATATTTCTTATTTTGTGAAGAAATGCATTCACATGTCAAAGCAATAAGACAAAATTATTTAAAGAAATTTATGATGACAAGGTCGATGAAAATTTTATAATGGCAAGGTCAAGGAATTTCAATGAAAGAAATTAGCTAAAGTTTTTTTAACATAAAGATATGGCGCAATGACAAATAAGATATTTTACTACAATTGATTTGCATGTATTGAAGTTAAATTTGTATTTCTTAATAGAAGCTTATTTAAATTCTATGAAAAAAATTTATCGACTATGTAAATATAGTATACCTCCTGAATACACAAATACAACATCCATTTGTACACAATAGTTACCTTGACAAAGTCATACTCGAATCAATGGTGCAAATGCTACAATCACACATACAACCCAAAAAATCATACAAAGTATGGGCCCATGTTAACATCAAGGGAAACGAACAAACAAACAAACCAGCTAATATTGGAAGAAATAAAGAACATAAAAATGCTAAACACACTTACCAAGATGCACACACACTACGGTACTACTACCAAAGAAACAAGTAGCCATCCATGGGAGATATATGGCACAAAGGCCATATCAAATTTCCATCCAAATATCTCAAGAAACATGACCTTGCACTATAAGAAACCCACGTTTTATGTAAGGCGTCGTCAAAAATGTATGAATGTAAAAAAAAAACATGCTTTGACGTTGATGTTGATGTCACCTAAAATCCGTCTACTTAGACAGGCAAAAAACATGCCAAATTTTACGTGATTGGGGTGATTTGGGGTTCAAAAGACCTCGTTCTTTTGAACGTCATGACGTTCAAAAGAACGAGGTCTAAATTGCTTTGGGAAAAGCTCCACGTGGACAGATGTACATGTCCACATAAGTGCCAATGATTTCGTTAGGTATTGCCATGTGGGACTTTTTCATCCAACACCAATTTGACCGGGCAGTGGCATGAAATTTGTACTTTTGCTGACGTGGATCCCCCATTGATGTCATGTATAGTCCACGTCAACTGACGTCATTCATTTTGGGGCATTTTATCCCCACCCTAGGTTGTTAGAATTGACGTTATGTTGAATATGTCCATGTTATGGAAGACAATTTCCTTAATGATGGCCCGTTTTTTACAACACCACAGCTAACATGGAGGGCTGCTGCTAAATGTCAACAACATGTCCGGCAATGTGTTCACATTTACATTTTCCATGTTGGAGTCCATGTTCACTTGCACATTCTCTTTGTTTATTTCAACATTTATTGTAACATGCACAACAAGTATGGCTAAATATGTGGTGTCCACTTTAGCGTGGACTAAACATGAGTACAGAGAAGCCACGATGTTAGCGCTGATGTGAAAGATGAGCATGCCACCAACATCGTTTGTTGGCTTTGACATTTCCAATAACATGCACGGTGGCGAACCCGACAACACCGTTGTTGCATTTGTCTATAACAACAACAAATAATACATCTTCATGTTCTACTAAATCCAACTATGACATATATAGCATGTCTCATCTAACGCAATAAAAAATGGGAGATGTTGTTTCAAACATCCCAAAGACACTGCACGTACGTTGTGACATCAATGAAGTCATGCTAGCATCACTTGTTTAACATAACATGTAGAGGCTTGGGTAGATTGGCTCGCTTTGGTGTTGGGCCATTGCTTCCTATCGCAGTAGTTGTCTGCTTTGCTGTCTTTGTAGCACGTCATAGGGGGGTTAATGGCTCACCTTGTGCTTCACTCTCTTCCTGCAAGAGTTCATAGAGATGACATATTAATAAAGTGCAAAGGACAATCTAATAATTTCACATCAACGCTCCATGTATAGACGAACTGCCCTCGTCTTCAATGACATAACATTATATTATTTGCGATGTCAACCAAGACGTCACAACTGATGTGAAGATGTCATGTCTACCGCGTTTAAGTCGCAAAGTACATCATCTTCAACGACAAGAGGATTCAAAGAATTTCCAAAGAAGGGGTTCATGGACTTTGTGCGTACATGGACGTCTGCCTGATTGCTAGAAAGGGGTTCAACCGCCTCTTGCTCCTTTATGTTCTCTTCTCCCACCACTTCATTGCCCATATTCATAGCTTGATATGCTCGATCTCAGCGATACGACTACGTACCTTATCAATCTCTCTTGTATAATCAGCATGGACCTTGCGCTTGTCCACTTGTTGCCGCTAGTACTCCTTTGCCACCACCACATCTACCTTGGGGTCGAACGGTAGCCTCCCTAGCACCATGGTCTATGTGACAAAGCACACACATTCACATAAAGGAAGAACGTCAATAATTCTTTTGTGAGCATAAAAAAAACACGGGAGAAGGAGGTACTAACGTGTAAACTTACAAATACTTGAGCTCACCCTTGCTACTTAGGCTCACCCTTGCTGCAGCCTCTCCGTGGTGGTGAGCACTGAACTTGGCTATGGCTAGGGTTTCCTAGCCATGGCTGAGGTCAGCTATGGCCAGGGTTAGCTGGCTATGGCCAAACCTCCTCTTGCCCTTGTTCTTCTTCCCTTTGAGCTTTCCCCTTACCGTTTTGATCTGCCGCAAATCGCCTTCCTTGCTCCCAGCTAGATCCGTCCTCACTGCTCCATGGCTCTAGCCATAGCCGCCACCATAGCCGCCATTGCTTTGCTCCAACCTTCAATTCACCTCTCTCTACTCCTTGTTGTTCTCCTAATCTCCCTCCTCTTAGCATTGTAGTAAGTTTTGCCGCTCCCCACCTGCCATTGCTATCACCTAAGTTCAATTTGCTCCCACCCACACTTCCAAAAGTAAAGTGTGGGTGATGTGGAGGTTGCTTTTGTGTAAGTCGCCGTTTGGCTCTTCCTTCCATGCGACAAATTTCATCCACTATGGATGAAAGGTGATCTGACCTTTGATTATATTCATCTTCGTATTTAAATACTTTTGCTCTAAGCGGTTTTCTACAGCAATTCCGTTGAGGATGACGTAGTTCCGTTGATGATGACGTAGTTTTGTTGAGGATGACGTAGTTCCGTTGAAGATGTCGACACCAATGTCATGGGCAACATCATTCTGGATACTCCATGTTTGTAGTGACAATTTCATACACATATTTGGTGACGTCTTCGATGATGTCTAGTCTTAAATGATGACAATTGTAATGGCAACTGTAGTTGAGAAACTTCAAGTTGTAAGTGAATGATTTGAATATTATTGATTATGGTGTATTTTGCAATGTTGGGAAGCCATTAATACAACATGTGTGGTTATCTATTCTCTTTAAGTTGTTGCATCCTTGGCCGCTCTTTGACTCTGTTTTAAGTTCATCCAATCTATAATTGAGGAATATACATAGCTCTATTCAGTAGCATTTTGAAATGTTTGTACTGAAAAGGAAAACTATGAAGAATTGGTTAGGCCAAAGAAAATAAACAATGTGATAAGGAAGTGCAAAATATGTTCCTCGATTAAGTAGACTCATGTAGAACTTTTGAATTCACTATTTCAACTTTATAAACACCCCATTTTTCCCGCAACCTTTGCCTTTTTTTATTCAATGTTTTTAGTTTTAAAACACCCAATGAGCATTTACACGCTTTCCATTTTTTTATATAATATTGAGACTTATGCCTAAATCCTTGAGCAATTCAACCATTTCCCATTCTTTTTATTCATTGTTTTGAGTTTTGTGTAAACGGTAAACCACTTGACAATTTCCCAATTTTTGTCATTTGGTCTTGGAAATTTGATAATAGCCCAAGACCACTTCATCCATGTGCATTATTTTGTTTTTAACCTTCTCAGTTTCCAAACACCAAAAGAGCACTTCAAGTTTTTCCATTCTTTTCACTCTTTTCACTTGTAAAACAACCAAGAAGCACTTCAACCAAGATCACTTCAACCTTTCTTGTTTTATTAATTCACTCCTAAAACCCCCTAAGACAACTTTAGGCTTTCCCATTTTATTCTTCAAACTTGGGGCAATTTAAAAGACCCAAAAAACACTTACACGTTTCCAAAAAAAAATGCAATATTCAAATCTTTGAAACTCTTCAAGAGCACTTCACCCATTTTCCATTTTTTCTATTCACTCTTTTTAGTTTTGACTAAACAGAAGACCATTGTTTAATTTCCCAATTTTTTCTAGTCACTCTTGTAATTTCTCTTACTACCCAAGACCACTCATGCATTCCAATTTTACTTTTTTTAACCTTCCAGTTTCCAAACATATGAAGAGCACTTCGGCGTTTCTCAATTATTTCTTCAATGGGTTTCTATTTTAAAAACACCCGATAAGCACTCACACATTTTTAATTTTTTTACAATCTTCACATGTAAGAAACACTTGATGACCAATTCAACCATTTCTTATGTTTTTAATTCAGTCTTTTGAGTTTTTCTTGAACCAAAGACTACTTATTCATTCTCCATTTTTTTTTCATTCACTCTTGCAATTTTCAGAGAAGCCCTAGACCAATTCATTCATTCCGTTTTTTTAATTTTTTATAAGGCAGAAGGCTGTCATTTATGTTTGTCATCAAATTTTTAAAACAACCCAACACCTCTAAACCTTACCCATTTTTTTAAATACACTCTTTTTAGTTTTCCTAAACTTAAAGTCCACTTTTACCTTCTTCATTTTTTCCCCCACTTTCGCAATTTTTTAACAACCACTCAAACATTTGCCACTAAGCTCATAAATTTAAAAGAATGAATTACTAGAACTACTATATTAACAAGCATGCTCTATGATATTATTTAAAGTAATGAGCAAATAATCCCATATTTAATCAACCTAAAAATATTATGTATACAAAATATATGTAACATGTGCATTTAAGTTGAGCCATTAAAATATTTTTAGTTTCAAGTGTTCCTGTAAGTCCATTAAATAATTTATCCAGAAGACAACTTATACCTTACCTAATTGAATTTATTTATTTTTGTGTTTTAAGATACCAAGAGACCACTTTCACCTTTCTATAATTGTCTTTAATCACTCAATTTATGTATAGAACACTCCAAGACCCATTGCCACTTGGTTCATTTCTGTATCCACTCTTTTAAGTATTGTAACTTGTTAACACGTACCCAAAGAAAACCTACGGTACCTTTCCTAATAAAATTATCCATTCTTGTGAGTTTTTAAAAACTCAAACACCACTTACACCTTTCCCATTTTATTCATTTACTCTTGGAATTGTTAGAAGATCCCAAGACCCCTTCAACCATTCCTAAAGTTTTTTATTCACTCTTTTGAGTTACCCTAAAACTAAAGACCATTTGTAAATTTATAGTTTTTTTCTATTCAAGGTAGGGACATTTTAAAAATATTTATATTCCACTTCATTCATTTCCGTAAATTTTTTGTCTAATTCTTCAAAATTTTAAAACAACCCAACAACTCTAAATCTTACCCATTCTTTTAATTCACTCTTTTCAATTTTCCTACAGCCAAAGACTACTTTCACCTTTCCCATTTTCTTAGTTGCTCTTGTAATTTTTAGAACAAACTTACAGTAGTTTGTCCATTCCCAATTTTTGTTAATTACTCTTAGAATTTGAAACACCACAAGACCACTTACACCTTCCTCATTTCTTTTTTCCACTTGCATAATTTTTAAACAACCCAAGACCACTGAAACATTTGTCATTTTTTGGAACTCATTCTTCTGGAAAAATGAATTCAAAGAATGAATGACTAGAATTGCTATATTAACAAGCATGTTCTGTGAACCAATTTAAATTAATGAGCAAAGAATCCCATGTTTAATCAACTTAAAAATATTATGCATACAAAATATATGTAACATGTGCATTTAAGTTGAGCCACTAATAAATTTTTAGTTTTATGTGTTTCTATAAGTCCATCAGAATAATTTATCCCATATAGGCAAAGCCGTTGTTTTCATACAAACAAGTTTTGCCTATTTATGTAGAAGAGCTGTCCATTTTGCTCAGTTTTTTGCTTCCAGGCAGCGGTGTGCACTCATCCCACAATGAAAATGAATGCCGTGGCTGATGTGGACCTCCCACGTTTTCTATGGCGTTGCACTTAGACGTGACCACGTTGTTACTGACGTCCTCCAAAACGTGTCTATCCACGGTGACATCTGCGCATTTCATCTATAACAAGATTACGTTTCATGCAACGTAATTTTTTTTTCGGGTATTGCAGTTGGTGTCCGACAAACGTCAGACGTCTTAGAAAACACAACACGTTGCAGCATTGACGCCAGCTTAAACGCGGCTTTCTTATACTGTTGGCTTCCACCTAACATAAATTGCTAACAACTTCTTAATCACTGAAAAGTGGACAAAGAAGAACTTTGTTCTCCAAAGAGGACTGGCGTGATTATAGAGTTTGTTCATTCTCTACACTGAGCCAATGGCCATAGGACATAGGTCAGTGTACTTGAACTACTTCTCCCTTTCTAAAGTCAATACTTTTCTACACTAAGTGCTTCCCTACACTAAATGCCTTAAAAGACAACCAACATGTCATCCCTCCTAAGGGCTTTTTGGATTCCATACTATGAGATTCAAAGACCCCCCACCATAGTTGGATGGACTATGGTGGTACGCCGACATGGGGACTGTGGACAAAGAATAAAGACATCAATAGAGAACTATCCAATGACTTTTGGAAAAACCACCTTATCACAAGCTTGCAAAGTACTTGTCTCATTAAATTTGAGACAAGACAATATATGAGAAAAGCTCAAAAACAACTATTTTTTGGAGTAAAACAATTTCCCCTCCATCACATGTCCCATTTGCAACTAATTCAACCCAAACACATGGCTACACGTACTACTCAAATGCCAACAACAACACATACATTCACTAATTGTCAAAAGACATAACACAGCAAAATGAGAAATTAAAAAACTACTCGTCTCGGCTAGTAAGTCTAGATGCTTCATTCTTACAAATGTTGGTACCTTGAACAATAACCCGCCCAAAAACACATTACCCAAAAACAAATTAGACATAATATGTGTTCAAGGACTAGCATACAACAACCCCTCCTAGAAATTAAAAACCCAAATGTCACCATACAATTCATGGTTTATTTTTTACTTCATTTCATTTTCAGCTTCCTGATAATTTCTTTTTTGGCCAGTTAATTTGAGATGTGCCATTACCATCAACTATCCTAGTGCCATGAACAAAATCTATGTAGAGCCACTCAATAGGTCTTTTTGAAAACCATAAATGGCATCGAAGGGTCTCTTTGCACTTGCTGTCAAAGTGTTGTTAGCAAAATGAATTTAGGTGTAGCTTTGTACTAGGTTCATGTGCTAACACCACTCGTAACACCAAGTGCGAACAAACCCTTAGACTTATTTATCTACCTATATGAAAGGCATCAGCCAGTCTATCCACCGCTCCTCGTCACGTGACCTCTCTTTCTCTCGCCCCACCTCTCTTTCTCTTGCCCCACCTCTCTTTCTCTCGCCCCACCTCTCTTTCTCTCGCCCCACCGCCCTGCAATAGTCCAAATTCCATCTTCTTGCCTTGCCCGCGCAAGGTGATTCCCGCCTTGTCCGTGCCTCTCCTCCGCCCCCAAGACCGCACCCAAAACGTGGAACGATACGGGTACCAATCAAGAGTCTTCAGTGAACCAGAGCTCTCCAAAGCTCATTCTCATCACTACCGCAACCGAGCCTCAGGTGGTGAAGAACGGCGGAGAGAATCATGTTGGTGCAGGTGCTGGGACGCAATGGCAGGGAGATCATCAAGGGCGAAGTGCAAGACTCGGAAGAGGTGCGCAAGCTTTCGCTCATTTCCTTTTTGGTGGCTTTTTTCACGTTTTTGGTTTGATCAGAGCTCATGTGTTCGGTTCAAGCAGTTAGGGTCACGGTTTCCGCTGCTTTGTCGAGCATTTGATTCGTCTAGATGTTTTGGGTTTTTTTATTTGGCTTTTTTTTTATTAGAGCTTATGTTTTCGGTTCAATCTCGAAGTTTTGTAGCATTGGGAGGTCTTCATTGTTTGGTGATTTTTTCATGGTTTGGGTCTGTTTGATTTGACAAATTTTCTGTCAGAGCTGATAACCTCCAAGACCGCACCCAGAACGTGGAACGATATAGGTACTGATCGGAAGTGCAATGCTACAAAGAGTCATGCTCATGGATCACCGGTGCAACCGGAAAGGCATCTCCATCAATGTTGTAGACGAGGGTCACTAGAGCACGGACAAAAACGCTGCCGCATTTGCAAAGAAGAAGCAGAAGTTGAAGGAACACTTGAAGGCCGCAAATTATCTTCGTGAGGTATGATGGCATCGTTTTATTTGGAATGTATGGAGTTTTAGGGTTTGGGCGGGTTTTGTGAATTTGGTGGTTACTTAGATGTTGATTAAACTGCTTTGTTGGTTGAAAGTTTCCGAAACAGAATGTTGTTGGTATGGTGTCTAGTTGTAGGGAAGGGTAGAGGATGAGCTTTACAATAGTTAGGGTTGGTACTGAAGCTGCTTAACAACAAATGCAAGGAGCACAAGAAGGAAATGTGGTCGGGTGCGGATGCCGTTGCGGTGGTGACGTCTTCTCGAAGATGCAAACCTTTAGTTGCCATTTCTTTTCAGAGATACGAATCTTATTGTGTCATTTGATGGCAAGGTTTCTATGGTTTCCAGGCACTGTGGCATCGGATGCGAGGAAGACGGAGTGGTTGAGCAAAGCGTGTCGAGCGAGGGAATGCAGGCGAGGTTAGCCTCGCATGAGAGAGACTGGATTTTGTGGCAGAGGAGAAGCGATGGTGTCAAAGGAGCAGATTGTTCCCTAGGCCGACCGTGTTTTGATACGCCTTGAAGCCCTGGAATCTGTAAGTCATCTTCGCCATGCACACCTTGATTCTCCTTCAGCATTGAGTGATTGATGTCTGTTTCCGTGCGGATTGCCCTAGAAGAAATGTTGGTAGTGTTGAATGTATGGCAACATTTCATTTCTTAAACGAGATCAAAAGTACGTGACAATTAATCTCATGACTGGAGCTAAATTTTTATCAGAAGAACGTTGTTAATTTGTGCAGAAATCTGTTGGAGGAGTGCAATTGTCAAATTTGACTAGTATCTGTAGGGCGAGGTATTCTTTGAACAAACTTCTTGAATTAGGTTCATCAATTTTTATTCTCAGGACCAGTATTAGGTAATAGTGTGAATAATAATTTCTACTCTCTTTTGAGTGTGTAGAACACTTGTTAATGAATTCATCTATTTTCCTGTAGGTCGGGATTTGTTCGTGATGTGAACATCGACCTTGCCGTAGTCACTCGTAGGAGAGAGACTGGATTTTGTGGCAGAGGTGAAGCGATGGTGTCAAGGGCAAGGTCGGGATTTGTTCGTGTTGTGAACATCGACCTTGCCATCCAGGTGAACACAACTTACGCCATCCACGCTCTATCGTCTGGCGGTGGGCAAGCTGCTGCGCGGAATTGCTAAGAGTCAAAAAAGAAATTGATGTTGTTTGGTAAACATGCAAGTCTGCATTTTGTAGTCTTTTTCCCATGAGACAAACTCTATACAATCCATGTGAACAAATTGTTCTTTCTAAGATTTAGAAGCTGGGGGTGGTGCTTGAAAAGCAGGCAACTCTGAAATTTCAGGTTTTTTTTTGTCATGATCTGATTTCCTGCTCTGGATTTTTGGATCACACAATTTTGAGGCTTGGCATACTCCTATAATTGAAGGCGTTTGTTGAACTACCTCACTTCCAACGCCTATGACCAGATCTCTTATTTTATCATTTGATACCAAAAGGATCTCCATAGTAAGCTTTAAAATAAAAGCACACAATTTACGGTGCCTTCCGGGCGAGTGGTGCATGATCGTCACACTCGGCGAACGCAAGGTGGGGATAGTGCGTGGCAGGGGGTGGCTCCAGCGTTTTGCAAACGTAAGCACCGTGAGGGGGCACTATGTATTGTGTGCAATGCTAAATAAATGCACAAACCTCAACCCGTCGAAACGACAGGTACGTTCATGAAAGTATGCCTGAAATGTTCATATAAGTATGCCTGAAATGTTCATAAAAGTATGCCTCAAATACGAGGGATGCAAATTGCAATCTAAAATATAATACGTCAAACAAATTTTATTCTAAGGAGCGCTAATAAAAAACCTTCTCCGGTTGGAAGAACGGGTACCGATATTAGGTGTGGAGGCATACATCGTATGTCTGCTATCACTTTGAATGGCCCATCTCTGACAACGCTTTGCATTGCAATTTAGAAGTCGTCCCGGCCGTGGCCAATGACGCGGTGGTCAACGAAAGCCCGCGATCATGGAGGAATCGCCTTGCTCGCGAGCGTCGTGCAAATTGGACTGCAGCTCAACGCGAGACATAAAACGCCACGCGGCAGACCAAATGTGCTCGGCAACTGGAGCAAAAAGGAGAACGTGAGCGCGAGTGGTAGCGAGTGGTGGATTGCCGTGACGCACGCACAACTAAGGAACGGCTTGAGGAACTCCGGATTGATCGTGAAGCGCATGCGGATCAGAGGGTGGCTCAACTTGAGGAGGAGGCAGCGGCAGTGCGTGAGCAGGATTGACAAGCACATCAAGTGGCACCCGCGGCCAATCCTGAAATCCCTCTTGCGCGGCAAGCAATCAATGCAACTAGGGGTGTACTTTGACATGTCCTTGGCTGCATGCATATCCGCAGTCGGGCACACCGTGCGCTTCACTGGCTCGAGGAGCACGTTGTTGGGCACGGGTCAACAATTGCAAAGCCGCATTTCACTACGTGATGCGACCGAGGGAAGGTCTCGAACATTGAACCGCTGGCGCCGCCGCCTGAGCCTCTTCGGACCCTTTTGAGTAGCCAAACGCCCGTGGCAAAGGCATTTCGAACAAACATCCGGGCGTACAACAACGCTCTGTCGTTCACGTCACTTGGCGCTAAGATTGATGAATGGTTCACGCACGGCGGGGTATACACGTTCTGGCTCCAAGGTTCACTATACTACAAGATCGGAAGCTTACTACCGGAGGCGGGAGAAGCTCCATAGTTCTCTCAACTATACATCACCGACAGTAGCACGACACTCGATAGTCGGATGAACATCTTTGGCAACCTTGATCGCCGGACGAAGGCCGAGCTTCAGACCATGCTGTAGAAGTGCAATCCGTATGCATAGGTATACGAGCAGGTACAACAACACATTGTTGACCAACCTGCACCAGAGTTCGAACTTTGGCTGTTATCTTTGTCGTCGAAAGACCGACGTTGGTACAACACGCCAAAAGCCGACGAGATTGGGGGGATCATGGTGGAAGATGGGCATGATGGTAGCATGACTGATTGCGACGTCATTGTCAGGCTCCGTGGAGGACCGCTCCAGCGCCTTTCAGCTGTGCGCTCGGCTTACACTCCGCTCCATTACGTCCTGCTCTTTCTTGATGGGCGGCAAGGCTGGACCACAACCATGTCGCTGCAAGGATTTGAGTATGATGAGGAGGCGCAATAGTTCAACAATGTCAATCAAAATGTCGTGCGGGGCCGTGGCGGCGGGATGCGTGTGTCTCAAATGGAATACTACGCATACATGTTGCATCCACGTGAGCACGACAAACACATCTTATTGGTCGGTTGATTGCTCCAGCAATATATGGTGGATGCGTGGGCGTGCGCCAAGCAGAACAGGTTGAACCGGCTTGCGGAGAATCAGCAAGACCTTTGATGTGAGCTGTACTTGGGAGTCATGGACGCTTTAAATGCTGGCGACCACGACGCAGTGCAGGTTGGGCAACGGATGATTGTGCCGGCAACGTTTTCTAGGGGGACCGGTAGATGAATCGGCTCTACCAAGACCCAATGGCCATTGTGCGTCGGTTTGGGAAGCCCGACCAGTTCATTACCTTTACCTGCAATCCAAAGTGGACGGAGATCACGGAGGAGCTGGAAGAGTAGTAGACGGCACATGATCGATCGGCACATGATTTGGTGGCGCGTGTGTTCAACATCAAGTTTGAGGAGCTCATGACCGACCTCAAGGATCAGAAAGTTTTTGGGACTGTGCTCGGATACACCTGGGTGATTGAGTTTTGGAAGCGAGGCCTTTTGCACGCGCACATCCTGTTGATCTTGGACGAAGATTCAAAGCTGAGAATGGTCGACGAGATCAACTCTGTTGTCTCGGCAGAGATTCCTGTCCGGGAGATGCATCCGGATGCATATGAGACAGTCACGCATTGCTTGGTTCATGGACCGTGCAGGGCGGAATACCCGAACGCGCCATGCATGGAAGAGGGGAAATGTACCAAGCGGTACCCAAAGACGTTCCGAGAGGAGACAAACGCAGATCATGATGGTTACCTTGAGTACAGGCGGCGGGATGATGGGCGATCTTTTGTTGACTCAATAGGCCGGCGCCTGGACAATCGATGGATCGTCCCACACAACCTCTATCTGAGTATAAAGTACAACGCGCATATTAATGTCAAGGTGAGAGGGTGGCCCAATATGCAGCAGATCTTAACACCCAAATGCATCAATCTCACCAATTTTCACGTAGCAGGTGTGTTCATCCATTTCCGCCGTCAAGGACCTATTCAAGTACGTGTACAAGGCCCATGACCAGGCAACGGTGGTCATCGAGGACGTCAATGAGATCAAAAAATACATTGATGTGTGCTACGTCTCAGCTTCGGAGGCGGCGTGGCGGTTGTTCAGATTCTGGATGCACGACTACATCCCACCGATCCAGCGTCTCCAAGTTCACCTGCCAGACTAACAACGGGTGACGTTCAGTGCTGATGGAGAGTTGGCACAGGGGGGTGAATGTGGAGAGAGCGCGGAAGACGACATTGACCCAGTGGTTTGAGGCCAATCGCACAAATTTGTCGGGCGCATGTGACACCTCATACCTCAACTTTCCATCACGCTTTGTGTGGAACAACTTGAGGAAGGAGTGGACTGTGCGCAAGCGTGGGATGTATCTTGGCCGGCTTTATTTTGCGAGCCCAAACTCTGGCGAGAGATACTTCATGCGTACGCTCTTGATGGTGGTGAAGGGTGGAACAAGTCTAGAGGTGCTTCACAGGTTTAAGGGTGTCCAACACCCGACGTTCAAGGCGGCCGGGTTGTACGAGAACGATGAGGAGTGGGAGCAGTGCTTGCGTGAAGCTGCGTTGATGCATGGCGGAGGACAACTGCGATTGCTCTTCATAACGATCATCACCTATGGCCCACCAGCGAATCCGAGGCAACTATAGGAGCAATTCAGCTCAAGCCTGTTTGATGATTGTGCTCATTGGCTCCTCAGAACGGGGGCTTGTAGGATCCATCCTAGCAGCAGATTATCAGCCTTGCCCTCAACCTGATTGCGTAGATCCTTCAGAACAGCGAGATGACTCTGGCGGATTTCAACCTACCGGAGCCTAAGTTTGCAATGGAGGAGCTATAGGGGAATCGGTTCGTGGCTAAGCAGCTGTCGTTCAACGCTATAGAGTTGAGGGCCGAAGCTGAGCGTGAGGTTGAGACGTTGAACAAGGAGCAGCGGGATATCTACCGCCGGATCATGGACTCCTGTCAGCGCGATGTTGCTGACACGATCTTCTTCGTTGATGGCCTCGGTGGGACATACAAGACATACCTTGAGAATGTGATCCTTAAGGTTGTCCGAGGGCAGGGCAAGATCGCGTTGGCAGTCGCTTCGTCAGGGATTGCAGTGTTGCTTCTAAGGCTTGGGCGGACGGCGCATTCAAGGTTCAAGATTCGGATTAGCTTAATCCCACATCTGTCTATAACTTCAGCAAGGGAGGTCATCTCGCAGAGATGATTTTCCGCGCAAAGTTGATTCTGTAGGACGAAGCTCCGATGATGAGCAAGCTTGCCTTCGAGGGGGTGGATCGCACGCTGAGGGATATCACCAATCATCACAACAAGCCGTTTGGCGGCATCACATTTGTCATGTGCGGTGATTTTTGACAAGTCTAACCGGGTGCCTAAGGGCCTCCGGCCAGATATTATTGCGGCATCCATCAAGGAATCTCATCTGTGGAATCGAGTGCACGCACTACAAGAAAACAGGGTGTTCAGTAACGTTTTGAAAAATTCCTTAGCAACGTCTAGGGGCTTGCTTTGTACATAAAACCACACTACAACAGTTGCTTCTTTAAAAAGCAAGCCCCTAGACCTTGCTTAGGAATTTTTCAAAACATTGCTAAACACCCTATTTTCTTGTAGTGACATCTGCCGACTTCGCTGGAACATGCGCGCTGTTGTTGGTGAACGCCGTGTGGATTTGGGCAACCGTACATTTCCAGAGTGGCTCCTACGTTGGACGAGGACATACTAGAGAAGGTGAAGGATGACATGATCAGGTGTCCACCGGCGATGATTGTCGACAATCACACCTTGAACGACTTAATCAATGTCGTCTATGGAGGAATTGCTGACGTCGAAGCAAATGCGCTCGAGTACTTCAGCGGTCTTGCCATCCTTGCCGCACGGAATGACGACGTTTCACAGATCAACGCAACCGTGCTTGACATGGTACCAAGCGATACGTCTGAGTTTGTGAGTGCGGATAAGGTGGACAGCGGGGAAGGTGCCAACTTGATTCCCGTGGAGTAGCTCAACAAGCTTGACATCAACGGATGGTCACCACACAAGCTCACGGTCAAATTGGGACACCGGTCATGCTTTTACGGAACCTGGATCCAACGAATGGTCTATGTAACGGCACGAGCCTTGTTGTTCGACGATGTGTGCTGCGGGTGATCGAAGTAGAAGTGTTGATGGGAGATCGTGTCGGTTACGTTGCTTTTATCCCGCGGATTTCCTTGATCACTAAACAATCCGGGCTTCCATTTCTAGTTCGACGCAAGCAGCTTCCAATCCGAGTTGCGTATGCAACGACAATCAACAAGTCTCAAGGGCAGACGCTCCCCAGGGTTGGCATTTGCCTCACGAAGAACGTGTTCTCCCACGGTTAGTTGTATGTTGCTTTCTCACGTGCGACGGCTCCCGAAAACGTCTCTGTTCTTCTTGAAGCAGAAACCGTTGAACGGGCCGAGGATCAGCTTACTCGCAACATTGTATACGACGAGGCCTTGCACTGAGGCCATTGATGCCACACATAAGATCAATGGGTCCTGCGATGTTTATTACGTTGAACTCCGAGGGATGCAAATTGCAATCTAAAGTATAATACGTCAAACAAATTTTATTCTGAGGAGCACGAATAAAAAGCCTTTCCGGGTTGGAACGATGGTACCGATACTAGTCCCAAATAATATTTGACTTGCTACCTACCCAGGGCAATGTGTACTCCAATACCTGAAACCGCGACGAACTCCAACCCGCCACTCATTCAAAGCCGCTACACCACCTAAAACCGTCCCGTCCCCTGAATTTAAATGCGTCACACCACCCAACCAGCCACATCATGAAAGGCATCCCAAACCATCTTCCGACGCTAAAACCGTTACCCAATCCCAGAACCGCGGAAGGCCCACATTTTCTGCGACGGACCCTGCGAAATCTGCGTGACGCGTAGATAGCACGAGTTCGACAAGCAGTGACGCGGTTGGGCGCCGAGCAGGGGCGGGAAGGAGCAGAGGCAGGAACCCTAGACTGCGAGTCTTGCTCGCATTGGGGTTTGCTCCCGAGCACGGTGCACCGAGCGGTTGCACCATCGCCGCGCTAGGGTCGATCGCCGTCGTCGCCTCCGCCATCGCCTCGCCGTGCCGCTTCCACGGCCGCGCACGGCTGCTCCCCTGCTCCTCGGCCGTTTTCTCCTCGTCCGATATGATCCAGTAACGCGCCCGCTACCGTGTGAGAGACCTCGCCCAGGGTTTGCTTTAGAGCCAGAGCAAGGGGGGGGGGGGGGGGTGTTGAGAGAGAGAGAGAGAAAGAGAGGGGCATTCTATGGAGAGACATGGCGTGTGCCGGAGAGGAGATTGTTGCCAACTTGACCTTGAAGTGGTTCGTTTCGCTCGTCAGCAGAAGGCGGTGTCTTAGATGTGGCGCGGCGCGTTTTGTCAGGGAATTCGATTGAGAGAAGCGATGCAGCTGGGGAGTTAGAGGTGAGAGTTTGCGACATTGGCGAAGAGGCTTTGTTGCGTTCTTTGCGTGTTCTGTGATTGTGTGTGGTTTCTAGGTGAAGCTCCGTTGCGCTTAGCTAGTGATCGCGTAGAGAGGATCAGCTTGGAGGCGCATTATGTTACCTTACATGGAGGCTGGGTTGGAGAATTTGTGGATTGAGAGGTTTTTGGAAGTTGGAAGTGTACTGGTGCTAGAGCTCATGGTTTGCTTTTGCAGGAGGTTTCTGTGATAGTTGGAGCGAGCTCCGGGGTAGGGCAGTGGTTCTACATGTTGTCGGACGTTGCTGGCGGCGGCAGTACTTTGGTTGACTGGTTTGGAAGATGATGGGACGAGGTGCGGAAGGCGGTTCGCGCCAGCTCGCGGGATGTTCAGGTGACATTTACAGTCAGGTGCTGAAGGAAGTAGTATCAGCAGACGATGCGTTTCGGGAGAATCCTGGAGGGCTATCGTTTACAGTGCCCGTGGTTTCGCACTCGTGGAAAGGGCAGGGGCTGTTCGACGGAAAACGGAAGAACCACCGGGCGAAGAAAACGCAGCCTCGAAGCCGCGAAAGTGGACCGGTAGGGAAGCAGAGGCATAAACAGAGGCAGGATGGGAACGACGAGGTGGTGGGTGATGGTACTGCTACTGGAGGTCAGTTCTGGGCACAGATGGAGGATTACTTCCGCGATGTGACCACTGCAGATGTGCAGCTGCTGCTGCCCCTGACAGTGTTCCAATTGAGCGAGGGCGAGAGTGTGTCGGACGTGTGCCTCTTGATTCCGCCTGTAGGTCGGCACTACACGGAGAAATGGGCCGAGGAGGATATGCAGCCTGCCACCACGCCGCCAGAGCAGGCTGGGCCGAGGCCGAAGCGGAAGCTCCCGGCGAGTGGCTCGGCCAGCAAAAAGAGTAAGAAGAGTGGGGAGTTGATAACCATCATCTCGCCACCACTCGAGCATGAGGAGGGGGAGGAACTGTGTCATGTGTGCTACTGTGGTGACAGTGATGAGAGTAATCAGATCCTGTTCTGTGACGCTTGCAATGTTGCTGTGCATCAAGACTGCTATGGTGTGCGCCTCGTTCCCGAGGGCCAGTGGCTTTGTTCCTGGTGCAGTTGGGAAGCCTCTTTGACGAAGGCAGAGAGTAGCAGCTTCACTGCTGCCGAGTGCGTGCTTTGTCCTTCCAAGGGTGGTGCGGTCAAGCCAGTGGTCGAGGTAGATAGCAAAGAGAAGGAAGGAAGGGAGGGCACGAGGTTTGCCCATCTGTTTTGTAGTCAATGGGTGCCGGAGACCTTCATCGGAAATATGGAGGTTATGGAGCCTATCCGTAACATAGAGGGTGTGCGCGATGAGCGTTGGCGCCTGCTGTGCAGCATTTGCAAAGAAAAGCATGGTGCTTGTATCCAGTGTAGCCATGGTACCTTACCACTTTTTTGTTGCAATAACAAAACAATTTCAATGATGATGATGACTTTGTGCAATTCCGCCCTTCCGTTCTGTATGCTGGTCATTATGTTCTTCACTATCGCCTTGTTAATTGAGCAGTGTGTATATCTGATTAGGTTTTCTTCTTGTTTCTGGATTGCTTTGGTCCCCACCTGTTTGCTTTGTTGGGGATGGACGTTTTTCAACTTCTGTGTGTTCCCTGCGGGGTTTGTGTGATTCTTGTCTAGAAAACGGGGCAGGCTGATTATTTATGTCTTTGTGCTGCAGGGATGTGCGCAATCGCTTTTCATCCCCTTTGTGCTAGGGACGTGAAGTACTACATGGAGGTGTGCTGCATGGAAGACAGCGATGATGTAAGCTGCCCTGACCATATCCAGAGTGCTGGTTGTTATGTTTGCTGTGCTGTTATGATCTAAGAGCAACAGTGTGAAATGGTTTCTCTCTTTTTGTAGTCCTGTGAGAGATTTTCATTCATGAAATGTTTTCATACAGATTGAATACAGGGCCTACTGCTCCAGGCACTCGGCTGCTCATATGGGAAAAACATCAGTGGCACTGAACGAGGGTGTTGACACTGGTGCCTCTCAGTTGAAGCCAGCAAATCGTGCCGAAGAGGTCAGCGACACCGGGCCTACAGAAAGCAAGACTCCTACTACGAGTTTGTCAAGCAAAGAGAAATCACCTCCTTCCGCCCCTGTTTCGGATGATGTGAAAGTATCAGCTGGACAACCTCGAAGAGACCCTGAAGATGCGAGTCCATTAGACCCGAGCGGCTCAAGTGGAGATGGATTAGATCATCTGACGCTAGCTCATGGAAAGCAACAGGCAAGTTGCACTTCAAGTTCCTATGCTGTTCCGTGTATCATTCTAGGTGCTGTTTGAATAAGGAAGTTAACTTTTTTTTTTGACGGCATGTTAAGGGAGGTAATTTATGCTACAGACCATCCTCGCCTTATGTTCTTCTCTTTCATCTAGCAGTTTTTCTATGTATTTGACCTGGACTATGGGCTCAAGTGGTCAACTGGTGAAACAGGGATCTGAACAGGAAACTCCTCTGGCAGCAAGCTCATCTCCCCAGTTGCGGGAGGGATCACAATCACCACGTTCTGATAAAGTGAAGCAAGAAACGGTTATCGAGTCTAATGACATTATTGCAGGCAAGAGCGGCCTGCCGAGAAGTGGCGACCTTCTGGAACATGAGGGAAGTAAAGGACAAGATGCCTCTGAGATGGAAGAGGGCGATGCATCTGGTGAAGTCGCTGTTGTCTGGGACGAAAAGGGCAGTGAAGAGCGGCGACAGCGTGGTCTGAGTGGGGAAGCAAGTACAAGCAATGTGGGTTCAGCTTCACTTCGTGACACCCCTGCTGTTCCTACTCAGACTCCCAACCTCCCATCTTCCAACGAGCCGGTGCCTATTTCTCCTTTCATCGCCATTTATTATGCTTAAGGGTGTTTCATGGGTTCCAGGAGAGTGTCAAAAGATCATCCGTTTTCCATGTCTTCAGCTTGCGGCAATATAACTTGTCTGCTTAACATTAGTGAGAGTATGAATTTCTTCTTCTAGGCCCTTATTTATTCGTGTTCTACATAGGTTTTGACAGAAGTGGATCGTTGGAAGGTCTTTTTTAGCTTCAGCCATGATATCGTTGATGTGCTGATTTTTGGTGGTCTTGCTGTATTTTAGCATGGAAAGGAGCATCGGGATCCGACAATTGGAACTGAAGTTTTCGAAAAGTCGTCACAGACTGGAGTCGTTGACATGGACATAAAACACGGAGACCAGTAAGCTTGTTGTTTTATGGTGCTACCATTTTTCCTGGAATTAAGCTCTAGATATAATGGTATCTATCAAAGTGTATGCAGTCTGAGGGAGGATATTGCTTACCTATCTACTAGCCAGATCTCCTGTTTGGTGCATAGGTTTCGAGCTGTTAGTTACATAGGTTTCGATGCAGGTGTGTGTTTAAGAAGAAGGCTTGAACGCATGGGGTGGGATTTATGTATTAGGAAAGTAGTTTGACAGGTCTAGGTATTATTTCTTATTGCACAGTGGACTAGGAAGCACTAAATAAATATGCTCTCGAGATTCTAGTTGTGTTCAACGGAAACCGAGCGAATCTGGGTTGACTTGTGCTATAGCTGGTACTCTCGTCTATGAAGGCAGTTTAATGGACTTATGGGCTTTTTCTCTGTTTCAGGCTGCAAAAGGATATCCCTCAGCCACATGCACACTCGCAAATCGTGCAAAGACTTAGAGAGTATCAGGAAATTAGTGGGACGATTCACCAGTTATCAGCCGTTAGTCACCCTGGCATTTCACTAGAACCTTCGAAGCCCCCATCAAGAGGCGTAGAGGATGATGGTAGTGAGTCGTCAGAGAAGCAATGGGAGCAGCTGCGAGCAGCAGAGAAAGAAGGTGTGCTTAAGTTGGCACCAGATGATGAGATCGAAGGGGAAATCTTGGTTTTGCAAAATACACTTCTCAACTGTGCCGAAGAAAATCGCCTCCATTGTGGTACGCTTTTTCCTTGCAAGATTGTTTTGTAGGATGTTGTGATACGTTTGCTCATTGTATTTACCAGTGCTGCTTTTAGTCTGGCCTATTTTTGGAGATGAATCATCTGAAAGACAAGAACAGAAGGTTTGTGGAAGCTCAAAGAGATAATTTCATGATCGAATGTCATATTTTTGAATCTAACCAACTTCTATTGGAATTTTTGTTAAAATGCAGAGGGGTTGATCAGAAAGTTGATACCGAAGTTGCCGGAAGAGCGCGCGTCATCACTGAAGCGCGCTCAAGAGCTGTCATTCGTGCATCGTTACATGTCGCAGAAGCGGGAGGCGGAAAAACTGGGTCGCAAGGAGAAACGCAATAAAGAAGCGCAGGCGGTTTTGGCAGCTGCAACTGCAGCGGCTGCTGCTTCTCCTCGAGTGGGCTACATCAAACGAGATGTCTTGTCATTTCCTGACATGGAAAATCAACCTTCAAGTCCATCACAGGAGATTCCTTTCGGCCACAGCTCTGGTGTTCTATCAAGTTCAATTCGCCACTTGAAACCGCCTGTTCCAAAGCTTGGCTATATTTCTGGTACCTCTCCTTATCTTCCTCTTCTTTCTGCCCGCTCAGGCTACCAGGCTAGAACAGGCATAGAGCTGGCAGCGCTAAGAACGGGCCATGGACAATTACAATTGGCTGGGGAGGAACCCGCTTGTGACGTCTGCAATATTCGGGAGTCTTCTCGTGTGAACAAAATCGTCGCCTGTAACAGCTGCAAAGTGAGTACTCGATCGTTTTCCCCCATGATTTACCTAGCAAAGTATCCTTCTCTTGAGGCTAACTCCGGAGGTCTTCCTGAGCAGGTGAATGTTCATCAGGAGTGCTATGGAATTGGGCGTGTTCCTCCAGGGCTGTGGTTCTGTCAGCCTTGTGCGGAGCTTCAACGTCAGTCCCAAAGCTTTAGATCACCAGGTGTCGGTGTACCTGCTAATATTCTCTGGGCTCAGTGTGCCCTCTGCTGCCGTGGGGCAGGGGCTCTGAAACGTTCAACGGATGGTCGATGGGTACATGTCTTCTGCGCTCAGGTGAACCATGTCTCTGAAGCAAACATCTTTTGTTGTCTCTTACAGGAGCTTCCTCGAGTTACTCATGCAATCTAAATATTTCCAACTAAAACTATTCAAAGGACATCTCTGCTAAACTATATCGTGCATATTGGTTGTGCAGTGGATGCCTGAAACTTCAACTGGGAAGGATCATTCATCTCTTATTCAGGGCATGGTAATACAGTGGTTCTAGAGTTCACTCCTCGTTGCTCTTCCTCAGCTTGAACCCGTTCTCAGAGCACAGCTGAATAAACAATGGTTTTGTTTCTGTGTACGCAGGAAAATATGAATCCAGAACGCTTTGCGTTATTGTGCAGTGTTTGTCAGCGTCAAGAGGGTGCATGTTTGACGGTACGCTGCTGCCTGAATCTGATGTGGACACGCTATCTGTAGGAATTTGATTTTGAAGCCTAACGAATTCGGATCCCATGTAAAGTCGCACTTGTGTCTTCTTTATTGACCTGGCCGACCTGCATTTTCAATGCTTCCAAGGTTGTTTGAAGCGTAGTACTGAGGTTGGTTGTATGTTCCTTGACCTGGCAGTGCAACTTCGGACATTGTCATGGCGCATTCCATCCACCATGCGCGCGAGACGCGGGCCTGTACATGACGGTCCGAGTCAGCGCCGGTGGCCGATTGCAGTACCGGGCCTATTGTGACAGGCACAGTACGGTGCAAAGAGCCAAGGTAAGCAGTTGGTCCAGGTGCTTGTGAACTGGAGGAGGAGTTGCATTCCCTGGTGCAAACGGACCATCCCAGTGAAAATCTGGCTTGCTCGCATTCTGACTAAAAGAGCCTATGGTAACAAACATTGACGAGTCGGTTCTGTTTTTGTCTGAACAATCCTCTGGTAGGATGAACAGGTGGAACAGAGGCAGCGCAGTGGAAATGAGGAGCTGCATACTCTGCGGCAGATTCGGGTACGAATCGAACAAATCACTAATTTTGATTGCCGTTCATTGCAAGGTCTATCAATCTTGACAATTTCTCATCTTTCGTGGTTTGCCTGTTGCTCCAGGTGGAATTTGAGCGAGTCCGACTCATGTGTGAGCGCATATGTCGTCGTGAACGATTAAAGGTACGAAAATGCTTTTCTAGCTGGATTCATGTAGGTTCCGGAACCTTGATCTTTGCACCTGCTAACATGGCTTCTCTGAGTGGGCAGAGAGACATATTGCAGGTATCAAAGGACATTGCTCGTGGTCAGCTGCTCACTACAGCTCACTCGGAGTTGAGTAGCCTGGAGCAGCCGCTTGAACCAACTAGTGGTGACACCTCCACAATCGAGAAACGTATGATTTCAAGTGCCTCAGTTAGTTCGGTTTCCGTGTTTGAGTCCCCAATCCACCCATGGTTCCGATGAACTGATGTTGTCCTCCCTCCCACTTTCAGAACTGTCCCTGGCATCACTGCAACAACAGATGGCGAACCTGCAGCATGCCGACACCAATCCTAGTGACGACCCAAGAGAGCATACTAGACGGCACAAGAAAATGAAGAAGGTAACTTCATTTTCAAAGTGTTTTAATCTCTCAATACGTCGCCAGGTTGCTCCAATTCAGTTCTGTCACTGACAATCCTGTTGCTATAATCCATAACTTCCACTTTTTAAAATTTTGGATGAACGCATGTGATGAAACAGTTACCAATTTTAGACGAAAGAAACAAAAACGAGTAGATGAATATATCATTCATCCTCTTTCATGTTGCACTAATATTTTTCTCCTAGAAAATATGAAAAAAGAGGAGCTGAACTGAACTGTTTTCTGCTTTCCATTATTTATTTATTTTGGAACAAGGCCAGGCTCCCCCCCCTTTTTTTTTTCTTTTTTTTTTCCCCCTCTTGTTTTCACTTCTAATTTTCTGGTTTGGGGATTTTGATGTGGCACCAGCACGGACGCACCAGGCTGCACCGGGAGCAGCTGATGACTCCGATGGAGGCGTCCATTCTGAATATGCGGTTGCCGAAAGGGTATGCGTATGTGCCGGTGGACGTCTATGTCAAGGGCACCATAACTCCTACTACGCTCATGCCGGACCCAATTGAGAAGGAGCAGCAGCAGCAGCAGCAGCAACAGTTGCCGCCTGTGGTACTCCCTCCGTAAGTCCAGGTCCGTGCTTAGATCATTGAAACGACACAGGGTATTGTGAAGTTGTGCAATTTTCTGTACTCCTAGATCTTCTGCAAGTAACATTTATAGGTGATGCTGTGCGAGGCAAATTGCCATCGATAAATAGTACAACTTAGGTTCTCAGATATCTGTGATTACCATGTTGAAATTTCTCTCAATTGCTCCCTATGTTTGCTGTGAGATTTTTTTAGTGTTGTGATTGCTGCTGCACGTCCTTATAGAGCTGATGTTAGGGCGATTGTTGGAGTCATTGTTGTGATGAATTTCTTTTCAATGGACCATGCCTTATTTCTTTCCTTTGATATTTCTTTATTTTCGTTAGCCTCTTTGAGGTTGTAAGGTCAGCTAGGAATCTTCCTTCTGATAGTGTTGGTATATGCTACACATGTTGCTTTGGTTTTTAAGGAGGACAATTGTGAACGCTATTTATGAATCAACACCACAATGGTGCTTTGTATCTTCAATCTTGCAATGAAATGAAAGTCTTTTTGCACATTCCATGCCACCATTGACAGATGTAGCAAGGCTTGGGTTAAGAACAAGATAGATGGTTTTAAACCTCATTTCAAAGTGTAATAGAGTATTTATGAAGGGCCATGTTTTATGTGCGTATGTTGGTACTTTGTACACCTCAAAATAATCACCATCATGGTGCATCATGGTCTTGTTCAATTAAACAATGCAACTATATGTTTTTACGTTCTACTTCATAAGTTATAGGCCATATTATGCCATGTTATCTTATCAACTTTGTCATATTATGCCATGTTACCTTATCCAAGTCTTGCTACATATCAACTTTGTCATATTATATCCATGTTATCAACTATGGTAAACTTTATCATGATATAATATATCCAAAGTTGATATCGTAAACTTGGATAGGCCATGTTACCTTATCAACTTTTACATTTGTTTGAATTCACCTTCAAATCTTGGACAACCTCCACATTTTGTCACCTCTAACTATTGTTCTGGCGTTTTTATCGTCTTCCTCTTCATCTTTTCTATTGTCACTATTGTCTTCACTTTGGCTAAGGTGCAACATTGCCAATTTTCTTTTAACTCCATAGGTCCAAATCCTTGTGCTTGTATTCGCTCTTTGGTTGTTCATCTTGCTTATTGTCCTTTGAAGTAGGTGCTTGGCTTGGTGAAAGTGCAACACCACCATTGCCGCAATTTGCTTTGTTCTTTGATGGCCACTTGCTGCGCATGTGGCAAAGTCCTTCATTGCAAAACCACAACTAACATTCTATGGATGTTTAAGAGATTGACCAGTGTAAATGCAATGTGACCTTTATATCATAGGTCGCTAATTATATTGGAAGGCAATAGTAAGGAAGTCTGGTCTTTGGTGGAAAGGAAGATCGCTGAACACAATAGATCAAGAGTCACAACCAACATCAAATAAGCAAAAACATACACAAACACAAGTATGTGTAGCACTTTCTCAAGTATGCGTAGCACACCCTTCAAGAATTATTATTCCTTAATCCCGAAAGGGACATTTTCCCCCTCGGGAGATGTTTCTCATTTTGGGCAAGTTCTTATGGTATCAATGTTTATCCTGAACTTTTGAACTTAATATGAAGATGCGGCATACTAGTAGCTTTGTGGAAATAATTTTTTTTCACATCGGACCTTTGGTAAAATATTTATGTTGTTCTATAATGTAACATTGGGGACCCCAGGCATCTTTAAAATTTTGCTATAAGTTTCTACTGGCATTAAGATTTTTTGTACAAAAAATTATATCATTTTCTTGAATATTTGTCAAAAATCAAATTTTGACTTTAGAATTAAAAAATCATTTTAGCATAAGTCAACCTTTTCCACACATTGTTAGGCAAGATACCAAGAAAACTTGTTCTTCTCCATATAAAAACTAGAGATATCAATGTTTTTTAATTTTATATCTCCAACTTCAAGATGTGGTGGAAAACTTCAATTGAACATTTGGATTCTCAATCTAAGACATAATTAGTTCACAAAAAAATAATGCAAATTGGTAGTTCTCGAACCTCCACTCGTTACACAATAGTTTTGAATATGCTACACCCCTTTTCTACATTGGTGTACAAGGAACTAATATCATGCTTAACATGGTGGTAATGCATTTAGACCTTAAGTAGTGCAAAAATTTGACACCAAGTGAAGTCAAAGTCCACTAATCTACTCAATGCAGTGAAGAATGTATTTCTACTTCAAATAATATAATCTTTTGATCCGTGCGATCAAAGTTGATGAAATTTTAAGAATATGTTACTTGATAAGTCTTAATTGAGATCCTTTGGTTAAAACTGGAAATAAAAGTCATTGATTCCTTCCTTACTTATTGCACTAGAATCAACAATTTGAAGTGTTTTTAATGTGAAATTGTCAAGGATTTTAGGGCTTAAAAAGAGTGCATTAATGAGGAAGAAAATGAGAACGTCCATCTTCAGCAGAAATATGGACGTATCACTTGTTGCGTTCACTTGTTGCCGTATCAACATTATGAAATAGTAATATTGAGCATGTAGCTTGACAAACCTGAGTTTTGCAATTCTATGAAGAATGTGTAGCCCAATATATAAGTCAAAAGAAAAGACAATATATTTTATTATTTTCCAAGCAATAGAACCGTGGTACTTACTTATAACCAAAAACACCATATTAATTGAATTGGAAGATTTCCACGACTTTGAAAGATAAACGCTCATGAATAATTTAATCATGTTATAGGAGAGTAGACGCAAAACATGAATAAAATGGGAGTACAATGCCATAATTCTTACTCAAGAAGGATTTGAAAAGGCAAATTATACCAAAATTGGAGAAGGGAATAAAAAAATATTCTTTTATACCAAGATTTATTTGTAATTTTATAGGATGAATCAATATAAATCCCGAGTCTTATCCTCTGGATGCACTTAAAAAGTTCTATTACGACTAAAAACATATCCATCACAACCCTAATCAATGCACATTTAGCTCAAGTTGAGCTCATTTTAAGCTTAACGCCACAACCATTGCCATTATCAAAACAAAAAACTACTTTCTCTTCTTCACTTCATCAGAATCTGTATTCTTCAGCTTGTCTCTCCCCCTTTGAAGTTCATCTTTAAGGCTATAACCAATATATGGCATTTGACTAGCACGCATAAGTGCTTGAAATTGTTCACGCTACATCCGTTGTTTTGGAGTAGCAACAAGCTTAAGAAACCAGTAACGACGACAACCATCACGCTTGGGCTTAGAGTTTGTAGCATGCTTCATGGATGGGAGGCAAGATTCCGACACTATAATCCTTCTAAGGCCAACAAGGGGCGCACATGAGGAAGGACTTGCATGTTCTACAATTTGTTCAGGCACCTAGGAAAACAGATTATAGTGTCAAATTAGCTCAAATTAAGCTGAAAATGCAAAAAAGCCAAATGTCCCAAAAACCGCGTAGATAATGAAATGGAATCTAGATTGACGAGAAGAAAGTGCAATTGAGGTGTTGGAGGAACACACAATGTTTAAACAGAGATGAAAATTATTTTGAAGAGAGATGAAATACAACGTATGTAAATTGACATGATTCTAGACATAACTTTATGAAAACCTACGCATGATAATAACAACCACAAAAGCAAATACAAACATAAAAAAATTAATCAAACATTCTATGTTGTTTGTATGTTGATCAATCAGCACATGATCTTCGTGCATATTCTCACATCATATGATCAACAGCATGTTTGTGCCTATTCTTACCGTTCTATGTTGATACAGGAAATAGAAAAACTCTAGAAGACGAAAAAAGAATCACAAACAAAGATCATGTCACGGTGAGAATATGCACAAAACGTAGCAGCGGATCATCTGGCAAAGAAGCATCCATAAAAGTCTCATTAAGAGAATTCCAGACTTCTATGCGCTGTTGCAGGTGAAGCACTAAATATGTGCTCTTGAATCCGCTGAAGCAAATAGAAGATTATTTTTCTTTAGTCACTACTCAGGCACTCAGGCTGCTCGTTAAGATTAAGCATGTTTCATTAACTTCGGTTTCTCGATAGCTACAACAACAACAACAACGCCACGCAAGAAGTGTTGGACTAATGCTCACATAGGCATGATGGTCACATGGACCATTTTCCTTTTTTCTTCCTTTGCTTCTGACTTTTTCTTTTTGTCCCTTTCTTTGTGGCAGTAGACCTACTATTTATATCTTTTTCCTTTCTTTGTGGTTTTTTTTTTGGGGGCTTTTACAATTCTCGGGCCCTTTTCCATGGTTGCAATTTATGATTTCAATTCTCAAAAATTTGTACAAAAGATGCAATAAGACAAGAAGTACATGAGCATAACTTTTTTTTAACTAACATCGGACATGTACAAAAATTTATCTTAAAGAAAGACTTATTGAGTGTGGGCCCGTTGGGCACCTTCAAGAACTCTTTCTAGGACACTCTTTTAAATGTGAGATTTTCAACAATAGCAAGGGATATTATTTCCTTTCATATTGTCATAAAACATTTATTGTCTTTGGAGAAAAATAGCATTTCAACCTTTAGTCAAACATTTTCACACATTAGAGTTATTTGTAAAGGGAACCGGTCTTTTGTCCTCCTTTTTTTCATGGAAATGAAAATCTAACCTGTATTTGAGTGTAGCCGCAAAATAATCCTGTGAAATAAATTCAAGATTTGAGGGTTTTATAGAGGTGTCAGTTACCATAAATGGCACAAATCTCCCAAAAACAAACAAGAACAGGTTTGAATAGTGTTGGCTGATTGGACCAGTGTGGTATGCATATTCAACAAAGTCGCTGACATGGCTGATTGAACAAGTCTGGCGCATACAAATGCAGAATGTCGCTAACATGGCTGACTTGAACTGTGTGTACCATGTGACAACACTCTGCGCTCAATAAAAGCCAGTTCAAACTGGAGTTTGGGAATTCTGGGCTCAAAAACTAATTTGTCTAGTGTTCTATTCAAGGTCTACAGTAAAACCCTGCCAGTGGACTCGGCAACCCTGGCTTTTCTATTTTACAGGTCAGAAACTGAGGATTTGGAGTACTTTGCGGATAACTCAATTATTAGTCATTATTGGACAAGGTACATGAGTTATTATAAGTATACGATGTTTCAAAATCTATACAAATCAAAACACAAGTTGTGAAAGTAATGAGGCCAACAATCACATTAGAATGAAGAACTTTTAGAGAAAAATGTCAATCAAAGTACTAAGCCATACTCAGCCATGACTGCAAAATCTCTTGTATAAAAACAAAATTGTGTGGTATCAAGTATGCTAGTGAGGAGCCAAGCTTGCGGTTTGAGGGCACATAATTTTCTTTCTCCAAAGTAAAGTAGGAGAACCCAAAACCAACAAGCAACCCAATACCTCTCCCTTTGATATCCTTCTTAGATTTTCAGGGAGGAAAAGTAGCCAGTCATCACTCCACTGCTAAATTTATTGGTCAATGCATAAGTCATGTGAAGAGAGACTAACATATCCTCCCTGGAATCTAGTATTGGTATAGAAGGGAGCAGTATTGGTTTTGGGTTGTCCTCCCTTCTTTGAGCAATATGTGTTCAACTCTCAACTTCATTACAATCTAATTCCTTGTAAAATAATAGGTTTGAGTTCGCAAATAACTTGAAATTGTTGTTAACTGAAACAAAGTAGTAATCAGAAAAGAAATTAGGCAACATATATCATATTGAAAATTGTTGAAATTATTACATTGAGCTCTTTCCTCTTGGAAGTGATATCGGGGCCCTTCATTGATCTCTGCCCATTGATATCTTATCAACTTAGTAAAGTTACATCTACAGATATCGTGATCAACTTAGCATCTTGATCAACTTAGTAAAGTTAATAACTAGTGATATCTAGTTCATCTGAACTGGAGAGTAAAAAGAAAACCAAAGCTGAGCCAGTCAAGACGAGAGAACAACAATTGAATCGTCGATCCAAATCTTGCTGATGAGATTACTGCTCAGGAATCAGAAACGCAGAACCGACCGGCAGGTAGCTAATTCATGCCTCCAGAGTGGCATAAACTAAAATACACTACACTACACTAAGCATGTATATCACCCAAGTGAGTTACGATGGGTTTGGAGGGTAGGGGAGCCGCCGTCTTGATGTGCACACAAGCACTCGGGTCAAGGCACACTCGCACCTATCAAAGAATATTCCTACACACAAGACTTGAAAAGAAAATGCTACAGGAGGACTGCTATCGTAACAACCGGAGGTCTTCTTCTTCATCGGTGGACCGACGGTTCGCTCTGAGGCCCTGGAAAATACTGTCTAGGGTCTGCGGTTGCGGTTCAGAGCTACTCACCCGGTCTTGCCGCATGGGCGCGAACCGCTTCGTCCCAAAGTTCTGCCACCCGGTCTTCATCGCATCCCAGTTCAATGTGAATCCCTGAGACCCGTTGCTCTCCGCCGCCTGAGGGTTTCGAGAGCCCGGTGCGGAGTGCAAGTCGATCAGAGTTGATGTTGGTTCGGTTGTGGAGCTTGGTAGGTTCGTTTTCGCTGCGTCGCCGTACTTGTCGGCTGGTGGTCTCAGAGGGTCCCTGAGGTTGTCACCGGAGGTTGGTTTTGGGGGAGCCCGATAGTTGCCCGCTTTGAACGGGTCACGCAGAGCCGCGTACTTGGAAACTACCGCATCCTTGGTTGAGGGGTTCTCCACTCGCCCATACTGACGGCTTCCAGGACCGTCACGATTGGCTTTCGGGGGTTGGAGACTTTGCTTCTCAGGAGGCACCTTCTGTGTATCAGTGTATTATAATCAGAAATCATCCGTCGGTAAGCTCAAACACTGATCCATAAATCAACATGCAACGACTTATTTGGCATGAATAGTGAGAATTTATCTATGGTTCACCCACTTAGCGAACCGTACAAACTAATAGAGTACTGCATGAGGCCCAGTGATTACCGGTCCAAGAATAGCTTCAGCTTCAATATCCAGCTCAGCACTGCCAAAGTTGCGAGCTAAGGGCACGACGTTCTCTCCAACCACACCACCTTGCTCAAGCCAAGTTCGTTCTGTTCCCCAGCGATAATAGAGAGATGAGAATAGGGAGTGTCTTCCAACACAACATATATATATATGGTGGGACATAGACGATTTCAAAAACGAAGAAGACAAACTACATTTCACATCTACTTCCAGAAAAAGTTGTCATAGCAGACATAATTGACTCAATCAGAATTTCATTCGTGCATGAAATGATGGAGAACAACGCACTTCAGATCGACACAGAAATGGAGAGATCGTCACCTTTACGAAGAATAATTAGGCCTGATGGATCGAACCCTTCACCGTCTTCAGCGTCGTGGCTTCTAAAGTATCGAAAGCTCCCGAAATAATCCATTACACGGTCCAAAACATTGCTGGCTAGTAAGCCTGTGTAAATCACCATGAATATTGGATAAAATGTATTAAATCTTTCACTTCCAATGTAGGGGATCACTGTCATGGAGCCCATCATCTGCAGCCACACACCGGATCACAGTCAGCTCCACAAAGTACTCAACCAAATGCCTCGACCGATTGAACAAATCGGGACACGAAATGCAGCAGGAAAAACACTCTCAAATGCCTTGAAACAACTTGTGATCAATTGCATGCAGACAAACACAACTAGAAACAACTTCGATTCGGCATTAATAAAGACATTATGAACCTTGTTTAACGGAGTAATCTAACCATATCATTACAAAATAATGACTTACATTTTCGAAAACAGTTTTCAGATCGCTTCCATCGTCGTTTTTGAGCTTAATCAAGCTCAGAAAGTTGTAACAAAGAGGTGCTGCATATCTTGCAATCATCCTGCCATCAGAAACAGATGA
The DNA here is from genome assembly GCA_963971425.1 of Bryoerythrophyllum caledonicum. Taxonomy (NCBI): domain Eukaryota; kingdom Viridiplantae; phylum Streptophyta; class Bryopsida; order Pottiales; family Pottiaceae; genus Bryoerythrophyllum; species Bryoerythrophyllum caledonicum. The sequence continues at coordinate 16,943,966 of OZ020526.1, read as the reverse complement.
TCAGGATAAGAGTACAAGCATGTCAACTATCCTCACGTCTCAAACGTTTTCATCATGCACGTGAAAGAGAAGAAAGAAAGAGAAGTGTGTCAGAAATCATACGAGCATATCATGAGCAAGCTCACAGAGCCAGTCTGCTTCGGCGCCAGATAATAGATTGTCATCATCCCCAACCTGATGAGGGAAAAGTATGTGCACACACACATATACGCCAGAGGAATAAATGCAAAGACCTGCAAAACAAGCCACACACATGCGTTACAAAATGGAAAACTCTATACATAGTGCAAGAGTTTCGATAAACTCTACCACGGCCAGATTGAATTCAATAGTCTTGAAAACTCAGTACTTACTGTAATGGATAAGGCTAAAGCAAAAGAATTGCCTTTTAAGCCCTTACACCACATAATTTGAGGCTACAGCTACAGCCAAAGGCAACTATAGTTATCACTCAAAAAGCGGTACGACTTATTGAACTGCTAATGCTGGAATATCAGATAAGTGTTGTTCATACATAACCAAGTCATCACAATCTTCTCGCAAGAGAGGCAAAAGTGTCAGAACTAACCTGTACAAGTATTTCCGATCCAACCATTCCTCTGAGCAACAACGAAAAGAGGGATAGATCCGCCTCAATCATAAGGGTGGCTTCACCCATCACAATAGCGACAGACATGCTTGCCAAAATCACAGCCGACACCTTTACCACATAATGCCTAAGTTGACAGCGCCACACATACTCTGCAAAAAAATTCAATTTAAAAAGAAATCAGATAAAATAGGAAGAACTTCGAAAATAGTACTACACTAGAATATCTCGGTTATTGCTCTCCATGAGTCAACTGAAGTCAAATGGACACTGCAACATGCTCACGCTACACATTTTGATACTCAAATCTGATGGGATGTGAATACATAGTTGTACAAATATATGCATAGTGTTCATATCGTCCTCATTCAAACACGTTCATCTAGAAAGATTGTTGCTTCTATATCCAATCAACAAACTAGGGATCCATAATTCAAGGATGAGGCTTACCAGCTCTGTCTAGAACGTCAGCAAGCGGGCCCGCACGAGGTGGTCTGATTGTCGAAATAAAGCGACTGTAACGAACCACAAATCTCAACTTAGTAAGTTAACAAATGAGTCAATCATCTGACTTTTGCTACATTCCCCAATGACAAAAAAAAACAATAAATTATAAAATAGAAAAGAATGATACGTACCCATCCGACGCACTTCCTCGCTGAATATTCTTTACTGTCTCTTCCAATTCAAGCGCCTCCCAAACGTACAAGGTGTAGTCACTGCCCACTCAAAAAGATAACATGAGTAGCAGCAATATTAACATTATTGACAGAAGAAATACAGACAACGTACGTAGCCATCACTGCTAGTTCCGACAAACCACTAGTGGAGCAGCAACCTGGGATTTCATGTTTGAAGAAAAGCAATCAGCTTCAACGATATCAGAGGTACATTTGCAAAGTCATGCCATATCTGCTCATAATAACTGTCGCAAGGATACAGACTGAACGCATCGAGTACTACCTTTTGTACCGGTAATAAGAACTTTGTGCTTTGCGCAGACGCCTTCGTAGTACAGCCATTGATTTTTCGTCCTGATCGTAGTCCATATCACTTTCTCCCATTCTTCCACCCGATGGCTTGAATACTGGATCTGCCTTAACCTGAAACCATAAAAGCCACCAGACACTTAGTATCTAAACCACATAATTGTGGCACCTAAAAGACAAATTTGATAACCACAGAAGAGGGACCAGATTCTACTTAAGAACGCCCATTAGTGAACTAAAGTTTGACTTGCACGAAAGTGGCATGCACAAGACCCTCTCCAACGAGAAAGCAAGTTTCTGCAGAGCAGATCTCACCATTTCTGCCATCTGATCGTCGATAACATCCATGTAGCGCCGCAGAAGGTCATGCCTTGACATCTGGTTTGAAGTTGCTTGTGCGATCTACCACAAGAGCACACAATGAACAAGTTATGACGATTGAGCTACACGCGATTAAATAGCATCCCCAAGATTTTGAATTTCCTAACCAAACGAAGACCCTGGATGTAGACCAAAGCAGAACCATCTAAAAGTATAATTTAATCTTAAGATCTATGATTCGCCTAGAAATAATATTTTGCATTGTATACCATTTCTAAAACGTGGCGCAAGCAGATAGCTCTCTACCTTACTAAACTAACAAATTTTCGATTCCAGTAGAATTCCGAATTCCTGCAAGTCTGCTATTCTTAACCTTCATTTGTAAAATGTCTAATAACCTCCCAACTATAACAGGATGGTACTCAACTGATACAAAGAGTACCTCCATAACTGCATGAACAAATCTTGTTTCAAATTATCAATGAATGATCTAACGATCTGACATGTATATCTGTAAATTCCTAACGACTCAACTGTTGATTTGAGAACGGCATTGAGAAATTACCACAATGGCAGTGGATAGCTCCTGATGGGCGTCATCCAGCTTGACGGCACATCGAGATATTTTGTGTGTAAGGCGTTTCTGGCGATAATCCATATCTGCATTACGCCACATGCTTCGGGGAATCTCAACCAGGCCATAGCCGAGAAGAAATGCACCCGTAACTAGCCCAAAAGTGTTGGAGCAGGCAATCGCCAACGCAAGAAGCCCATTCCTGAAAAAGAAACATATGCACGAACCGATCAATACATGCCCATTAGAACAAATAGGTCTCAGCTTAATTCTTTGCTCTCATGAGGAAAAATCCGATTTGTTAACCAAACAACGAAGAACAAGAGCACTAAGAAGAATGTATAAACCATGAAGATAACGTGAACCAACAAGGTTTGCACATTTGGCAACAACAATAAAATCTGTTGCAGAGCTAGGATGTGTGAAATCAAAAGACCAAACAGTTCAATCCATACAGAACATACCAGTGTAGTTTGTTCATAAAGATCATAATGAGGACCCCCACACCACCGACAATTCCCACGGCCGCGTACAGTATAAAATTCTGATGAAGGCTTGTCTTGAGTCGCTTTGACACGGTAAAATCTCCAGCATCCTCGTAACCTTGCAATGTGGGAACGATAGCCCTGACTCATACAAAAAGATTGCTCATCAAAATCCAAAACCCCAGAAAGGAGCAGAAAAACAGTTTTCCAAATAGATCCTGCGTGTAAATTTTGTAACAGCACATGTACCAGGTAAGAAAGAAAGTGCTCCAATACGACCAGCTCCATAATGCAGCAATAAAAGATTTGCTGCCTTGCTTAGAAACTGTCTGCCTCGCAAAATCACACAATAAATGACAGATTCAGTTGACAAACCACACACTCTGACTTGAACGTAGGTTTCCGCAGAAAGCAGGCTGGTAGAGAAAAGAATGTGATAAACACTGGACTCCAGAAACAAAAGCATCAACCTCTCCAGAAGCGACTAATTTGATGGCAATTGCAGAAGAGAACGCCTCGAAACCATAAGGAAGGTGATAGTTGACCAACTTACAGTCCAAATGTCTGCCGGCACAAGAACGATGATGGAGATGGAGCACAACCACGCGTAGCCTACAATGAGACGGACGTACAGGGGCACGGTGCGCGCAGCGAAGTACTGCAACACGCCAGCGACCATGCCTAAGGCAATTGGTCCCGCAAATGCATAGAACATCCACATCCTGCCTCCCTACAAAAAATTCCCTGCTCCTCGTCCTCTACCACTACTAACAATGTCTTGAAAACCCCCACCACCGAGGAGCTGTCTCTCAATTCCAATGCGTCCATCACTCACACGAGCCCTCTCGTGCAGCCATCCAGATAATCTCACTCCACCATTCAAAACCTACCGAATTCGCTCTCCTGGAACAGACTTCAGATCTCAATAACTCGGTTCCAATTGAGTTCCAGAACTCCTCTCCTGCAAATCTCACAAAACTTGCTCCAGAGTATAACTTACGAGCTTCTCTCGGAAGCTAGTTCTCTGTCAAATCCTGAACCCGAGACCAGTCATCCGCCTCAAAAGGCTAAAATCCCGATTGCTCTTGACTCGCGGTTTTCAGAACTAACCCGCAGATCTCACCACAGACCTTCTCCCGCCAGCATTCAAATCCTCGCTCGCGCCAAAACCCGAACACGACGCCAATTGCTTGCCAGGAAAGACTGCAAACCGCACAAAACTAGATGCAAATTGTGCCAGCTCGAAAACAAACGGGCAGAAGGCTCTCACTCCACCATTCAAACCCTAAGCCTCCTGCCGAACTTGATTCCGATTGCTCGCCTAGAAAAAACTGCAGATCTCTCAAAATCTCGGTTCCAATTGAATTTCAAAACTCTGTTCGCTTTAAACTCCTGTAGATCTCTTGCTCCAGAGCTGTAATCCACACAGAGCTTTCTCTCGAAACCAAGTTTTCTCTCAAATCCTGAACGCGAGCCGCCTCGGAAGGCTGCAAATCTTGCAGACAGTGATGCCAATTGCACAGAACTCGCAGTTTCCACAGCCTCCTCGAAAAACTAACGCAAAGCTTCTCACTCCACCATTGAAACCCTACAACCCCGACCTCACCAATAATTCAACTTTCGCCCGGAAAAGGACCTCCAGATCTCGCAGTCCTCGATGCTAATTGCCGTCTCGCGCCCTCAGATCTCGAGCCGCGACGCACCACGACACGGCCTTCGCATGACTCCGTCCGGCACTTCTCCGTTGCGCATTAATTATTGCGGCTTCACGCGTCTCACCTGGTGCTCAGCGCTCAGAGCTCCAAATTTAACGAAATAAAAAACTCCCGGCGCTCCTGCTCCTCCTCCACAAGTTGCCGTGGTCGTCACGAGGCACGCGGGCGTCTTCCGGCTGCGAGGACCTCGCAAAACACCGCAACTTCTGCCCTAGCCTTGGCTATGGTGTTGCTTCGCAATCAGACCTTCTCGCGTGCTTTCTGAGGGCAATTAATCTTCCCCTTGCGAAGAATGCCCGTGAATTTTCCTAGATCTCGGGAAGACTGTTTCAACGAAACAAAATCTAGCTAATTCGCTGATTTCACGTCCTTAACCCTGTGAGGCCGGATTGGCTATGGCTGATGGAAAATCTACGCTACTAGTAGATGATAATCTGCAGAGTCTATTATGTTCATAGATTTGACCATCAGCCATAGCCAACCAGGCCTTAAAGGGTTTATCTCATTTCTCTAACGGGAAATTACGATGACATGCACTTGATTTTGGGATGCACACGATCAAAAAGGCGTTTTTGCAGTCCTAGGGAAACAAATTTTATTGGTGCCCATTTTGACACCGTCCCTAATGTTGGAAAAATAGTCTTTGGACCATGAAATTTTTGCCACAACATCACCTTTGTGTTAATAACATGTGTACCAAATTTTTGTGAGGAAAATTCAGTGCTGCCAACTTCAACACCTTCCTGAAGATCGACTTTTTTTTGGCCCATAAATTTTGACATGAGACCACCTTTATCTTGATTACATGTGTGCTAAAATACAAGTCCAAACAATCCACAAATACATATATATATATATATATATATATATATATATATATATATATATATTCAAAAACTATCCACATATGAAATCAAAGAAATCAAAGAAATTACACATCAAATGTGTAGTTTTGTATACTGCCAATTTTGACTCCCTCCCTAAGTCTGAAAATTTGTTAATTTACCATGAATTTTTTGGCACAAGATCATCTCTCTGTTGATAGCATGTGTGCCAAATTTTGGATATCAATAAGAAACTACAAACAAATTCTCTAACTAATTTTAGATTTAATTTTTTAAAATTATCTTTGGACTCAGAATTTGGCGCACATGTTTGTCAACATAGAGGTAATCTTGTGCCCAAAATTCCATGGTAAATTAACAATTTTTCATTCCTAGGAAAGGTGTCAAAGTTGGACATTTACAACACGGAAGAGATGAGAGAAGAGTAGCTCCGCAAAACCTGGGGAGGAGGGGTTCCTAGTGTTAGGCACAAATGCAATGCACACAACAATGAGGGCTGCTGGGCTCATTGTAAATCCCTGTGTGTACTTCGTTGTTGCTGATCGGTGTGCTAATGGTGTGTAGAGTGTTGTGGGATTGCCGATCTTAGATCTATTGATACAAAATATGTGAGGATGCAACGATCTAGCACTGGATTGAGAGGGTAGATCTGTGGCGGGGCTCTGTGTTGGCTCAAATCTAGATCTAGTAGTTGCAGCCCATATCATTTCTTGATTCAATCAGATCTAGATCTTGATTACAATGACACCTTAGGATTACCATACACCAAAACCCCTCCCCAACTAGGACTCTAGCAAAACCATGAAGTCGAAGCGCTACCAACACGAGACTCGAAGCACTCAAGAAGGCACAAGATCACTACAGCAAGGACGACAATCAATACGAAGACGACACTCAATACAAGCAGCTAAGTTCTCCTTTGTTATTTCACAGATTACAATGCCTCATGTTAGAGGGTATAAGTTCGCCGTTTGTAGATCACAGTTTAAAATGTTTGATGATAGAAGTTATATGCTAGAGCTTGCATACAAAGCACATCTAGCAATGTACGAGGTTAGGAAATGCAAGTTAGTGACACAAACTGCAGTAACAATAGTAGTAGTAGAACTCCATAACCCTACAGGTACAAGAATGGACATAAACTGCCTGCTCGACACAACAGAAGAAAGACCGCACTACCAGCACACCCCGAACAAGAAGCCGTGTATCATGAAGTGGGAATCGGCACCCCCTAACCCTGCAGGAACAGCAACGATCAGCAGCTGCCTGCTCAACACAGTCCGTAAGGCTACTCCGAAACCGCAGCAGATCACCAATATGAGAGTACCGGTACGACACAGCAAAGCCCACCAAGAACGACTCCACGCCTACACAGGAACACCTGCAACTCTCCAGAAGTTACAACATAAGATCAACACCAGCTCCGCACCGAAATCAGAATCATATCCACTTAAAGACACATGCACACACATGAAGACCGATTACCGCCCGCAATGTGCTCAAGTCAAACGCCAAGATACAACATCAGCCCACAAGATTAAACACTCCCAAGGATCAGCTAAGTCTCATTTGTGTATTATGTACTTAGAAAAGCTTCAATTCTGCCTTTGCAAATTTGGTAATAAGCTGCTAGTGACTGCTGATGTTGTTTCAGTCATACCTAATCTCTATTACCAGAAGACACTAAGATGTCGCAGAACGAGAAGACCAGCAATAGAACACAGGGTACAACGCAGGAAGCAGCAGCAGTCCAGGAAGATCACCAAGTCACCTGCGACATCCACAATACACCAACGTCAATACTCTGCACCCAACACAACCAGCACCAAATGCAAGACAGACAAAAACAACAATGAAACACCACCCGTGGCCAACGTACGTTTCCAAACCTCCCATCTAACCATTTTTCGTTTACTGCCACATACCACCAGAAAAAACCGTGTATTTTCCAGCGGAGCAGCGCGCAACAGAGGGATACACAGACTTCACAAACAGGAGAAGAACAAAGACTCAACACCGAGGAATCCACCGAAATCAGAAATGAAGGACGAACAGATCTCTGAACTCCACAAATCGAGTAGCCCTAGGCAACACATCCAAACCAGCTCCATACACCAAGCATCAAAACGCCACCATCAACCTCAGCCCCAAACATACCAACGCCAAAGTACAAACAAGACCTCAAGACAACACACAAAACCAAGATATGAGCACAACCAGGTAAGTATCCTCACCAACTCATCATTTTTGCCTCCCTTCCTTTGCAAGTCTTTACTTGGTCATAGGAACAATGGAAAACGCACACGAAACCACCACCAACTGCTGCTGCAACAAAACCCTAGCCGTCACAACATTTCCAAAAAGGTCAAATCCATGAAAGATCAAGATCTGAACTACCACATACAACATCACAACTGCCAAGAGGTATTCGAACGGCACTACGCAGGAGCCGACCCTAAACGACCAAAAAAATATCGACGTTCATCGAACACGACGACATCCACCAAACGGCAACCCATCACAAGGTATAAATCGCACTCCTACCCATCTTTCAGATCCTCTCACTTTGCTCTACTGTGCAGACGCTGTCGAGTAGCGAGAGTTTTTCTTTGGGAAATCGCGGAGATCCTAGCTGCTGCTAGAAATTGTTTGAGAACAAAGATTGTCTCCAAATAAATCTCTAGTCTTCACCACCAAATCCTCTTGTCTTCAAATCTTTAATCTTCATTCTTCAATCTTCAATCTTCAAACTCCTCCCCGTTGGCCTATCCTGTGATGGCTCTAAAGGGTTAAGGGTAAGGGTAGGTGATAAGAAACCACGGCCTCGGACGGGTAAAACGGGACGGCCAAACCACGAGCTGACCGTCGAAAAGATTGGCTCATAAACTTCAAACCCACGGTGACCAGCAATCGCGCCTCACCGGTGGGAATAACATAAACACGACCGTGTGGGCCATTAACCCCACTTCGCCGCAACAAAGTTTACGAAGCAGAATTGAAAGACAACTAGCCTCCAAAACCGGCTGGGAATAACAAATAAAGACAACGAGCCTCCAAAACCGGCTAGGAATAACAAGCCACAAGCCACAACACGCGAGTCTTCTAGTCTTCTTATCTTCAAGTCTTCATGTCTTCTTATCTTCAAGTCTTGAAGTGTTCAAAAACACAAAAGACCTCCCAAAGTTCTTGTCCACACTAGCTGCGAGCTTCCGATCAATGCCACAGATGATTTGAGCCGCCAAATGCCAAGTGCTATAGCTTTTTGGAAAGCTGGTGCAATAAGCTAATACCCTCTAAAATCTCAGGTTATTCTAAACTACCTTCTAAAAGTTATGGAGGTTCAAAGTTTGTGCCTTCATATGTCGATGGCAGCAAACCCTCTCCAACTTCGGCGGCTATAACTTCTATATTACTATTCTAAATGAGCCGTATAATAGCTTTATAGAAAGCTAATTTAATAAGCTACAACTCCTCTAAATTTCACTTGAAACTAATCTACTCACTAAAAGTTGTGTAAGCTTAAAACTCACGCCTCCCCACTTCCAAGACGGCAGAACTCTCCTCTACTTAGATGGCTATAACTTTTTCATAGCGCATCTAAATGAGTCGAGTGATAGCTTCTTAGAAAGCTAATACAATGAGGAATGCTTCTCTCAAATTTCAAGTCCGAACACAAAGTATCAAAGCCGTGGTGAAGGCCCGAAGTTGCTGCTCCTCTAATTGGGTAGCGGCCAACTACTCCTCACTCAATCTCTCATAACTTTTGCGTATGAATTCCAAATTGAACAAAAACACCGCTCAAAGAAGCGCAACTTCACAAGGAACAACTTCACAAACTTTTATAACATTCTCATGAAAAAAGAGTACACACCGCCCGATCTCCTTCTCGGGAATTTTCTCACAGCACTCTCTACACACCAAAAACACACACCAAGAAAAAAAAAAAATCGGCCCCCCTTATCCTTCCACAGCAGCCCACGTCTAAGCCACATGGGCATCTAAAGCCTATTGGTTAACCTCCAAAAGCACTCTAAAATATATCAAGATAAGATAGGAAAGAAACCCCAACCATTGGGCTTCAAAAGGTGAAGTTCCAAAAGAATTCTAAGACGGTCAAACCTTTTCTTAGTTTCTTTTCTTTTTCTTTCTTGGATCTTGATCTAACATAAACATAAACACATAACAAACTCCTATATTAACAACTGAATGGATTCTACCTTTATTTAACCGAATAAAAACTCTAGAATTTGACGGAGCACCGCAGAAACATAACTCGCTCTCCGTTCATCGCTTAAGTAGGTCAACGGCCCTCGAAGCCAAAGACAAAGGCCCATCTCATTAGAAAAGCGACTCACCATTTGGCCTTCATTGGTATTTTCAAAACACCCTTCAAACACCATCTGACGGCCACCCGTCAATGAAGCTTCAGCCTCCAATACAATGACTAGAGCTCTCGCGTCCGGTTGTAGGTTCTCAAATGCAAATTGCCGCAGACTTGGATCTGGACGTGATTGAACACGACGCTCGGAAGGCCCCGCTTCATCTCGCACTCGCCGTCCGGAAGTTGATGGCTGAGAAGATTGAAACGGATCCTCCGGTAATTGCGATAACGACAACTCCCACTCATCTGGGTCTTGAGAATCCATACTATCAACTCTAAGCAATCCAAGCTATTGGCTTGAAGCAAAACATGTGAGGCAAAGAAACTATCTTCCTTTTTATATCTCTCAGTAACTTCTTTAAGAAGCTTGCCTTCACTGAATTACTCAAATAGCCATAAATAATTCTATTTAAACTAAAAGTTGCCCGCATCAAAAGATCTGGCTAAAGGACAAGGTCGCGACATTGTACAGTCCCTCAACAGTTGTATAAAGCCGCCTTAAGTCCACTAATGGTCGCCAAGTTGCGGACTTGGTTGGTTGTCAAGGTCCGTTGATTGTTGCCTGCCGGTTCCGGGTTCGAGCTTTATCAAACTCGTTGAACGGCCTGGATAGTTGCAACTTGGTACTTGCTAGTGAAAGCAGGAAATATGCAGCCAACCGGCCACCTACGCTTCCCTGAGCTACAGTGACAAGATGCAGGCTTCCAAGTTATACTAGTAAGCTCCGGTTATCCCCCATTGAACCAAACCGTGGATTTCTCCACGACCCCAACCTTTTGTATCTTTCTCCTCATATTCTATCCGATGTCCAAGGCAACATCTTTAATGTTTTCACACAATATATTAATTTACAACACGACAACGCATTCCCTCTGCCCTTGGAAAACAAGGTCCCACTTTCACAACTAGAGGGGTGTACGCATACCTGAGAGAAGACCTGCGGGAAGGAGATCGGACACCTTTACTGAAGACGCGCTGCATCTGTGAAGAATCTCTCTCCTTTTTCTCTCAGAATACCTTGTTGTGCGTTTTGATCATTTCAAATCTATCTATGGCTAACTTGTTGCTGCTGCATTTCCACCAGATCACCGAAGTCCTAGGCAACATAGAAGCGTGGCTCAGATCGGAAGCCAACATTTTTACACCGCACAAAGCAATAACATCATCGCCAACACCAGTCGAAGAAGGAGAACGTACCAGCCAATCTTAGAAGACCAGCAACCAAGATCTCGAAGAACTCGGCAGCCCTCCCAAGCGACAGGTCCATGCAGCCCACAGAGACAGTGTAAAGAGTCAGCAAGATCTCGGCAATATTTCAACCCTCAAGGTTAGCGGACAGAAGCAACAAGATTGTGGAGTACCAACAGCCAACAAATACGCAAGATCGGACGCGTGCGGTCTAAAGACAAGGCTCCCGATTGGGGACGAGGCCGACATTGGAACTGAAGATCTGCTGTTTGGAGACGCCAAGACACCGAAGGTCTGCGTACCTACCACAGAGGCAGTCACAGATGTGAGATCTTCAACGAGTCATTGCGAGAGATCACAACAGGCTGGCCGCGCGCGCACAATCCCGCGAAGACACAACAACCCTGTGGAGCTGAGAACCGAGGGTGATGGTTGGAGGCTGCACAAGAACCCAGCGAAGCTGAAAACCAAGGACGTTGGCTGGCGGCAGTTGAACCCACTGAACACCACGAACCCGAAGTCCCGAGCATCAAGCCCTCAGTCCAGAGTGGACGACTCGAGTGCACCATCCCTGAGTACCAAGTCGAAACCCACGCCAAGCTCTGGGAAGCCGATTCAAACCCTAGCGAGGAAGAAATCAGGCGGTGCAACACTCGTAATCACCAAGTACAAACCCACGCCAAGCGAAGAAGCCAAGCCGACCCATTTCGAAGCAAGGAAGAAGGCTGGCGGCAAGCCCTCACACGAGAACCAGGATGCCGGCAGGCAAGCACTAGCAAGACGAGAGGCGATCTGCATCCGAAGCTTGGTGAGGAGAGGCTGCAGACTAGTGGCGTCTTACAACGTTCCAGTAAGGGGACAGAGCAGGAGTAGCCCTAAGCCCGTCATACACGGTACCAGGCACTGGCAAAATTCGAACGTGTGTGCCAGGCCGCAACTAGGGAGCAGACCCCGCAGAAGCCCAGAAGTCTACCACAGGGCAGCGTCACACCAGTATACCGAAGGGCAGCTTCACACTAGTACGCTTCAACTCCCAAGACCCACTCCAAGTGTAACACCAGGTTATAGCTCCTTATCACTCCCTTTGCAATTTGTTATCGTATGTAACCATCGGGTTTATTGTGAAAATCCATGGTCATGCACACAAAGTTTAATATTAGTTGTATTTTCTTGGGGAGGTGACCACTCTTTTGGCACCTCTCATGGTCGTGTATGTGTATATCTCACTTATTCTCACAGCCTTGATTCCTCTCATTTAGACTCAAAATTTAGAGGTCAATTCAACTTCTTGCATGCCATATACATTGTTAAAACCCACTCCTTCTTGATCATTCTAACTTCATCAAGCCCTCAATGCATGTTGTGGGGAGAAGTTAGAATCAAGGTGATAAGGGGTAATGCTACAGCTAGGCTTTACAACTTTTTTAGTAACACCTCCATCCTTGTCATCTACAGTATGTCTCAACTTCAAGCTGCGGTGACCCCCTCCAAGCGTTTGTTTGTTGAAGTATTAGACGTAAACCCTTGTCCAATAGCTACAAGTGAAAATGCCTTGATTGTTGCAAGTGCCCTCCAGAAAAAGGTTAAGGCAACAAGTTTGCCTTACACCAAATACTGGTTAGGCTTCCACACAATGAACATTCTAGCAAAAAAAAATGGGAGTCCAAAAGTACCTTTGCATACTTTAGAAAATCTGGTCAAAAAGGGGCTAAGTTGCAAAGAAGCAGCCGAAAGTATCGAGTCAATGCCCTCCTTCCCATTCGTCCCCCAGGAATAATGGCCCTCCAAACGGGTGGATGGAAAGAATGGCAACCACTTCAACCTCACCCAACTTCCAAGTGAAGTTGAGGTGGATGAAGATGGCTATGCCTTGGATTACCAAGTATCAATCCACTTTGAACTTGGTGATCAAAAATGGGCGAAGGATGTGATTTTAGATATGATAAAATCACGCCTTATAGATATGGAAATCCCTACTGGGACCCGCATTGGTGAACCAATAGTTGTCTTCTGCTATCACCAATCAGAAAATTGGAGCGGAGCTATTAAATTACACCTAAAAAATCCAGCGGTGGATGCCAAAGGATTATTACAAGGGACAAGGCCCTTCATTCTCACTTTGAATGAAGGAATCCCACACAAAGGCAAAATATGCAAGTCATATGATGCCTTGGCATTCTCACATCTCTTGTCAGTCAAAATATCCGGTCCAAACCTAGCCAACAAAGAAGCATATGACTTGCATGAAGAAATTGTGAGAGATAGTATTGCCAGGGGATATGATTTTGAAGTAACGGGGGTAGAAAAAAAGGGATTCTCAGAATTTGCATGGGTCAAAACCCCTTCTCCGGAGCAAGCAGCCAAAGTAAAGGATTACAAAGTCTCTTTCAACAATGAGATTTTTGTGCCAATCTTTGCAACCCGGAAAATGGATGAGGATGAGATTGCAAAAAAGAATTGCTTAATTCTAATTGCAAAAAACCTCAACAAAACAAAGAGTGAAAAAGAACTAGCGGATGGCATTAAGTCTATACTTGGGGAAGAGAATGTGGTAGATACATTCTTCAAACTCGAGCATGGGAGACATGTCGGCACTTGCAATATTGAGTGTCTAAACGCCGCGGTGTATAAGAAATTTGTCAAACAAAGTAAAAAACTTCATGGTAAATACATCATGTTTTCCCCCCACCCTAAGAGTTTGGATGGTAGTAACAAGCCAAGCACCGATGAATTGGCAAGACTAGGATTCACGGATGTAAACTCGGCCGTAGCTAATGCGGTAATTGCCATGGAAAATGGTCCAAACAAAGGCAATGGTGTTACTCTACAACAACTCCGGAGAGAAATGAAAACCATGAAAGGGGAAATTGTGGAAGAAGCGAGACAATATGCGGATATGGTGCAAGCAAACACAGTCAAATCCCTTTGAGGGGAAATGTCGACTCTCCGATCCCAACCAATTGCAACCATCATGGCGGCGGAAACACAAGCATCGGAACGAGAACAACGTGCTATTGAAGGCAAAATGGACACGTCAAACTAATAGCGTTAAACAACGCTACAATAAACCACACTATAGTATATATATATACTAAATTATATATGAAAAGCATAAAAATGTTTAAAACTATATATAAAAGAAAAGAAAAAGACATCATAGTATATCTATATACTACAATATATAACAACGACAACAACAACAACAACAACAACAACAACAACAACAACAACAACAACAACAACAACAACAACAACAACAACAACAACAACAACAACAACAACAACAACAACAACAACAACAACAACAACAACAACAACAACAACAACAACAACAACAACAACAACAACAACAACAACAACAACAACAACAACAACAACAACAACAACAACAACAACAACAACAACAACAACAACAACAACAACAACAACAACAACAACAACAACAACAACAACCACAACCACAACCACAACCACAACCACAACCACAACCACAACCACAACCACAACCACAACCACAACCACAACCACAACCACAACCACAACCACAACCACAACCACAACCACAACCACAACCACAACCACAACCACAACCACAACCACAACCACAACCACAACCACAACCACAACCACAACCACAACCACAACCACAACCACAACCACAACCACAACCACAACCACAACCACAACCACAACCACAACCACAACCACAACCACAACCACAACCACAACCACAACAACCAACTCCATCCACTTGCAGTCATAGACATTACACACTGCAAACTATTAATTATACTCTCTGGAGACATAGAAACTAACCCAGGACCAATGCCAAACGTCTTCCTCAACCACCCAAAAACACACAAAAGATTATCAAAAATATACTTCATTCCGAACACTATAAAACTACATCCCGAATACCAACACCTAGCATCTTCCTTTGCGCCACTTCTAAAAAATAACCACATACTTCACCAAGCCTACTCCACCCTATACCCTAACATTTCCCGCTACATACTTCAAAAAAACAACCACCCATCCACACATATTCTATTCGCCATAATTACCACCCTCCACCCTTCAATAGAAGAATGCAACAATATCACCAACCAACACTCCACCAACACAAACCCAACTTACTGGACAAATATATTACTAAACACCTTAACCTCCCTACATAACCCCCCCGAAAGAGATATAGATACACTACACCCATACACTAAATTCCTAGAGGAAAACCGACACCTCTTTGAACGCAAAACCTCTCTACACAATGAACTATATAACTTTATCCATAGCCAAACCTCACCCCCTTCTCCCGATGAACTACAACTAATATTCCCCTATTTCCCACAGAATCTCATCTCTGAAGCTCTTAGATGCTCTGAACCAATCCACGCTTACACACACCCCACCCCGACACCCGCCTTCACTCCCCCCCCACTCCGGAACCAAGACAACATAGACAACAGAAAGACATACATAACTACATGGAACGCCTCAACGATGAACACCGCTTTACCATGCATCCACAAACTAACCACCTACACCAACACACCACCCGCCATAATTGCCATACAAGAAACCAAACTAACCGCTACTAAATCCACAAAATACATCCAAAAAACATTTCCCGATTATAAACTTATATTTAATAATACCCATTCTCTCACAGGATGCATCCAACAAAGAAGGCCATACACGCCGGCAAGAGGAGGCCTACTCATGCTCATACACCAATCATACGCCTTTCCAGGGAATATTACTAAAATCCCTACCCCAGCTAATATATCACCATACCTTCAAATTATTGTAATTAATAATCGTCCCCTCCAACCATGGCTCATCCTCCATCTATACATGCCTTCGCGCATAGAAGACTTTAGGCTTATTCCGGTAATCCAAAATTCCATCACTTCACAAATAAATATACACACCAACCATACAATAGTACTATGCGGAGACTTTAACCGTGACATAGCCCTCATTGGAAGACAAAACGGAGAAGTTCTTACCCCCCCACTCGACGTAGACTATCAATGGAAAAATTATACGGAGGACCTAGAATTATGCTTAATCCCAACCGATACACAATACTCTCGTCAAGGTGGACTTAATTACACACATACTAGCCTAATCGATGGTTTCTACATTAAAACACCTAACCACACCCGTTATACATCTACCACCAATACCACAACTAACTTAAACTCGGACCACTTCCCAATCCAACTCAATATACCTCACAACACCCTTATAAGTAGACCTCCCACAACCATCAACTCAAATGACATTAAAATACTAAACCCCATCCCAAAAGAAAACCTTGACAACTTCAATACAATATTCTTTGAAAAATACTCACTACAAATAGACTCCCTCACAAATATTCTCTCTAACCACCAACACCTCATGCACATACAATGGCAAGAAGCTTGCACAGCTCTTGACAAACTTATTACTGAAATCTCGACTATAATAGAAAAAACTTGTAAAGCACCCTCGATTCCACAACTCACACCTAGAACCTCAAAACAAGGGGGGTATCTCCCGAGAAAACTAGCCAAAAAATGGAAACAACATCTTATCACATACCACACTATTCGTAAAACAATTTATATTACTAAAACTAACCATAACTGGCGATCCCACCCCATACTCTCCAAACTACAAAACCTCCAACATCCTCAAATCCCACAAGCACCACTACCCAACACCCCTCACGAAGAATGGATAAAAGACATTGCATCCATTGCAAAAACTACCAACAAAGAAGCCCGAAAAATTACTACAAAATATACAAGAGAATGCGTCAAAAAAGCCATCTCGAAGTACCGTCATTTACATGAAACTAGCCCAAAAAAGATTAATAGAAAAGTCTTTAAAAACAACACAAACCTGCCACTTGACTGCATCTTGGATCAAAACAACAACATTCTAACTAGCCCAGATGACATCGCAAACGAAATACATTTTCAACAATCCATAAACAATAGACCATCCACCCCCCCATGCCACTTCCAACCACAACACACATTAACATGCACGTGCGGAGCTAGGCAATACCCGTGGCACGATTTGGACGGATTTACCATTGATAAAAGAGGCGAACCAACAACACCTCTCCACACATATTATAGCAGAGACACATACAACATGTGCCTTAAAAATTTGGGAAACAACAAAGCCCCCGGCCCGGACCATATACCCAACTCAATTCTAAAAAATATGCCTCCAAGATTCCATAACCTTCTATCATTATTCTTCTCTCACTGTTACAAACAAAAATCCATTCCCGCATCCTGGAAAACAAGTCTAACAATCTTATTATACCATCCGAGTTACCTAACCACCGTCCCATTGCCCTAGCTAACACCATTTACAAATTATACACTAGCACACTAACATCAATACTATCGGCCTACGGGGAAAAACACCAAATATTACACGAAAGTCAAGAAGGATTTAGAGCCGAGAGAAGCACCACACGGCAACTCCAAACCCTTATTGCCGCTCTTGAGGATGCAAAATTTACTAATAAAGACATTTACATACTCTATATTGACTTCAAAAACGCATTCGGTTCCATTGACCATCCTCGATTACTAGCCATTATGAGTGATCTTGGATACCCGGAAGAAGCAGTCACACTGGTTGGCAATATATACTCCCAATCCACCACTATATACACGGGAGAATTCTTTGGTAACACACGCCCTATCCCCATCCAACGGGGCACCATCCAAGGGGATACATTGAGTCCATACCTCTTTATTATTTTTCTAGAACCTTTATTGAGATGGCTTCAAAGAGGTAATAATGGCTACACATTTGGTACCTCAAAAATCACTATAAACACAGCTGCATATGCCGACGATCTAGCGGCCATCTCCGAACGTCCTAAATCACTCCAAATTCAATTAGACAAAATAGACAAATTTTGTCTATGGACCGGGATGGAACTAGGGGTCCAGAAATGTGCCGTAACCGGATGCCCAAACAAATCCAAAATAAATCCTACCGCCTTCAAAGCCCTTATCCAACCTACCAATATCCAATATCGTAATCAACCAATTCCGGTACTCAACCAAAACCAACCCTACATATACCTTGGAATAAACCTAGTCCCATCGTTAAAATGGAAAATTCAAACTCACGCTACTACTACAAAACTTATTAAACAATGTAATGAAATTACACTATGCCCGGCCACATTAAAACAAAAAATAAAAATGATTGATACCGTTATACGTCCGGGTATCGCATATAGCTTCTATGCGGTCCCTTATTCCACGCCCGCCATAAACAAACTAGACAAAAAAATCATAGCCTTACAAAAGAAAGTATGCGGACTCCCTAAATGTACACCTAATATCATAACACGACTCCCCCACGAACTTTTTGGATTAGAAGCTTTTTCCCTCAAAAATGCCTATCTAAGATGCATTGGAGAACAACTCCAAAATGCACTTAACGACAAAGGACGACTAGGACTAATTTACAGTGGACTCCTTCGGCATATCCTTGCCATTCATGGAAGTGCACAACACCTCCAAAGACTTAAAAAATTCGATTGCCTTAGGTCTCCTATTACCCGCACACTTTTTCTACTCAAAACAGAAGGCCAAGCATTTCTAAAAAGTAAAATAGAAGATTTCCTACTAGACCCCGCGCCGCTAGTACAAAATTGGGCAAATGAAATACATAACCTCCCTAGACTTGACCGACAATTATCCGACAAACTCCTACAAAAACTATTCTCTGCCAATATTACCGATCTAAAACAAATTACACTACCAAATGGAACACAACTAATGGACGACAAAAGCTATAAAACATTCTACGGTACCCCCCACAAGTTAATAAAAAGTGCACTAAATATTGCTAAACAATTATTTTGTCAACAACCATGCCTCCCCACATGCCAATACCCTTGCACCATTCAGGCCCCACCTTACACACTTAAAGAACCATACATCATTGGTCACAGTGACATCCACCCTAACACCAACCTTCCACTAATCCCTCCAAACCCGTCACATGCACGTCCATATGCTCCTCCACCACATATACTAAAAAATCCCTCCATACACCCAATAAACAACATAACCGCGCACAAACATAGAAAGTATAGTGACTCTAACAACATAAGCAAAAAATATACGTCATACCTTTGCCATTGGCATCACAATAACACCACCTACACCAAATGGCTCCCACAAAGAAATCTTTTCCCTTGGCACAACCCAAACGCTTCCTTACACAACACCGAAATCCTCACACAATACTACCTCAGAACCCAAAACAATTATTACCTGAATATCATAAAAATACACCACCCTCAAGCACAACCCCGAGATAGTAGATTTGTCACGCCACCTCTTGTTATCCCCCTCCTCAACATCTTTACAACTGAATGTAACCCCGAAACCGACATCCTCACACAAACAAATACAATCAAAATACAACAAGACAATGCCGACATATACGAAGATAATGGTAGACACCTAATAACTATACCACTCGTTAGACTACAATGGCTGTGGAACCAATTTCAAAACACAATACAAACCCCCATTAACATTGAACCATCACCTCAAACATTTGAAACTGAAATTGTTTGGCTATACCAAAGATATAAATATCAAACACCCAAAAATAACCCCCTTAAAAATGCACACTATACATTACCCGACCCTATCATAGACTACCTTATTACATCCTTGAATATCACACATTCATACTTCTCTTCCCCCGTTACATGTTCCACAAAGATTTCAAAATTCTATTCTCCATTCAAACGTGATAAGGTTTTTGGCTCTCTAGGAAAAGCTTTTGATTATAGGTGGAGTGGAATAGGCCTTGCACACCCTCACAACGAAGAAGAAACACAACAAGCAACACATTGGGCACGCCTAGCGGCAAATAACGATCCAAACCACAACATCACCATTATTATTACTCCCGACACTCAGTGGTACCAGAACTCTAACCCATACTTAGGCCCATTCCCAAACTCTCACATCATAGTATTATTTGAAGCAGATTCTATGACTTACACAGAACCCACTATTCCACCGCAAATACAAACACCACGCCTTGAACCAGCAACCCTACGTATCCTATGTATACATCACCAAACTCGAGAAATAGGTATGCTAGAAAACCTCACTCATCTCACTCTGCTAGCAAAAAATCTAAATATTAACAAGGTATACACCGCAATCGCCCCACCCACACCTATCTCAACCCGGGTAAACCGTAACAAAAAATGGGCCAAAAGCCCCCACACAAATACCTCCGCACTACCAATTACCACAATGAACCTCCCACTCCCCAATTACCAAATTACTACCAACCTCAAATTTGACCCCAACCTCTGCTACTATACTGACGGATCCTTTAAAGAACCAACCGAAGTAAGCCCTGGACATTGGCACCGAGAAAAAGCCGGTTATGGGATATACAACTCAACCAAACAAATTAAATTAGGTAAAAGACTACATGGACTCCAAAATATTCTAAGAGCAGAAATGATGGCTATACATAAAACCCTTAAGATAATCACCACTCAATACCCAAACGAACCAGCTTACATTTTCACAGATTGCATAAATGTATTATATCTCCTTAATACACACATAAAACACCCCACCTTACACAACAGTCACCCGGACAAAACTATCCTCACATCAATGGTTGAAATGCTCCAAAATCGTACACAAATCACTACACTCCATAAAGTCCGAGCTCATGCTAATATCGACGGCAACGAACAAGCCGACAAACTAGCAAAGGAAGGAAGAGAAAAAACCCACAAAAATGCCGAACACCCATATGAACACGCTCATGCCACCCCATACTACTTTCATAGATATGAATGGCCTTCTATGAGCGAAACTCCCGACAAAGGTCCCATAAGGTTCTTAGACAAATACCTCAAAAAACATGATCTTATAAATAACCTAGAAAAACTCACAGAAAATCTCCCCAATGTTGACAAATGGACTGGCAACCCAAATATCCACAACATAATGTCCAACAATTTTTGGAAAAACCCCACAATTACAGATTCACAAATCACATGCCTAATCAAATTCCGCGCCGGACAATACATGGGAAATGCCCGCAAACAACTCTTCTTTGGAATAGAAAGATTTCCTTCAATTACCTGTCCAATTTGCAACACTACGGACCCGGACACATGGCTACATGTCTTGCTCAAGTGCCAAAACCCCCATATTCACTCACTAATTGTCAAAAGACATAACAAAGCCGTATGGGCTATTCGTAAACTACTTATATCATCAACCAAATCCCGTTGCTTCATTCTCATGAATGCCAGAACCTTTAATGACAACCCACAAGAAAATACGGTCCCGCCATGGCTATTACCATGCACCTGTTACACTCGAAAATGTCAATGTAATGCGAGATTCAAACCCGACCTACTATGTGTTCGAGGACTTTCATACAAAGACCCCCCACCAAACCACATAGACCCTAGTCTCACTATTCAGTTTATTGAATTTACATATTGTAATGATAGATTCTCTCCGGACACTATAACAAACAAAATAAATAAATATCAACCACTAATTGACGATATCCAAGCACTAGGATGGAAAGTAGACCCCCTTATTGTCATCACCGCGGGAGCCAGAGCCACCACCTTCATTCCCTCAATGACAACCCTTGAAGACACATTTAAAATCCCCATCACTTTAATCAAAACCACCTTTTCAAATATTAACACTATTGCAATTCAACATGCTATGTCGATACTCCTACACAAACGAAAACTTGAAAACAACCAACCCCTTCCTGACGCATCGAACCTCCCTCCATAGACCTGTACTTGCAATTTCACCGTACACTTCCTCCTTCCTTTAAGAGACTTTTTGGACCTTGGGTCTTTTGATATTGGCTACTTGTTACTGGGTACATAGTGTCCTCCCTCGAAAGGGGGAAGTAGTTCCATACTACTAACCCATGCCCGGTGGGCATGGACTTAGTGGTGGAATGAACGGACACTTTATTCACGCCGGCCTTTCGGGGACCGGCGTTCTTCTTCTGTCAAAGTTGGCACTACACCGTTCACAGAATATAGTGTGGAGGTATAGGTAATGTGGATGAAAATTGAGGTGGACCACATCAATTCTAGTTTTGGATGAAAATTGATGTGGACCACATCAATTTTGGTTATTAATATAGTAGTAATATGTTATTATTATATATGTTATTATTATATATAGTATTAATATTATAATATATGTTATTATGTTATTATTATGTTATTATTATATTATTATGTTAATATTATATTATGTTATATTATATTATACTATTATGTTAATATTCTTATGTTATATTCTTATGTTATAAAATAATATTATAGTGTTATTATATTTTATTTTTTTATTATATTATTATGTTATTATGTTATTATGTTATTATGTTATTATTATGTTATTATATTATAATTTTGGTTTTGAGTACAACTTGTAAAAACTTATCCACATCAATTCCCGTGTGTTTTATTTTGAAACAAGCCACACTATTTCTAATGGACATGATTTGATGTGGATGGAAAATTGAAGTGGACCACTTTAATTTGCGTTTAATGAAATTACTGTAGGAAATTTCAAATAGTCTAGTCTACACTATATTCAGGGAACGGTGTAGTGAATGCCTTACAACTACACATGTTGCTAGATTTCAAATACCCTTTTTATGAAAATATTTTGGCTGTGAAAATTTGGCACACATGTTAGTGACATAAAGGTGATGTTGTGCCAAAACATTCATGGTCTAAGAATAATTTTCGAGCCCTCGAGAGGATGTCAAAGATGGCAACAATGAAATCTCTTTCCCGTGCAAATGCAAAAACATCATTTTGATTGGTACCCTACTATGCATTTTGGACTATCATGTGTAGGTCGTGGTTGTTGGGGAGGATTTCTTTGGTTTTGATTAGTTTTGGGGCAAAGAGTAAGGCATTTCTGATGATTTAATAGACTGGTATTTATGTAATCATCAAAAATAAATTTGGAGTGAGAGAAGAAGGGGTTGTTGTGGCCATTGGAGACGAGCCATGTGGCGTTCCAAGTTGGAGTGGACCTTTGGGATGGGCCGGACCATGTTGATTGGACCTATGACCATGACCCTAAAACCGTGAATCGGTCTCCACCTTTGGCTGAAAAGAGTTGGTGTCAAGGGTCAAAATGTTTTTGCACCTTGCCCAAGAATGTGAGAAATTTTTCACTTCTCTTGGAGTGAAAGTTGTACATCATGGAAGGTAATTTTTCTCAATTAAAACTATGTTATTTACTTGTATGAAAAGATTCACACTTAAAAAAGAGTAACAATTTTTCTTACAATTGGTAGCCCTCAATAATAATTATTTAAGTGGCATAACTATTTTTCTCTAAAGTCCAATGAAAAAAAAATTATATTCCCCTATAACTCTTATAAAATCTTCATTAAATATTTCAATAATAAAAAGCGTAAAATTACATGCAATCTTTGACTCTCACGCAATTGCTTGGAAACGAGTACCCAAGTAAAACTTGACATGTAATTAGTGTAGATGATCCACATTGATAATACATCCAATACATCAATCATACCCGACGGAAGAGGGAACGACGGATATTCACCTAGTGTTTTAGAAATAAAAAATGTAAATTACAATTGTAAAAACGAAAATTACATTTGTAAAACTATAAATTATAATTGTAAGAACCTACACAAGATTTGCAAAAGCCCACCTCAAGACTTTAAATTTTTAAGGTTAACCCTAGAACGTCAAAGGAGCCAAAAATTCGCTTATCGGATGACAATTTCAAGATGAAAATCAATGTGAATGATCTTTTTTCATCCAATTCTTTTTTGGAGAGTTTATTGAATGTGTAAGTAGTAGATGACGATGAAACTTGCTTCATTGAGGTAATCATGTTTTATCGAGAGAAGGAAATCTTTGTAACATGGATCTCAATGTAGTGTAATTTTAAAACTTCTACCTTTTGCTCTAAATCTGAATTCGAGTGATTCAAATGATACTTTTCAAAATTGAGTCCATCTAATGAAACGAAGCTTATGAAGCCTAGTTTCCAATCCAGTTTAAATTGTTGAAAAATACATAAAATTGAATAAGTAATTGCAACTTGAACTTTGGCCTATAGCCATGGTTGACCAATTTACTAATTATAGATGAACATGGAAGTTTCATCTACACCCCAAATTTTGGCACTGAAATGTACACTTCTAGTGAAAATTTCAGAATTTTTAAGCATATGTCGCATTTGATATGGATTTTGTTCACTTTTACTTTGGAAAATCACAATAATCATAAATTTTCACGAAACAATCTTCAGATTTTATGACATAAGCAAGACATGTGATCTCATGTGTGAAAAAAAATATTAAAAAAATTCCACCTATATTAAATAGAGCACACACTGGAAAGGAAATTGGGATTGATACACACTGGAAAGGAAATTGGGATTGATACACACTGGAAAGGAAATTGGGATTGATACACACTGGAAAGGAAATTGGGATTGATGCCACAGTCATAGGCTCTGTTCATAGGGGTTAATAAGATTTTAACCCTCACCAATTTTGCAATTTTGAAAAAGAGAGTCTTGGTCACACATTATAAGTGATAACCAACATAGTGAATTAAAAATTATATTGTCTGTTAGTTAATTTGAATGGAACTGTCTTAATTAGAATGTTCACCTGAAATTTTGATGTTCACTGAAATTTTGCAAAATGTTCACCTGGAAGAATTTTCCGAGATGTGCACTTTTAAGGACTTCTCTGCAACCTTAACGTCAATACTTCGTCCTCCTGGATGGTAAGCATTGGAATTACTTGGCTGCAAAACTCTCCATCAATGACAATTTGAATCTAGCTTCGAGAGAAGTTCCTGCAGTTGGCCAGCAACCACGTCTCATATGTATGGGTGTAGCCACTATACTTATAGCCAGGATATGAATGCTACACATCATGACGCTTGAAAGATCAGGTCCGTATTTTAGAACTACGACAAATTGGAAGAATTCCCCAAGCATGTCTACGAGGGTTTCGCTTCCCCTCCAACAATACCTATATTCA
This sequence comes from Bryoerythrophyllum caledonicum, assembly GCA_963971425.1. NCBI lineage: Eukaryota > Viridiplantae > Streptophyta > Bryopsida > Pottiales > Pottiaceae > Bryoerythrophyllum > Bryoerythrophyllum caledonicum. Next base: position 16,918,761 of record OZ020526.1, on the reverse strand, counting down.
CAAACTAGAGAATGAGCCCACTCACCCCGGAGAATATCAATCGTTCCTGAGGAATCATCTTGAACAACAGGTTCCGCATGGCTACCTGCACAAGAGAGGGCGACCACGTCTCTAATAGACAGGTAAAATTAGCTTCGAAATCGGTTTACGAAGTTCGGATGGGTAGTCGAACCGAGCTCGTCACAGACTTTGTGACGACAAACACTCTGCTACGGACTACACTTTGGTTGACGAGGAAGCCTGGGACAACCATAAAGTCAACGCGGGAGATGTCTGAGCTAGGCATGTCCTCATCGTCGTCGGATTCTGACTCCTGGAAAATGACAGATTCCATGTACTTCTCTACGAACTTCTCAGATTGTGAAACACGAAAGATGCGCGCTACAGGATTGAAGGAGAAAGCGAGCTTGTGCACCTGCCATACGCACACTGCAAGCTGGACGAAAGTTGCTCCGAGTTTCGCAGCGAGATAGCCTGCAACTTCGGGGGAGCTCCCGTCTGGGGAAGAAGCAGCCGAGCGTTCAAAGGTGACACCCATCATCTCCTTCATCATCCCGGCGATCTCAGGAATGGTGTCACTAAGGTCGTCCAGCTTGATGCGGCAGAAGTCTGCGAAAAGGCCGTCTCCAGAGTGCACAAGCTGCTCGGTGTTCTCAATGGAGGTGAGGTATTTGTACTGACGGAAATTTTCAATTCTCTGTTGTTCCACATCCAGAAACCCCGAGGAGCTGTCCTGGAGATCAAAACATTCGTGTTCGAAGCCGTGGAACAGTAACTTGCAAGTGATGGCCTCCAACACGTACTTCAAGGGAGCCGCCTTGCCGAGTGACATCGCACGGACAAAATTATTGCGAGCTACTGCCATGCCATCAATCTTGCCCTGTTCAGAGGCCTTCATCAGAAGCCGCGCAAAGATGCCAGCAACTTCATGCACGCGCTGCACAGCCACGTTCAGAAGGTTGGGAGTCGCTTGTGATCCATGAAATGTATCTCTTCGGATAAGCTCTTTCGGAGCTTGTATGAACTCGTCGCTGTGTAAGTCCTTCTTTGGGAGCCCCTGTTTCAGTTCCTCAATCTCCAGGTCGCGTTGCTGTAACCTCTCATTCAGTTTGGACGTTGTATCCCACTCTTCGCGCAACCGTGCTCGTAGATTCTCGATCAGTGAACCGTGTGACTCCACTTTCTCCTCCAGAGCAGTGCAATGCGCTTTGAGCTGCTCATGGTCGTCAGTGTGTGCCCCCCTGTCCGTGGTGTTCACTTGCGCTTGCAGATTTAAGCTGTGCTGATCGAGCTCCTCCACTAACTGACATAGTTGTTCGATTTCAGAGTCTTTCTGATCCAATTCTGTTCCAATTTTGAGCAGCTGCTCGTTTAGTTTCGCTGTTGTCTCCTGCTCTTCGCGCAGCTGATCGCGGAGGCTAAGCATCGCCTTGTCGTTGGCTTCCAGCGTCGCATCCTGGGAGGACTTTTGTTGCTTGAGATCTTGTACAAGCTTCGTCTGCTCCTTGACCTGGGTCATCAACTGCTGCTTCTTGCTCTCCACCATAACATTTGCGGCCGTCAACTCTTGAATTTTCGAATTCAGCTCTTCTGCCTCGATTATGTCCAACTTTATCTTCTCCTCCTGATCTGCCTTCCAGGTCTTCAACTGCTGGCTCTCACGCCTCACGTCTTGGAGGGAGACTTGGAGCTCCTTCATCTTGGCATCTTTCGCGGTAGATTCAGCCTCAGCCTGCTCAAGACGCTGGAGTAGCCCTCGCACTTCCTGCTCCTTCTCCTTAACCCTCGCCTGGTACGCTGCCTCCTTCGCTTCCAAGTCTCGAACACGCATCTCCTTCAGGTATGAACTCTTCGTGACCTCACGAAAATCTTTCTCCATGTGCTCGATAAACGTTTTCTTCTCCTTGAGACTGCTGTCCAGATCGTCAATGCGACCCTCTCTTTCCTTTAAAACCGCCTCCAATTCCTTGATCTTCTCACGAGCAGCACCAAGCTGGGGATCATATATCGCCAGTGTGTTATCAGACTTCCCTAGATGAGACCCCCTGTCATAAATTGCCAGTGTGCCATCAGTCTTGGAACCATTCAGGTCTCTGCTTCCATAATCCATAGACGAATCATGGTACGAGTGACCAGAGTACCCTGAGTCATGTCCGTTGTAATAAACCGGAGGTCTTTGACCCTTGGGCATGTCACGAAAGTCTCCCTCAACCCCAGCTTTGGCATCACGACTCCAAAATGAGGTCATCAGGGAGGAAATTGGATTCACGATGGAGGAAGTCCACCCTGGGGACGGGGGCCCTTCACCAAGCCCAAAGCCTTTGTTGCCCCCTGCGAACGCATCCGGCCTACCGCCATCTTGCATTGAGTGCGCCCGCCCTAAGATATCATCCTGCGTCGTATACCGCGATGAGAACTCATCCCTGCGGTCATCCTGGAAAGATGCATGCCTCGTTAGAAACGCGTCTCCTCGGCCACCTTGCCTGGGAGGAAAACTATCCCTCCGGTCGTCATGCATCGAGTGTCTCGGTGGAAAGCTGTCCCTCCGATCATCGTGCATTGCGGATCCTCCCGGGAAGCTGTCCCCGTTCGTATACATCGTCGAGAAGTCGTACCTCTGGCCATCTTGCACAGAATACATGATTCACAACTCGATCTACCACTCCAAGCCCTCGCACATTCTGTTTCCTCCCAGCACCTAGGGCACCAGAAGCCGCTTGTTTATATTCAGCCACGTAATTTCTGCAAAGACAAGCAGCGCATCAAAACGCCAGAAACTATCTCAAATCCCCTCCTCTCTAGTGTTGGCTACGATGCCAGACTTGACTCGTGTCCAACACATCCGTCCCAGCTCTTTAGAGACGCAATTCGCTGGAAAACCAACGAACACTCCACCAAGCCCCGTAAAACAGAACACAACGAATGAAAGAAATGCAAACCCTCCTTCGCTCTAAAACTCAACAAACGCCACAACCAGGAGTACAGCGGCTAGTGGATGCTACTCTCCCCAGAGCAAGCGCTCCAGAATTCACTAAGTACATAACTACCTGAATCACAGTTCTGAGACAGAAAAAAATCACTAAGCCTTGTCGAGGCCAATTAGAACCAGACTCTAGCACGAACATCCATCAGCCGAGACAGCACAACACCACACGTGAATCAAAGCTTAGTAAATTAACTAAACCTCCCAAACCAAATCAGGACAGGAAATTCCATAGTAAATATCTCCTCAAAACTTCACAACGTGCACATCCAGGAGAGAAACACAAACAAAGAAACAAAACAATACACGCCTGAACCTACCAAAACCTGCCAATTCCGCGCTTCAATACCTCTCTCCTCCGCCTAAGAAAACAGAAAACATACACAGAGCTACTCACACTCAATCGACGCCAATTGCATGCAACAAACAGCGCCTGCGCAAGCTCTTCTTCGCCGAAAATCCCTCAGTAACCTTCTCCACAAAACTTCAAGCCGATTCGCAATGTGAACATCCAAGTGAGAAACAAAACACGCCTAAACCTCTTAATTCTGCGACTGCTTCAAAACCTCTCTGTCTCTCTCTGTCTCTATCTATCTATCTATCTATCTATCTATCTCTCTCCTGCTTAAGCAAACAGCAAACATACACCGATCAATACGTCAAGTCCACACAGCCGGCTCGCTCATCTGCGCCTGAAACCCTAGCTCCCCTCCGCAACAAATCAATCAACCTATCGAGCAATCATTCACACAGCAATAATGCAACTCGGAATGAGGCGGCCAGGAGTACGTCACGCTCCACAACAAAACCTAACCTAATGCCATTCAATAATCCAGCAAACAAAAGCAGACAAGCAAACAAACAACGCCATACCTCGAAATTCGCCAGCAAAACAACTACCAAATGTCGACAAGCTCACGACGACAACGACGACGACCTCAGCTGAAAACGAAGCGCACAACGACGTTGCAGAGACGGATTAGTGACTGGCGACTGACTAATCCAGTGGCGATGTCAGGAAGTGATCGATTAGTGGCTAGCGACTGACTAATCCCAGTGGCGATGTCAGTGACGATGTTGCGTTAGTAAGTGATTACTGTGTAAGTAGTAGGTGAGTCGTTACTAACGATCATCAACCTCTCAAGTTCACGGCGACGAGTATGATCATCGACCTCAGTTTCAAACGGAGCGCACAACGACGTTCCAGCGATCGATTCGTGACTCCTGACTGTCTATTCGAATGGCTATGTCAGTAAGTTGGTGGTAAAATTGATATTCAGTGTTAACCACACTAATTGATTTATATTTTCTGTAACTATGAATTTTCTTACTGAGAGCACAACTATGTATATTATTCAAAGAGGAGAGTGCTGGCAAATAAATTGGTGAAAAAATGCATCAAAAGTAAAAACTTATAGCATTTATAAAGTAATTAGTGTTGTTAACGCTAAATATCAATTTTAGTGTAGCGTGTTAGTAGTATGTCGGTACTTGATTATCCCTAATAGAGGAGGGGGTGTTTATTATGAGGGAAATGACGCTCACTACACTAACTAGGATATTCAAGTGTAGCTTGGCATTTACTATGACTTACATCACTATGTAGCTCACTTTAAAAATCTAGAGTGAGCCATATAGTGAGGTTAATTACACCAAATGTCAAGCCAAGCTAACAAGGTGGAGAAACCTTACTCTGAATGTGCACATTCCCAAAGTTGAATTCCAATATTTTTCTACTCCAAAAATATACTAAAGCTGACAAATAGTGTTTGAATTTACATTCAGTGTAAGCCTTTTGTTGACATTTGGCTTTGTATTCGTATTTATTGTTGCCAATACTAAATATTATAGTAGTCTAATCTTGAGGGTTTGCAAGAGAGAGAGATAGTTGTTTAGGATTTGGTGTCACACCTACTAAAGACACCACAGCCTTGGTGTAGTGGTTTGGTCATGGCACACCGGTGAGGTGATTGTGAGTTCAAATCCTATTGCCGGCGTGGTGCCTACCACCGTAGTCCATCCAATTATGGTGGGGGTCCCAAGGCCTCATTGTATGGGGACCCACAAAGCCCTCAGGGGAGAGACATGTCGGTTGTCTCAAAGGCAATTAGTGTAGGGAAGCACTTAGTGAAGAAAAGTGTTTCCTATGTCCCGTGGCCATATGCTTAGTGAAGACAATGAACAAACACTATATTCACGCCGGTCTCCCTCCAAGACCGGGGTTCTTCTTCACACCTACTACTACAATGGATAAAAAGCAAAGTATGTTGGTAGTTCGGTACACCAAAAATGGTGTATAGTGTTTCCACACTATATGATTTGAAAGTACTATAGTTTTGTATTTTTTATGAAGATTTTTATTGAAAGCAGTACCATCTACACAACTCAAAGAGACGGATCATTGTAGACATAGTTGGCAATAATATTCGTCAAGAGTAAAAAAATGTAGCATTTTTAGATACACTGAACATCATTTTTAGAATAGTAAGTTGCTACACCATTCCCTGAATATAGTGTAGACTAGACTATTTGAAATTTCCTACAGTAATTTCATTAAATGCAAATTAAAGTGGTCCACTTCAATTTTCCATTCACATCAAATCATGTCCATTAGAAATAGTGTGGCTTGTTTCAAAATAAAAGACACGGGAATTGATGTGGATAAGTTTTTACAAGTTGTACTCAAAACCAAAATTATAATATAATAACATAATAATAATATAATAAAATAATAAAATAATATAACATAATAATACAATAACATAATAAAATGTAATAACATAATAATATTATTTTATAACATAAGAATATAAACATAATATTATAATATAATTTAACAGAATATAATATTAACATAATAATATAACATAATAAAATAATAATAACATAATAATAGCATAATAACATAATAATAACATATATGAATAACATAATAACACATATTATAATATTAAAATTATATATAATAGTAACATATATAATAATAACATATTGATACTATATTAATAACCAAAATTGATGTGGTCCACATCAATTTTCATCCAAAACTAGAATTGATGTGGTCCACCTCAATTTTCATCCACATTACCTATACCTCCACACTATATTCAGTGAACGGTGTAGTATACTACTATCCTATACATTGGTCAGGTTCATACATAATTAATTTAAAATGGAGGGTGTCCAAATGTTTCAGAAAATATAAAATATTTGTCTAAGGTGATACCCATATAATGCCAAGGTCATACCCTTGTAATATCTTGACAATAAATCATGTAATACCTAAGTGATTCCCATTGTGTCTGAATCACTATTTTTTTTTAAATATAAATTGGTTTGTACAGGGGGTGTCCGAACGAGACCGATGCGTACAATACTAAGTTGTTGGTAGTACGGTAGTAAGTTAGTAGTATGTTACTAGTAAGTTACTGGTGTTGGTAAGTGTGCAGTGCGAATAGGACAAGTGGAGGTTTGTGAGAGAAAGCGGTGCATCGATGTTTGGTAGTTTGAATTATCAAAACGGTTGGTTGCCTATGAACTGCTAACTTCCGTTGTTTAGCCTGGCGTCCATCTCTAAGAGAATGTTTCTGTGGGTCGGTGCTCACTTGCTTGTGTGGCAGATGTGGGATGAAGGGTTCTTCCATGTTGGAATTTGTCAATCTAGCAACCATTCCTAAACTGGCTAAAATTAGTTGAAAAACCTGGTTGCTTATGTTACATCGTGCAAAATAATGAAAATCATCCAAAACGTTGACAAACATTTTGCACGGGTATCACATAGCTGTATCATGGATATTGCAAAGTACCACCTACTTATCTCCACATTTTACATGCTTTACCAATCTCCTTTAACCTATTAACGACCACACCGGAGTGACCATGAAAGCAATGTACGACTACCGTAGATTATGCTCCCGATAATGAAGGCATCGGGTACATTCAGTCCATGGTTGCTTTGGCCTCATCGTTAACCCTTGAACGCCAGAAGGTGCCGATGGTGGCCACCGTATGCTACATGTACTGTGTCGTATTTGAACATGATAAGGTTCAGATATTGAAATGACTCCCAAATGAAAGATGTTAGTTGAAGATTCTTCAATCCAAAGGTGTAAGTCTTGATAAACTTTAATACATTTTCTGTATTCTATAGAGTAAAATATGGTTCTCGACTGACGTTTAAGGGTTAGGATTGAAGTGCAGGGTGAAGCATTTCTGCCGATTTTAATAAATTAATTTGTAAGATCGCTGCTCGTGTGGTAGATGTGGGATGAAAGGGTCCTTTATCAATTCAGGGTTCTATTGGACAAACTGCAGAAAGTGAAAAGAGGAATTTAGAGCCCTTGTGCATTTTCTTATTATTTCTACTCCTGGCTTAAATAAGGTTTGTTTAAGCCATGAACTGTTGTTGATTGTGGATGTGATTGATTGTGCTGACAATTGAGGTGTTTATTGTGGCTGCTTGTGATGTTGGAAGAAAACCTGTTTGTGGAAAGGTAAATGGTTTGGGACGACGGTGTTGTCAGTGTTGTGGGTGTCACTACATTATGTAGTGTTTTCCTGAAAGTTCTTTCTTTAGAGGAAAGAGAACCACTGAAATGCATGAGTGACACTTTTTGTGTCATTTTTTACAGAAAAAACGTATGAGTAGTAGCAGCACTCGATGCTCTTGTACCACACCTTTCCCTAGCCCAAGTCACCATGTCTATGTGGTCGGAGTTATCAACATAAAGACCATAAAGTAAGAGGTGACATGTGACTTTGAGGAAAATTCTATTTTGATGTCTTTTATGTCACCTTTTGTAATATCACAACACCCAAAATCCGAAACACATCCTTAGAGCTGTGATTATTAAGAAGTATGATAAACCATTTCTACTGAATTCAAAATTAGTTTTTTATTATAATATTTTGTCAATGGAGAATGTAATAGTGGAATGCTTGGGTTTCAAGTGAGAGATTTTGGTGTACTTTTGTTGATATAAGTTTCTAAGAGTACCCACACAGATCCATCCAATGCGGGCAACCGCAAAGAAGGCAGTGTCTTGTGGGTTGCGAGACCAATAAGCCTATTTCTACCCTTGTCCTCTTTGCACACACTTCTAGCCACCCACCAAAGAAATCACAGGTGTACGTATCACATTGACAGCATCCGTGATCTCCGAAAACGTCGCAATCTTCCATGTCGCAATAGCTCTTGGTTGACTGAGGAGCTACGAGAGAAGCATGTTTATGCCAAGACAACATTGTTTGACGTGAAAACATGTATTTGTGTTCAAGAGGTTGCCCTGAGGAAAAGGTGGTTGGACTACTTGTTCTTGTATTCGGTGTGGCTACTCTACGAACAAATCTTTGGATCTCGCCAATATTCAATGTAATCAATACTTATGTAGTCACTCTTCCACTCGTGTTACACCAGTGGCTTCCACTTAAGATAAACATTAGATTTTTGAAGGTGTTTGCAAGTGGAATGAGCAAGATTGGCGCTTATAGTTCTACCTTGACTTGAGCTAGTTCAAGCATAGAATTTCTCAAAATGACCGACTTGGATGTGGTATAGACTAATCTAAAGTTTTGGTGGGGACAATAAGGTTCTACAAAGGTGACACTAAATATTGATGGAGCATCAATGGACAGGGGAATGCTTTCTAGTTGGTACACACAAGTTTTAAGTTACTAAGGGCCACTTTGCACCATGGTTGTCAGATTGAGTGGACCTTACACAACTTGAGTTGAAATTGGACGAGATGACAATGTAAAAGTGTAACAAAATATAATAAATATGACCTTTGGCTAGTCGTAGGTTGAAGGTCAAAAGGACAAGCTCTACTACACATGGGCAATATCACTTGCAAGGATTCAATCATTTTACATCATTTAAAAATCTTTCATTCAAACAAAATATATCAATTCCTCTAAGTTTGTCAAACATAAAATCTTATCTTTAATGTTTTAAAAAGCTAAATTTCAAGTGCAAGTCATACAGTCTCGCACATTGTCAAGTAGGATACCAACCAAATTTATTTAGAATTATGGACTTTTTCTACCTTTTTTTCCTACAAAAATATGTAATATTTATCTTCTATTGACCATCTGGATTCTCATTCTTGAGAACATATTAAGTTCACCAAAGAATATAATGTGTATTGGCAATTTTTTAACCTTTGCTCTTTGCATAATTCTTATGAATATGCTTCATCCTTCTTCTACCTATGACAAGGAACCAACATCATACATAACATGGTATAATATTTAGACCTTGTGTAATGCAAAAATTTGAACCTTTTAATGCATGGAATTACAAGAACATTTTTCTTCACTTCAAACATAATAATTCTTAATCAATGTAGTTTATATTAGTCTAGCAATTAAAGTTATGGAAAATATGTTGGCAAGTAACTTATCAGTGTAGATGAGACCCCTAAAATTAAAAGTTGAAAGAATAGTTTTTTTCTTCTTTTTCTACTCTTTTGCACAATGATGGACAAATTTCGGAGTATTTTAATGAAAAAATTGTTGTTCTCTCAACCAAGAGTTGGGTTTCCATTCTTTGGCAACCCAATTTCTAGTCAAGTGGACAAGTCCTTGGTGTCAAAACCACCATTAAGTGTTGCCATAGCACTATTTTGGACCTTGATGTCTGTTGATTGTTGGCCTATAATGTGAAGGCCGAGAGGTCCTCTTTCCATCAATCATAAATTTGCTAGAATCCATGGTCCACTTGACCTTTGGCATAGTGTAAACTACAAATCCAATCCCTGCAATTGGTCACCAAGAAAGAAGATTGGCTGCCAAACAGGCTTAGTGGCATTCTTTGTTTATTCCTAAATTTCCAAGAGTCTCCTTTAGAGACTCTTGAAGGTTCGGGTAGGTTCCTACTCTGTCAATCTATAAAATATTTTTTTGAAAATTTTACTGTAGATGGACATTACTAAATGCTTTGTGTGAGTCTAATTTTTTTTAAATCCGACATTTAATGAAAAAGTTATAGGGTTTTGAAGTTCAAATCGGCACGTTGGGCAACTCAAAAAACTTTTGCTAGGACACTCTGTTGAATGTGAGATTTTCAACACTACACCAAACACTGCATATAATGTGGACTAGACTATTTTAAAATACTTGTAACGATTCCAGCACATGCAAGTTACAATGGTCCACCTCAATTTTCAATCCACATCAAATCATGTTCCTTATGAAATAGTGTGGTATGTTTCAAAAATTGTTGATACAAAATTAATGTGGAATGTGGAGAGGTGGTGTCAAGCGACAGTGAGGTGGCGGCAAGTGACTAGGAGTGGAAGATATTTGGTAGTGAGTGGCGGTGAGGTGGCAAAGAATGGCATGACACATTTTGAAATGTGTCCACATCAATTGTGTTCCAAAACCAAAATTATTGTGCTCCACATCATTTTTCACCCACATTACCAATGGATCCAAACTATAATAATTGTTTGGTGTAGCAAATAATATTAAATTTTCGTACTGTGAGTTTAACAATTTTTGTATTGTCGAAAAAACCATCATATCTTAAGTGAAAAATAGAATGTTAATCCAAGTCAAACCTTTTCACACATTGTCGCGCATTGTCCGGCAAGGTACCAAAAAACCTTCTTCTATCCCACATAAAACTTAGAGATCTTCATATTTTTTACTTTTTATTTTTCCCACGGCACTATGTGGTGTAACCCATACTATTGACCATTCGGACTCTCCTTCTAAAACATATTAAATTCACAAAAAAATACAACGAGAATTGACAATTTTTGATCCTCCACTCCTTGTACAATTTTATTGAATATGCTACACCCTTTCTCTACTTCTAAAAATTGGTGTACAAGGAATTAATATCATGCTTAACATGATGGTAATGAATTCAGACCGTGTGAAGTGCAAAAATTGGACACCAAGTGAAGTCAAAGTCTACTGATCGACTAAGCACAGGGAAGAAAATGAACCCCTTTCTCTACTTCAAACATTGTAATCTTTCAATCAATGCAGTCAAAGTCAAAGAAATTTTGTGAGTATGTTTCTTAATAAGTATCAACTGAGATCCTACGATTAGAACTAGAATAAGAGTTTTGTTCTTCTTCCATACTCATTGCACTAAAACAAGCAGTTTTGAAGTGTTTTTGGTGTGGAATTGTCAGAGAGATTTAAGGGGTTAACCTCATTAGATAAGTTAATGATATCAATTACATGAAAATGTCACTTATCAAAACATCTCCTGCAAACAAGGGTGTACTAGATGTACATAGAAAAGAGATGGGCACATGCATGACTAGGCCTCAAAAGGTCTGTCAAAGGTGTTCTGGAGGCCTAACTCTTGCAAGCACTTGGAGAGCATGGTGCCCACGTCCGGCTGCACGAAAATGTGCGTGTCGTCCAGCATGTACACGATGAACTTGTGCGCATTGGGCATGGAGTCGTTGATGCTGATCAGAAACTGCGTCATGGGAATGTCACTGCCACACAACCAACAAAGAGTCAAACAACTCCCCAGGCTTACAAGCATGTACTGTGGTCAGAAAAAGAAAAAACAAAACATGATTTATGGTATGAGATGCTGTATGGTACAAAACCAGACCCAGAAGCATATGATTGAAATCCTTAACCCTAAACCCTGGTACACAAGCCACACACAGACACAAGCATATATGATTTTCAAAGAACAGACAGAGAAGAATGTGATTCAAAACCACACAAAAGCATGTGATTAAGGAAAGCAGATGCAGAAGCATATAATTGAAAAACTAGGCACAAGCATCTGAAAAAAAGCAACCGGACCCAGAAGCATGTGATACAAAGTAAACCCTAAACCCTGCAATAGTACACAAGCCACACACAGAAGCAAAACCTAGACACAAGCAAAAACGGATTTTTGTAAAACAGACGGAGAAGAATGTGATTCATGCAATCATATCGCCAAGATCCAAATCCTAATTCAGAGGATAACAGAAACTGACCCAGGTTTTGAAAACCTTTTAGCAACAATAACCAAGAGTGGTGTGTTGTCTCTCTCCGTGATGGTAAGAATGCTAATTTAGTGTGGCATAGGATGTAGTGTTATCTCTATATAATCTACTACATCTACTACATATAATAGAAGAGGAGGGGTCAATATGTGGTCGGTACCCAAGCAATCCGTTGCGCCACATGGCAATACCCTGCATACCCCAATATTGGCCTTCCTTGACACGTGACAATATAGCTGGGTAAAAGACGAAGGGACATACCTGGTGATGGAAACCAAGGATACCTAGGTAATACCCGCAATAGGAGGCGGCAACATGTGGCATTTCCTTTGAATTCTTTTACTTTTACTTTTACAATTTTGGTAAGCTTCCCTAAGCTTATGTTACCTATTGGAGACAACAAGTCTGTATACTAGTATATTAATATAATAAAAGAGGAGGGGTCAATATCCGGTCAATATCCAAGCAATCCATTGAGCCACGTGCTAATACCCAGCCCACCCCGATATTGGGCTTCCTTGACGTGTGTCAATAGCTAGGAAAAAGAGGAAGGGGCATATCCGGTGATGGAAATTGGGGATACCTAGCTGATACCCGACGTAGGAGGCGGCAACATGGAGCATTTTCTTTTGTTACTTTTACTTTTACAACTTTAGTTAACTTCCCTAAACTTACATTATCTGTTTGAAACAATGGGTCGGTACACTAGTCTACTTCATACAATAAAAGAGGAGGGGCCAATACTTGGTCGGTTCCCAAGCAATTTGTTGCGCCACGTGGCCACTCCCGGCCTATCTCAATATTGGCCTTCCTTGACAGGTGGCAACAACTAGGTAAAAGAGGAAGGAACATATCCAATGATGGAAACCGGGGATACCTAGGTGATATCCACCATAGGAGGCCGCAACATGTGGCATTTAATTTTATTTTTTATTTTTTACTTATGCTTTTACAACTTTAGTTAACTTCCCTAAACTTACATTACCCGTTGAGCTAACGGATAAATATACTAGTCTACCCTAATTATATATTATCAAAGAGCAAGGCCAATACCTGGTGGTGGAAACCTCTAATGTCTTAGTAAAACCCTCTTCTCCATGAAGTCGAAATATGAAATATACTTTAATACTTTTACTTTATATACCTAGGCAACTTGGGTATCTAAAATAAATAACGAGTATACATTTACTTTATTAGCAATTGTTCTTGGCTAGTTAAAGACAACGGTGGGTCAATTATACCAAACATTGCATATAGTGGGGACCATACTATTTCAAATACTTACACTAATTCCAATACGTGCAAATTACAGTGGTCCACCTCAATTCTCAATCCACATCAAATCATGTTCCTCATAAAATAGTGTCGGATGTATCAAAATTGTTGACACAAGATGAATGTGGATTATGGAGAGGTAGCAGTGAGGTAGCAGCAAGTGATGAGGAGTAGTAGATATTTGGTAGTGAGTGGCCATGTGGTGGCAAAGAATGGCATGACACATGTTGAAATGTGTCCACATCAATTGGGTTCGAAAACTAAAATTGATGTAGCCCACATCAATTTTCACCCACATTACCAATGAATCCACACTATATTCAGTGTTTGATGTAGTAAATAATAAAAGGCCTACAAGTATCACCTAGGTATCACGCCATAGGACGCGGCAAAATATGGAATTCATTTTTATTATACTTAATTTTACTTTTAATTTTACAATTTTAGTTACTTATCTAAACTTACACTACTTGTTGGAGACAACGGGTCAATACTGTACCTAGTGGTCGCTTTCAACACCTCTATGTCAAAAGAATTATTTTTCTTTGACACAACGATTTAGACACAATGGATATCACCTAAGTATTATATGGGTATCACCTATGCATTGTAAGGATAGCACCTTGTCATTACATGGATAATCACCTAAACAAAAACTTTGTATTTTCCAAAATTTTGGACAACTCTCCATTTTGAATTCATTTTGTACAAAAGCGACCACGGCGTAGGATATACTAGTTTGTTTATAAATGCTATAGGATTTTACTCTTGATGAATATCTTTATCAATTGTCTATAAAACGATCCCTCTCTTTAGATAGTAAAGACAATTGTCCTCTCCATAAAAATCTCCTTCAAAAGTAAAAACATGTAGCATTTCCAAAAACATTAGTGTGGCTACACTAAATATCATCATTAGTGTAGTGCTTGTGTTGTTGTGTTGTGTTGTGGGTAATAAGCATGTGGGGGTGAGATCACACGTGTCAATATAATATCATTTCCAAAATAAATGTAGAAAGAGGAGTTTATTTTTGGAAAATTAGACTTAATTTGAAAAGCGGGACAAATATAGTATTGGTTTTGACCTCCTTTCTCTTCTTAGAAATTTAATATTAAATGAAAATATCTCTAAAATTCTATAACTAGCCCAAAGAGGACACATGTAACATGTTCAAATGATTCTTCAAGAAGCATTGGTCAAAAATTGTCAAAACACAATCAAAAGTTTTTGTGCACCAATTTTGACATAGAATGAGAATCCAAATTATCAAAAGAAGGTTTTTACAACATCTTGTAGTAGAAAAAACAAGAACTAAATAATATTAAAGTCTCTCGGTTTTATGTAGAAAAGAAGTTCTTTTGGTACCTTGCTCAATAAAATAATGTGTGAAAATGTTTGATTTGCATTAAAATGGAATTTTTACACCGACAATTTTTTTTTGGGACAATTACAAGTATATTATATATTCATATAAAAATTCAAGGTCTATAGCAAAAGTTTTGAAACTACTTGGGATAGAAAAATTCCAAAAATTTGCACTTGGAATAGGGTGAAAGCACATTAGGATGTACCACTTTTGGATCACAGTGTCACAAAATCGGATAAAACCACTACTTATTTATTTTAAGGGTACATAAATGAAGAATATTAAATTATAGAATATGGAAGAGTGATTGATTTTACTAATGGATCCTAGGGTCCAAGGGCAATTTGCCATTTGTAATCAATATTGGTTTTATTCATTAAAATCACTAACAAACAGGGAATTCCATGAAAAATCCAATTTTCTTTTTGCACTTTTGTTGATTGGAAGATTAAATTAACAAGATTGTACATTTTGGTCTAATTTTTGTTTAATTAGTTTGTTGTTGAAATAACTGTAAGCTCAAAATTAGGAATTTTTAGTGTCACAATGTCTCTCCTCTCAAGTTTAGCATTTTTAAAAATTCCTTGTAGAAGGAATAAAATAACAAAAAAATTAGGCCTACATTTAGAATTAAGTTAACTTCTACCACCAACCAACCAAAATGTTACAAACTTTTTTTTCAAATTTTCATTGAATTCTCTGTTTTTGCCCAAAAGTGAGTTAGCCTAGTGTGCTTCTACCCAGTAGCATGAATTTTAGTTTGGAAGTCTAGTGTGAAAACAAAATATATTCCCATGAGTCCAATACTATGGCACATTTTCATGAAAAATTCCAAAACTTTGTGATCCAAAGGGACACCGTAGATACCTCCTCGAAATCGCAACTGTCCCTAGGGCAAAATGTCCCTAGGAGTTAAATGTTGTAAGCTCCTAATATCTTCGGTCAAATTTACATGCTAATTTTTGGTGTGTTTTTCCAATAGTATATTATAAGATCCTATGGTTAGAAGTGGAATGAGGTCATCATTTGTGAAAGTTTTGTATCGTCACTATAATTCGTAGTTTTGAAGTTTTTTTCCCTAATATTTTTTCATTGTGATTCTCTTAGGGTTAAGAAGGTATTCAAGAGCATATGAAGAAGGTATCTTTGCTTGAAAGGGATGTGTACACCGTTCACTTTGTAGATTGTGGACGAGGATAATTGGAATTTCTATACTTGCTTGAAAATGAATATCCAATCAAAACCCAATGACATGCATTTGCTTCATGCAAATCAGTACAATAGATTATCAACATCAATAATACATCCACAGAAGAAGAACTTTGGTCTCTAGAGGAGGCCGGCATGAATAAATGTTTGCAGGTTCCATAATACATCCACTCTTTGTAAAGTAAACTATGTACTAACCAATTCTATTGGATTTGGGGCATCACAATAGAGCTTTAACTTGCATCAAATAGGGTTCAAGAACATTGACTACCATTTCTATTCTTGCATTCCATTAGTGCAAAATGAACGCATGAGAATCTCACATATACTACTACATACACAGCTACAGCTACACGAAGAATGTTTTAATTTATGTTATCTACAGGTATTATGCTTGAAGTGATTGGGACCACGGTAATTTGGTACGGGAAAGGTGCGGGGAACTATTGGTCAATTCTTTGAGAACTTAGGGTACCATGGGGGAGCTTTAGCATGCATTGAGTAGGCCCCAAGAGCATCAATTGCCATAGGTTTCATTGGTGCAGAAAAGAAAGGGCATGTAATTCCTCATGCTCTCTTCCTTTCCGTATTCAAATCTCATCCTGTCTTTTTTTCATTTCTTTCCTCTTCAAAAGAGACTTTTGGTAAAACTCTACTTTTACAAATCATGGTCTTGTAAAGAGTATGTGTATGGAAAACCAAGTTTTCGAAATTCTAAAAAAATTTAACCATCTATTTGAGAGTGTGTTGTTCGATAAGGAAAACAAAGTTGGCATTCATCACTACCTAATCGAGTTTAAAGAAACTGCAAATGGCTCCATTCCTAAGAGCATCTCCAACCACCCACCAACCTACCAAACCAGGATGTTGAAAGGATATTAATTGTGCCTCTTTTTCATTTAGGCTTACATTGTTGCCCTTTAGATCCAACATCTCGGCCATCCATGTGGGTGGTGAAAGAAGTGATCCTGGAGCTGCAAGGCAATACTTACTCTAAATTTGATGTTTAGTGTAGGCACACTATATATTTGATAAATGTTATAAGTTTTTACTCTCGAAGAATTATTTACTAACCTTATTAATAATGATCACCGTCTTTAAGTAGTATAGATAGTTGTATTCTTAGTAAAAATCTTCATCGGGGAGAAAAATTTATAGTGCTTTCAAATCATGAAGTAAGGTAAGCCCCTCCATAACCAACAAAAACCCATAGCCAACGCCTATAAAATTGGGGTATATCCAACCCTCTTCCATCCCATTACCACCAACTGAGCTCCAAATGGAGGTTTGCTATTAGTCAAGACCCTTACTTTTGGTCGTTGGTTTTGGGGGTACCTATTGCTGGCCGCCCACTAAACATGGGTGCACAGTTTGAAAATTCATAACTAATTCAGTTTTCATTGAAAAAACATGAAATCTCTTGGGTTGGAATTGTAATTCTATTGGCTATCACTGAAAAATAATAGTGTAATTATCTCCTCTCTCCATATATGCACATTCCTTAACTTGTTGGTTTAGGGGGGCTTACCTTACTACTACACTGAACTACATCAAATTGACTGGTAGTGCCGCAGAGGGCACGATGGCCATGTTGAATTTGATGCCACCATTGTCATCAACTTTGGTATAGGCACCCAAATCTGATTGGCCACCCAATTCTCATCAGTTGAGTATCCATGGCATGGTGCATGAAAATGGCAAATGCTTGAAATGGTGCATGAAAATGGCAAATGCTTGAAATGGTGCATGAAGTGACCCAAAACCGATAACTCAAAATCTGAAAACACCAGTCATTATCGGCATTGGATCATGGTGTGTGCAATTTTGGGTTGCTCCACCTCAATTACACTCTCATTGGTGGCATTGCCTCAAAAGTCGAACAAGGCCGATCGGCATTGGGTACCCTCCATGAGTTGGTTATCCATGGCATGTCTTCTCTCTTTTACTCACTCTCACTTATTGGCATTGGGTGAAGGAGGGCAGCAAATCTCACCTTCTCTAGAATTTGATTATGGGCTCCCGTGGTTTTTGGGCTTTTAAATTCTATATTAATTCCAAATCTCTGTGATTAAAATTTGAAAAAATATTTGCTGAGTTTCATTCCTAATTCCACATCTTTCTACATAAATGTTTTTGACATACAATGTCATTTGAGTCCCGAACTAGCTTAAGTGATCGGAATTAGGTGCATCTACCTAGTGCCTATCTATTCAATTTTCTCACATGTGCTGGAACCATACATCAACGCAATGGAGAAGGGCGAGGGCAAATTGACCCCCTCCCTAGGACTTATCCAAGGTGGGCCCCGTCATAATTGCATGCGGTCATTTTTCTGGCCCTATTATTTTGGGGGGTCCATAGGCTTTTTTTGGAACTTTTTGGGACAAATTTGGGGCCTACGGCTATTGTTTACCGTTCAGAACCCTCCTTTGCTATAAATAGAGCCCCATCCAAAAACAAAATAGGGGCCACGTTTGGCCCTACCACCTTGTGGCCCCCTCTGGTAAGTCCCAACAAGGGGTCAATTTGCCCTGGCCATGGAGAGGGAAGTGTCGCTTGATGACCGACAACTCTCCTTTTTACCGAGGACTAACACTATGTCTCTATTGTAGCATTGTTCTGATAACTTATTTACGTTAATCTGGACTAATAATATGTCATAAATTTAAAAGTCAATCTGGACTATGTAAAGGCCAGAAATAGAGATTCTTTTCATCAAGGATTGACACTATGTCTTTGGAAATCTCTTGATAATATATATATATAGTCCAAAGTTTAGATATGACGTGAAAGTCCAAATTTAGTTCAATACGACATTAAGGTAACAAACAATAGATCTTAGTATTTCAAGGAGTTCTTGTCATGAACTTGTATTACACATGGTATATATTGCAATCTCAGGGTCAAAACTTGAATTTTGACTAGAACACTCCACATGACTTTCTAGTTCCAACTTAATGCCTAGGCATCAACTATACTCTTATGATATTAGCGCATCTCCACTGGGGCACAGGGCCCGGAGAGATTTGCACAGATAGCGTGAAATCTGACAAATATGCTCACACTGCGGACTGAAAAGCGGTGTCCCACTCCGCCGGGCCCGGTCCGTCCAGCCTCCTGAACAGGGAAAGAATGGACTATGCCATCCCTTCCATAGAATTCCCCGTTTTCCCCAGCCACTCCTTTGTTGCCAGGTGGCAGCATGGGAGAGGTTGCGGCAGTATCAATCCACGTTTGTAACTGAAGTTGAATTTTTCCATGTGTTCTTCCATGTGTCCGCCTTGGTCCTCTCAACCGGGTAGTGTCACTTGCCGGCAGAGCTAACAACCTAACTATTCTGCTTCCCGTTCAACCGATGTCACCAAAAACAGCACGCTCCCTTTGGTGAAAAATCCATCCCCGCAACTCTGGAATAGGCGTGGAGCGGGTTGGCATTCAAGGGTGGAGATGCGCTTAGGAACTGAATTCCGAACTTAGGATTTTCCATGAATTGAGAGATGTAATGTGGAAGCTTAAGGCACCACGGCCTTGGTGTAGTGGTTTAGATCATGGCACACCGGTGAGGTGGTTGTGAGTTCAAGTTCTCTTGCCGACATGGTGCCTACGACCAAAGTTCACCCAATTATGATAGGGGGTCCCAAGGTCTCGTTGTATGGGGACCGACATAGTCCTTTGGGGAGATGACATGTTGGTTGTCTCAAAGGCAATTAGTATAGGGAAGCACTTAGTGTAGAAAAGTGTTTACCTCGAGAGGGGGGAGTAGGTCTATTACACTAGCCAATGTCCCGTGGCCATATGCTTAGTGAAGAGAATGAATCAAACACTATATTCACGGCGGTCTCCTAGTGAGACCAAACTTGTTTTTTTGTTTTTTTTTTGGAAGGTCGGTAATGGAGCTGCATGTGGACGTTCATGTCACACTGCCATGTCGAGTGCCCAGGCGGAGCTGCTCGCCGCCAACCAATTCTCCCTTCTACCATCTCAACACCACGTTCAACCTCACGTTTCCACCACTTTTACCATCACCGCCTGCTTGGCCATGCTCCAGGCTCCCACATCAGTCGCCACTCCAACCAGCACTGCAAACTAGAATATAAAGAACGACGCTCAATCGCTTCTTCCACCATCATCTCATCACTAGTATTCCCTCTTCACTACTTCAAGCAGACACTCGAGTAGAAACTACTGCAGTTGCTGCTGCGCTACACATTTATTCAACGACAAGAATCAGCCTTCAATCACATTGCGGCTCCAGAGAAAAGACAATGGGTCCATCTCTCAGCCAAAAGAATGGCGCTACAGAACATGTAATGTACACTACTCTCAATCAAACAATTAGTGAGCCCATCTAGCCAGTCCTCTCGCAGTTAGAACCACTCCACATCTTCATAATCGAGCAATAATCAAGCACTTGTCACAGCTCTAGAACTCGCTAATCACCAACCAATTATCAATCAGAGTCAATAGACTAACTCTATCAGAGCTTGATCCACACAAACGGACTAGGCGTCCCGTCGTTAACAACAGTGCACAAGTAGTACCCGCGCGGTGCCACAGTTGTATTCGGCGGCGAAAGAACAACTACTGAATACGCATCTCCGCCCTCCGCAACCGCGTCGCTCTTGAGCACCAGCATGCGCTGGTTCATGGAGAACGAATGCGTGGTGAACGACGGTGCGTACAACCGCACGGTCACAACGCCCGGTTTCTGCCCCGTTTGAAATCCCAGTTGGAACGGCGTGTTGTAATTGAGCGTATCTGGGGAGGAAACGATGCGTGGTCGCCTGAGATTGTATCTCCTGTGGAGGTAGTAAGGGCTGTACTTCTCGATCCGGAGCTCGGTTGGGAACTCCGCTCCGAAGTTGTACCCGTCGTTGGTGTTGCTGCCGCCGACGAAGATTGTTCCGTTGGGGAGGACGATCGCGGAGGAGTGGTACATGCGGGGGATGGTGGACGGCGTCCACGAGGAGAAGCGGTTCCTGGTCGGGTCGAAGGTGACGGGCGTGAGGGCGGGCTCCTTGGCGGAGTACCAGCCCGCGGCGCCCGTCCGCGCTCCGTTGATGAGGAGCGTCTCGCCCGTCGGGAGGAGGAGCATGTCGCTCATGAAGCGCGGCGTGGGCATTTGCAGCATGCGCCACTTGGGGGCTTTGTCGGTGACGACCATGCGGCCGCAGCTCTGGAGCGCCGTGTCGTAGAGGCCCTTTTTGGCGTTCTGGAATGCGTCCACGGGGCAGCCGCCGCAGATGAGGACCTCCGCGCTGCGGAAGGAGGTGGTGTGGGAGAGGGGAAGCAGGACGGCGGTCCCAGTGGCGGGGTAGTTTCTGGGACCGTCGGGGATGCGCGGGAACGTGCTCACCACGGAGTGCGTCTTGAAGTTGAGCAGGATGCTGTCTTGGTTCGCGAAGATGTAGAGGTTGCCGTCCGGGATGAGGAACACGAAGGGGTACAGGTTGTGCTCGGAGCCGGGCGTGGTGGTTTGCTTCAGAAACAAGAGCTGGTGGAGGATTCCACTGGACGGGACGAACTCGTAGTTGAAGGCGCGCCGGCCGCCGACGATGATTACGCGGTTGTCCGGGAGGATGTGGTTCGAGGAGTACCAGCGCTGGGAGAGGAGGGAGCCATTCACCGGATCTTTCCAGTCGGCGTTCGCGTCGATGGTGCGGATTGCTTTGATGCCGTCGTTAAAGCCGCCGGTGGAGAGGAGCGAGCCGTCCGCTCTGTATGAGGCCGAGGAGCACCACGGGTCGGTGAAGACACGGAGCGCCGTGATCGTGTTGGTGGCAAGATCCAGGGCGACTGAGTGCGCGGTGCAGTCGTGCTGCAGGGCGAGGTCCTTCGGGTTGTCGCGGCAGTAGCCGTCCGGGTGTGTCAGGTTCGACTTGCCGAAGTCGGTTTGGTCGTAGATGATTACGCGGTTCGTGTACATGAGTGTCGCCGACAACGCAGAGACCCCAGCGTCCTGGACGATGAGCTCCCACTTGTCTAGTACCTGCTCCGCCAGCGCCTGTCCTGCAAGAATGGCGAATGCCAGTGCCAGGAATGCCGTCATTGCGACAATCAACGTGGCTCTGAAAACTACTCAGGAATCTGAAAACAGATTCGCCAAGCTTGGGTGCAAAAACAACGTCAGTTCCTGAAACTCTGCATTGGTGGAAATCTAATCAGAAAGAACTTCTACGCAGAGATCTCCTACAAAAACGTCTCAACGAAATTGAAACCTAGAAACGGGACCTAAGCGGGAAGGAAGAGAGGCTTTGGAATGTGAACGAGCCTTAGGATAAGTGAACTGCAGAGAATACTGGAACCAAAAGCTAGCATGATCTACAGTACTGTACATGGAAAGCACGTGACTAAAAATCAGAGCGCTATTACTGCAGGCGCTAATTCTGAAAGCGCCTGTCTGGCTAAATCCAAAGGCTGCACTGAAGCATCAACCACTTGGTTTTTTGAATTTGGCATTCCGCGCTCTGTCCTTTCTCAAGAACGGCATACACCACTTCCGAGATGCATGGCAGGCAGGCGGGTTTATCCCCTTCGAAGGGGCTCAGCGTCCATTTGCATTCCTGCCAACGGAATCAGGAGCTTGGCAAGAGCCTCGTGCCTCGGGCTGGAACAGGAATAGAGAGTCTTCTTATTGCGTTCGTCTGGCGAATGGGTGGCCTTTTCTCGATCCGAAGAGGACGACTCTCCAGACTTGGAGCCTGGTTCCATGTAATGCCCGACCCGTCATCTCTGACGGGGTCGGGTCACTTCCATGTAGCGAGCTATTCACCCTACCCGAAAAAGAACCATCGGGTGTAGCAAATTATCTCGGGCATGGTGGAGCATCTTTACAAGCCCGTCAACCTCCCCTTCCTCCCAACATACTAATCACAGCACTTGGGTTGATTATAATAGCTGACAGGTGTGACACATGGAAGTGGCCCTTCATTTAATTCCCTACATTCTACAAGTAGGGAATCTACAGTGATAAATCCGGTCGGGCATTACATAGAAACTCGCCCTTGGTAGAGCAAAGTGGCTAGAAGTGCACGCCTCGACTCGGGTGGTCAGCTCTGGAAATCTCAGCTAACACGCCCATTTTCGCTGTACGCAATGCATCTGCAAACCTTCGACTTGTCACTTGGGAAGAGCGACGGCCTGGAGCCGTCTGGGATTCCTGGGATCTCTTCAAACAATTTAAGGTAGAGGCACCCAATTCCGATCACTAAGCCAGTTCGGGACTCAAATGACATTGTATGTCAAAATCATTTATGTAGAAAGATGCGGAATTAGGAATAATACTCAGCAAATATTTTTTCAAATTTAATCTCAAAGATTTGGAATTAATATAGAATTTAAAAGCCTAGAAACCACCGGAGCCCATAATCAAACTCTCGAGTAGGTGAGATTTGGTGCCCTCCTTCACCCAATGCCAATAAGTGAGAGTGAGAAAAAGAGAGAAGACATGCCATGGATAACCAACTCATGGAGGGTACCCAATGCCGGTCAGCCTTGTTCAACTTTTGAGGCAATGCCACCAATGAGAGCTCAATTGAAGTAGAGCAACCCAAAATTGCACACTTCATGACCCAATGCCGATAATGACTCTTGTTTTCAAATTTTGAGTTATCGGTTTTGGGTCACTTCATGCACCATTTCAAGCATTTGCCATTTTCATGCACCATGCCATGGATACTCTACTGATCGGAATTGGGTGGCTAATCGGAATTGGGTGCCTCTACCTTAGATGGATGGTACGGGAAGGGGGTGTGGACAAAACCTAGCCCCTATTTTTATATTGGAGGGGGGCCCTATTTATACCAAGGTGGGTCTTCCGGGAGAAATTTGGGGCCATAGATTTCAAATTTGGCAAAAAATAATCCAAAAGAAGCTTCTGTACCCCTAAAATTAAAAAAGGGAGAAAAAGTGGCTACACCTGGCCCACCCTCCGTAACATCCGTCTATTTGAAATAAAAAGATTTGGATTCTTGGGGGGACAATCTTGTCAATAGGCACACCTGCTTTGCCCAGAGAGTACGAGTAATTATGGTGGAACGAGGACCAAAGAAGATTGTTATTCAGCAGGCACACATGCCAGTCGTATGGTTGGATTTCGACCCCCATCTGATCCCTGGAATCCCGGAGTGGGACCCAGGTGACCACATGGGTTCAACCCCATGAATTGGAGGGGGTCCAGGGCCATGTGCGTCCGCTTATTCTTTTCTACTACGGGCGATGCGACAAACTGTCATGGGACCCTGCAAGGTTTCACTGGCAAGACAATGTGTCTTTTATGAAGTTTACTACTAGATTAGGCAGGAACATTCTTTGTAGTACACACGTGCTACTGTCAGTGGTTGAACGCAAGTGGGCAGGTGTTCTACCCACCTCCTATAGGCTGCAATGGTTGAATGTGTGGGCCGTTGACAGAGCCCGGAAAGAAGCCGGTCTCCTATTGTTAGTCTGGCATAGGACAGTTGCCGTGAACGTTTAAAGGAGGTGGTTTCAAGACTCAGTCAATCAACAATGCTTGATTTGCGCCTGTGGCACACCAAAAACAGTCCTTCACAGATTTTGGGAATGCACCTCCGCGAGGTATGCATGGCAGTGGTCTGTAGAGCTCATGCCCACGTTGTTGCCTCACATCACCACTCCTCCACGCAATTGTCGTGGCAGGCCCCGCATCAAGGCACCGTGACAATAGACGACTTCGGTAAGTGAGGATACTTGTATACAAGACAGGCCCCACTATGAAGGTAGCATCAACATGGGACCGAGTCTCACCTGAAAACACAAGATATTTGGACATTGGATCCCTTGCAAATTTAAATTGATTAACGCCATCTGGCTTTTCCTGCGAGGGCTTATCATCTGGTGCTTGTTGGTCGAAAGGAATAGTGTCGCCTTCAATGGCACTAGTTGGTCACGCCAGAAACTCCAAGCTAAACTCTGGTTGGGACTTATCAAGCATAGGCGTGTGGTGTGAAACAGGACTATGACGAGGTGCAACCAAGCTCTGGAGAAATGTGAGAAGCACACTAAGTGCTTTAAAGACATATGGTGGTGCAACAATGTGTTGGTGTCCTGGGTTGATGAGCACTCGCACTTGCATGTTTCCCGGTAGTCCTCGGAGTACTAGATATCACTTTAATACTAACACCAACACTTACAACAAATCTCGCCGGGACTCTTGCCTCGTCGGACTTGGCAGGGTCTGCCATGTAATTGTCCCTTGCATTGAAGGCTTCTGTGTATATGTGTAAATATATTTTAAAAATAATAAAAAACTGCACTGAAGCAGTAATCAATCAATTGGTTTTTTGAATTTGACATTCCACTAGAGCTCACATTTTATATGAGTTGACTTGGTTTATTTGGCACATGGAACGAGCATTAATCGGGAGGCATGGAATGCACCTTCAATTGGACATGAGTGATGTCAACTTGTCTCCATACAATTTACACCGCCTCACCAACAGAAATCCTTTGTGATCCCCTCTTTTTCTGAATAACACTGAGCAAACTCAATCGCTTACTTGTTTGATGACTTTGTAGAGAATATCTAGTGTATTTTCCACTCAAATCCCAAGGTTGTTTTTTTTTTCAATAATATGGGCAGCTCAGGATCATGCGTTTCTAGATTTTCTTATGAAGATGTGCGAGCTTAAATTCAAATCCTCGTTGGTGGTGGATTTGTTGCAGAATGTGGTGTTGATGAGAGGAAATTCATGGCTGAGGCCACTTCAAGCATCACCAATTGTTCCAGTATGTGCTTCATTAGCTACAGAGGCTGTAGAACTCGTGACTAATGCTGCACCTGCTCTTATATCTAGGTGAGTATCTAAAGTGGGTTTAGGGTTACGTTTTAAGTGTTGACCGGTAGGTTTTCTGGATGGGTCGATCGCCTTTTCTGTATAGTGGGTAGTTTGCGATCTGAACCCTAGCGTTACTACAATCGTGGGCAAAATTTATGTGTTTTTCTCTATGTATGTGAATTGATCGGTGCAGATGTATGGTACAAAACTAAAAGTACAGAAGTGCTGAGGAGAATATCAGACCGATGTAGAGTCGATGATGCCGAGAGTGGTGCGCATGGTTTGATGCGTGACACCGCCGTTGGCTTTGCGCATCATGGCCACAAACATTTTGTAGTCGATGCTGCCGTCTTCGCCGACATCCACCTCGTGCATCAGATCCTCGATGCGGACGTCCTCCATGGTGAACTCGCGGCATACGGCCAGCACCTCGTCGGTGTTGATGAGGCCGCTGCCGTCCTTGTCGAAGTACTGGAAGGCGGCGAACAGATTCTCCTCCTGCTCTATGTGGTGCAGGCTGAGAGTGGCGGCCAGAAACTCGTCGTAGTCGATGAGCCTGTCCTGGTCCACGTCTGCGGCGTCCACGAGGTCGAAGATCTCGGCCTTGCGGAGCGAGGTGTTCACGAGCCCGGCCCGGAGCACGTCGAAGCTGATGGTGCCGTCATTGTCGCGGTCCATCTCCGCGAAGCTCGTCTGCAGGACGCCGATCTCCTCCTCCGAGAGCTTCTCCACGATGATGCGGATGGCCAGCTTCTTCAGCGAACGAGAGAGAATGCGGGAGAATGAGGTTGTGCTCCGGATAGGGTTTGGGCTGACTGACCGGGTATCTCGCGGGTATCGGGAACGATGTTTTTCCTCCACGCAGCTGCCCGGGCAACGACTCAAGAGCTCGGCAACGACCGTGTGGGTGAAATACGGTGCTTCCATTTGCTCCCCGCACATGCACCCAGAAAGCATGTTGCAGGGACCTGACCCCTACTTTTCGGAGCACTTTCTAGAAATTCGTCCCCTACATACTGACCAGTCATGTAGTTCGGGATGAACCAAATTCTGAACCAAATTCTAAACCAAATTCTGAACCAAATTCTGAACCATGTGCGTCGACCAATTTAAAGGGCCTGTTTCAGGGTAACTGCTGGTGTTGCTCTGATCCTTATCGGATAGCCCACTCTCAGAGAATTCGTTGGAATATTTTAGAAATTTTTCACAATTTTGGTCTCACAAGCACATGCTATTTACAAGAGAATGATTTTGAGAATGTGTCTGGAAGATACTTCGAAATCACAGGATCCTATCCAGAAACTTCAATTTAGGTACGAGCTGTTGACCAATAAGACTGTATCACAATCGGCGCGAAGACTCCTCGCTACAGACCAAGGTGAAGTGCCCAAAGGAGAAAAGCACCTTCACCGGCTTGGCCAGCAGCTTCGAGAAAAGCTTCGAGAAAAGCTCTGGACAACCTGGATTCTCATTTTCACCTCCCGCGTCGTCCACATGTACACTCATGGTGACAATGCCACTCAGGGGCGGTTTACACTATAGACCAAGAGCCGTGACCAAGGAAAATGGATGAATTCCATGGTCACACGTCATGGTCACACTTCCATGGTCACACTTCATAAAAATGTCATTATTAAAGCCCTTGGGCCTCTCTCTAAGTGTAAACCGAACCTGGACCGGGAGGAATGACCATGTACTAAAAAGTCGGCATGCTGATTTTTTTAATGAATGCCTAGAAAGGGCAGTATTTCCTAAAATAAAAAAGAAAATAAAACAAGCCAAAAAGACAAAAAGGGTGGCCGCCATTGTATCTATAGTAATGTTGGGCCCCCTCCCAAAAATTTATTTATGTAAATTTATTAAAAAAAACATCAATTTAAAAAAAATAAAACAACATTTCAGGCCCAGGGTCTCCTCGTTTCAGCAACGAAAGAATTTAGCCTCTTTCACCGCAAAATCCGGGGGACCCTCCAACATTATCCATTAGGCCTATTTCTAGGCCTTTTGAGGACCTCAACTCCTTTGGTCACTTTTCTTTTTTCCTCCTAGTATAAACCCAAGTCATCCCGGGACGAGTTGATGGAGCCAATCACAGATTTAAGAGGGTCATGGGACGATTTCTTGGTCCGTAGTGTAAACCGCCCCTCAATGCCGTCCATTAAGGGACGTTTTACACTACGGTGGAGAACTCCACCGGCCGGTCAAGAAGTCTCGGCCAAGACATGGTTATTTGAGGCGAGCGGTGGATGTTGGACAAGACAAAAAAAGAATAAAGTAATGCATGAAGAAGTCTTGACCGGTTAGTAGTGTAAACACCCAACGGTGAAGTCCACCGGCCAACTTTTTAAGGTGAAGACCACCCGTGAACTTCACCACCAAGAAAGTTTATGCTAGCGAATGGAAACCACAATTTCTAATGGTCCCCATGGACATATTATGTAACAATATGGGCTCCGTTGAACTACAAAAATTTATATCTTTTGCATCAAATGTCCAAATGTAGTAACAGTTGTTGGGAAAAAACCCCTACTTGTCTAGTTTGTGTGGTAAAAATTTCATAGCACTGTGTGTATGGGAGTTAGGTGAGTTAATGGCTGAGTAAGGAGCTCCGAGATTTGTGGTGAGGGAGGGTTGGACTTAGCTCCTAGGGAGAAGACTGCAAGCATCGAGAAGTGGCTGAACTCGGTGGGAGCCCTTGTATGTCTTTGATCTAGGAGAGGGGGTTTTTTCAAGGAGCAGAGAGTTGTTGGAATAGGCTCAAACGTCGAGATCTGGAAGGTGCAAGCTGCTGAACGAGAGAGTATTGTCGAGATCTATGTAGAAAGTATGTCCTGAAAGCGAGCTACTTAGTGTTGGTACACAGATCTTGCTTACTGCATCACTTACAACTCTAGCCGACCAGATCTAGACTAGGATGCTCAGATCTGTTTAAAACCTCCATTAAGCCTTCCTCTCGCACGACCCACACACTCAAACAAGTCAAGATTGTTGTGAAGAACACAACATTGTTGTCCAGCAGCGACTAGCCACTCTTACAGGCTATACCTATACTTCTCTCCTCATCCATTTTCTCTTACATCTTAGTACTTACAAAGTTTTCTATCATCAAAAGTGTTTGCATTACTTGTTGAGACTGTGCTCTCAGAACTATACAGACAGGGAAAGATTGAACCGCACCAAGCAAGAGAAAGCAACCAAGTCAAGCCAAGAACAACAAAAGGCATACAACGCATACACTATCAGGTTAGCCCTCATTTAGTCCAGTATTGCATAATTTCACAACACTTCTTATTAACTTTGCAGTATGCCAAGATTTACAAGTACAAAGTGGTAGCACGAGGTTCATACAAAGCAACACCCGAATACAGGTCAGATCCTCACACCCTCCCACCAATCTCTCTCCTTCTCTTCATACTGCATGTGGTAGCTCCTGGTGCATATGCAACAGATACCACCTCAAGTCCGAAAGTAGGCTTCAACAGACCAGATCCAACCGCACATGTACATGGAAGAACACACAACATCAGAAGACGAATAAGACAAGGGCCGAATCTCAAGGAAGGACGACAACGACTGCTGCAAAGTTTAAAAAGAAGACACAAGTAGTTATTACTACTTGCGAATATATCGACAACCTTAGAAGGTGCAACTAAGTTAATGTAGGCGGAGAGACCCAAGCAGAGCATTCACAAGAATTACACAAGACATTGCTACACATAAGACATTCCACATTGTCATTACAGATACACCGAAGCACACACAGCATCCAAGAAAACGAAGACAAGCACAAGTACTACAGACGACAGCCACAATTACAGGGACATCAGGACAACTACCCGAAGACAAGACGATCTCGAAGAGCACGGCGCCCCACCGATAGACTAGACCAGGTTCAAGACAACGACCCTCCCCAAAAAAATCGAGCTCCATCTACAGAAGGCAGCGAACAGACTCTCTCCGAAAAGCAACACACAGACCAAGACCAAACTCGCAACCTCCTCCAAGCAACTCAAACCCTGCCAGCCCACGCTCAAAGCCTGCAACCCCACGTTCAAAGCCTCCAATCCCCACCCTCGACCAACATCAGGCCTAGTTCTGCGCACCAACAATCCAAGGCCCAAATACAAAGACAGGGACACAACCCGACGCCCCGAAGCAAGACAACAGCAACTGAACCGAAGACTCGCTCCGAAAAACCACGACGATCTGCCTCCTTGACACGACGTGCAACACCGACCCCAAGACTTTACATCAGGTACGCAATCCTACTACTAATCTCTCATGCAGGACTCGACACCCGCCAACGAAGCGCCAAGTTTGGACAACAAAAACCAGCACTGAACGTGGACAACACAATCAAGATACAAGAATCTCCACCAATAATACAAAGAAAGAAGAGCTTCGTCGTCCCTCACCAACAACAACAAACACAAAAGGAAGTACAACATCGGCTAACTCAAGACACACAAGAAGACAACTATCCCACCAGACTCATCTGCAGCATACAAGATCACAAAGGTAAACACACTCCTCACACCGCCACTAATCAAGAGACTACAAGTGAGAGAAAAACCCCAAGGGGAGCCGAAGACTCGGAACCCTCAGATGAAGGCCACAGACTACAATTCTGACGGAGTACAGATACACAAGAACCCGCAAGCAGACATCGGAGGAGCTTCCACACAAAGCCGGCACGCACAAGATCGCACCCACAAAACAGACTCGGGAGCAAGAGTCCAGGAGCCAGACAGGTGAGCCACAGGTTAGAAGCGGTGAAGGCGAGCACAAGACAGAAGACGCAAGACGAAAGGAAAGACAACAAGAGAAGAGCAGGGCCGCTGAAGATAGACAGGGAAGCTCTCGGGGGAAGACCAGGGCTTTCAAAGAGCATCAGGAAGCAGAAGACAAGAGACGAGGGAAAAGCCCACGCGCAGAAGGCAGTACGTCCTCAAACAACCGAAGAGTCCCATCTTATACCCAGAACCTCTCCACTCAAGTGGAGAAAACAACCCAAGCCATCATACTAGGCCGCCGATGGTGAGCAGCCTTCAGGTACTACAGTCTATATCAAGTCACCTCGAGCACACATCGTCCCTCCCTCCCAACTCCAGGTAAGTCTCCTCGCACTCAATCACGTTCTTTTACATCCTTTGAACAATCTAATCATGAGCAGCAGAAGAGGTATCGTATTTGACGAAGCGATGGACGTTGACGACATGACGGTGCATAAAGTAGCTGCCCCAAAAGAAAAAGGTTCGAGAAAAAATACGGACAAAACCGGCAGCAGTAAGAACAGCAAGAACACCGAAGGAGACAAAGGTAAGTCTACTAAACCACTACCACTAACTTCAGACCTAAATTTATAGCTAGGTTTTGAAGTTATGGAGCGCATCGCGATGGAAGAAGGAGTGGAAGCCCCTACAAGTGACGAAACCAAAGAAGACAAGATGTCCACGGGTTTCAAAGCCAACAAAGCCGAAGAGGTAATGGAGGCTAGAAAGGCCTTCCCACGGATCCCCCAACTTCTTTACCCTTGCAAGAGAAGAGGAGCACAAGAGCAACACTTCAACATCACCCAAATCCCGCAAGACATCAAAACCAATAAGGCCACAGGTTTGGCCTTGGACTTCCATGTTGCTATCTTTTTCGAACCCCCCACCAATATTATGTTGCATGATGATGTATACAACATAATAACTAAAAGACTTGAACAAATGAACATCAAACTAGGCACATGTCTAATTGACCCAATTTACATTCAATGTCATAGTGTCAAAAGGGGAGGTCAAAAGGGAGTATGGACGGGAATGTTTAAACTACACCTACTTAACCCCGATACGGATGGTCTCATGTTGCTTAAAGGCCTTAGGCCTTTCATACTTGTGCTAAATAATCATAAGATCATTGGTAAAGTATGTAAGACCTATCACCATGCGGCTAATTCTACTAACCTCTCCGTGCCCATTAGAAGTGACTCCTTGATAGGTATCCCGGCTCACCAATTATTTGTGGACATCCTCCACAATAGTTTCAACCGAGGCTAAGACTTTGAAATCACCGGAGTGCAAAAAGTTGCAAGTGACCCTTATGCCTTCATCTCCACCACCACCCCGCAACAAGCTTTGAAGATCCAACTCCAACATGTTTCCACTCAACACGAAGTCCTTCAAGCGAAGAAAACCTTCACCGGGGGCCGTATGACAACCGAAACAAAGGCAAAAAAGGATGCCCTCACTCTCACCTTATCTCCCTTGCCTATTCTCATGAGTGTTGTTGACACCACTAATGCCATCTACAAAGTCATCGGAATTGATAACACCAGGAGCATATGGTTCCACAAAGAAAATGGTGAAAGACATAATGGGAGTGCAAATGTGGAGTGTTCTAATCCTATCGTGTATAGGAAGTTCGTGAAGAAGACAATCAAAATTGGTGAAAACCACGTGGACTTTGCCCCACATCGGAGGAGCTTGGAAGGAGTGGAACCTCCAACTCAAGAAGAAGTTGAAGGTTTTGGGTTCAATGACATCAACACCGCCATGGTCAACACCGTTGCAACATTCAAGATTCAAGACACCCCCACCTCCACCAACACCAACGTCACGAAGAAAGACCTAGAAGATGCATTGGAAGAGAATATCAAAAAGATGAGGAGAGAGAATAGAGAATACACGGATAAGCTCCACGAAGAACTTGTTGCACAAATGGAGAGCATACAAAACTCCATGCAAGCCACCATCAAAGCCATGAGAGCCATCAAAGGGAGAGTAAAACCAAGACAAATCGAAGACACACCGCCAAACATGTGAAGACCAAAGACCACACGGTAAAATATACTTACCATGACATTAGTGATAACTATCTACACCATAAACTATTAGAAATATACAAGTACAAAAATACGCTATACCAACATTGTACTACTCATTATACTCAATACAAACACCGTATACTACATACATGGACCAAGACATACATATATAAATACATATACACATATATATACATACATATCCACATACATATTCACATATATATACGCATACACACACATATAGAGTCATACACACACCTATACAAGCATACACACATACATGCATACAAACAAACCCACATACATACACTCGCATAAATACAA
Source organism: Bryoerythrophyllum caledonicum (assembly GCA_963971425.1). NCBI lineage: Eukaryota > Viridiplantae > Streptophyta > Bryopsida > Pottiales > Pottiaceae > Bryoerythrophyllum > Bryoerythrophyllum caledonicum. The sequence continues at coordinate 16,886,024 of OZ020526.1, read as the reverse complement.
ATAAAAGAAACACACAAAGACACACCCACATACACACATAAAAGAACACACGAACACATACACATACAAATACATATACACTTACATATACCAACAAAAACAACTACATACAAATCCACATACATACACACATAAAAATACATCCAAACAAACACACAAACATCCATACACCCGCACAATATAAAAAACATAATATAAACCCTCAAATATGCATAAACACTCACCCACACAAACACACCTTCACAACCAAACACACACACACACAAGCCCAAACTCACACATAATATATATACACACACACACACACACATACACAAACACTCACACATTCACATTCTCAAACTAAAACCTACACATATACAAATTCAAAGACGCATACAAAGCAATATCAAAAAAACATATATAAACAAACCCAAAAAAAAAGCCATAATAAACACACATCCAAACACAACAACTAAACCCACAAACAAAAACAAAACACCGACAAAACCCACAAACAAAAAATTACATACATACTCAAACAAAAATACTAAAACAAAAAACAAAAAAACAACAACAAAGAAATATCCAAAATACACACACAAATCAATAATACAAAAACAACATATTAAACCCTTACACTATAAAAACTTATTAATACTAAGCGGAGATGTAGAAACCAACCCGGGACCCATGCCCAATGTACTAAAAAGACACCCCACAGTACATAAGAAAAACGCCAAAAGCTACTTTATACCAAATACCATAAAACTACAACCAGAATACAAACATATTGCCAGAACATTTGCGCCCCTCTTAAAAACAACGCACACATTACACCAACTACACAACATAACACACCCGGACATTGCCCAATATATACAACAAAAAAGTACCCACCCGCCCACACACATACTATATGCCCTAGTTATTACCATCCACCCCAACCCCAATGAATGTAACAGACGTATAGGGCTACAAAACCCAAATATAACCACATGGACTAACACACTATTACAAACCCTATCAAACTTACAAAATCCGCCCGAAAGACACATTAACATCCCACACCCTTACACAACATTTCTTCAAAATAACCTAAACATCATAAGCCACAATTCATCAATAAATAAAGAACTATATGACTTTATACACAACCAAAATACACCCCCATCAAATGACACGATAAAACAAAAATTCCCCTACCTCCCAAATGCAATAATAAACGAGTCACTAAAATGCCTAAACCCCCTCCCGGAATACATTCATCCACCCCCACCACCAGATCACATCCCATCACAAAATCATTACCTACAAATGAACAACAACAACACAAGCATAATAACATGGAACGCCTCATCCCTTAACACCGTACTCCCAAACTTACAAAACATAGTTACGTACACTAACACACCACCGGCACTCATAGTCATACAAGAAACAAAAATATCGGCCACAAAGTCCACAAAACACATACAAAGAATATTTCCCGACTACAAACTCATCTTCAACAATACACATGCCCTAACACGATGTATACAACAAAGAAGACCATATACACCAGGTTGAGGGGGCCTCCTCACTCTCATACACAAAAATTACGCCTTTCCAGGAAATGTCAAAAAAATTCCCAACCCGATAAACATATCCCCATACCTCCAAATTATGGAAATCTCCAATCACCCACTACAATCATGGCTAATTCACCATGCCATCCCACCCCAAAGACATTAGACTCACAGAGAACATCAAAACTAACATCACTACCTATATTACCAACAACCCCAACCACAACCACATCTTATGCGGCGACTTAAATAGAGACATTGCCCTTGTAGGTAGACAAAACGGAAACCAACACACACCACCACAACTAACAGACCTACAATGGAAACAATTTACAGAAAACCTAAACTTTTATTATATTCCTACAGACACGACATACTCTAGATAAGGAGGATACAACTATAGCAACTGGAGCCTAATTGATGGATTCTACGTCCGTGCAACCAACCATAATACATTTACCTCCACAACAATTAATAACATCCACCTAAATTTCGATCACTCACTTATACAACTCCACATCCCAAACAACACATTCATAAACCGTACATCAAGCAACACAAACTATGACCAAATACATATCCTCAACCCCATCCCACAAAACAATATAGAACTATTCAACACAAAATTCTTCGAAGAAAACTCACTACGCATTGACTCCCTTATAAAAAAATTAGAATCTAATAACCATCTCTCCCAAACGCAATGGCAAGAAGCCTGTCACAATCTAGACACACTCATCAACAACATATCCAATACAATTGAACAAACCTGTAAAGCCCAACTCATACCACAAATAACAAATCGAACATCACAACAAGGTGGATATCTACCTCGTAAATTATCTAAAACATGGAAACAACACCTAACCATTTACCACACTATACAAAACGCCATAAGAATCGTAAATAACAACACCCAATGGCGAAACCACCCTATCCTCAACGAACTCCAAAACCTTCAACACACACAAATCCCTAATCCACCCCCCATACATCTACCTCACGACACATGGATAAATAATATAGCACTAATTGCAAATAAATGCCAACATATAAGCTCGAAAAATCACCACCAAACATACTCAAGAAAACATTCGAAAAGCCATCTCAAAATACAGACAACTATACGAAACTAACCCCAAGAAAATAAACAGAAGAATATTCAAAACTATGGTGTCTCCACCATTAGACTGCATCACCAACCAATATAACAATATACTAACTAGCCCAGAAGACATTGCAAACAAAATATTTAACCAACAAACAAAAAATAACAGACCTATAGTAGACACATGCAACTACCAACTAGACCACCCCACTACATGTACATGTGCAATACGACAATATCCATGGCATGACCTAGATGGATTCACATTAGAAGAAAGAGGGGACCCGGAGACCCCACTACACACATACTTCAATCAAGCTACATATGACACTTGCCTACGAAACCTAGAAAATAATAAGGCTCCCGGACCGGGCCGTATACCAAACTCTATACTAAAAAATATGCCCCCAAGGTTCCACAAACTATTAAACCTCTTTTTCTCCCAGTGCTACAAACAAAAACAAATCCCTGCTTCATGGAAAACAAGTGCAACAATCCTTCTATACAAAAAAGGAGACCCATCCATGCTACCCAACCATAGACCCATTGCATTAGCCAATACCATCTATAAACTATTCACAAGCACATTCACATCAATACTATCATCATATGGCGAAAAACATAAAATATTGCATGATAGCCAAGAGGGATTCCGCGCTGAAAGAAGTACCGCTAGACAAATCCAAACAATAATAGCCGCATTAGAAGATGCACGATTCACAAACCAAGACATATTCATACTATATGTTGATTTTAAAAATGCCTTCGGCTCCATTGACCACGCTAGACTCTTAGCCATAATGACGGACCTTGGATACCCTAAAGACGCCACCGCACTAGTGGGAAATATATACTCGGAATCCTCAACCTCATACATAGAAGAACACTTTGGAAAAACTAAACCCATAGCCATCCAAAGGGGAACATTACAAGGAGATACTCTAAGCCCATATCTATTCATCAAATTCCTAGAACCACTACTTAGATGGCTAGATAGAGGCAACAACGGATACACATTTGAGACATCACAAACCACCATCAACTCCACGGCATATGCGGACGACCTCGCGGCCATAATCAACACAATCAAAGCTATAAAATTACAACTTAACAAAATAGACAGATATTGCAAATGGATAGGAATGGATGTAGGTGTCCCAAAATGTGCCGTCACTAGATGCCCAAATAAATAAATAAAAACAAATGCCACCGCATTCAAAGCCCTAATACAAACCTCTAACATTAATTACCCAAACCAACCAGTACCCGTATTACACCAAAACGAACCATACACATATTTAGGAATAAATCTTGTCCCTTCCCTAAAATGGAAAACCCAAATACATGCCACCATCACAAAACTAATCAAACAATGTAAAGAACTAGTAGCTTGCCCGGCCACTATGAAACAAAAAATAAAAATGATTGACACAGTTCTAAGACCGGGCGTGGCATACAGCTTCTACGCAATACCATACTCAATGCCCGCCATCAAAAAACTAGACCAAAAGCTAACAGCCACACAAAAAACCGTATGCAGCATGCCAAAATATATGTCTAATATAATAACCCAATTACCACACAACCTCTTTGGACTAGAAGCTTTTTCACTAAAAAATGCATACCTTAGATGCATAGGAGAACAACTACAGAACGCTTTAAATGAGAATGGAAGACTTGGAACAATATATAGGGGCTTAACACACCACATCCTCGTCCAATATGGGGGGGCCGAAAACATACCTAGAATAAAAAAGACGAATTGTACAAGATCACCAATAACACGTACCTTCTTCTTACTAAAACAGGTAGCACAAGTCCACTTAAAAAGTAATCTTGCCAACTTTCTTATAGAACCAACAACACTAGAAAAAGCTTGGACTCTCGAAACACAAAACCATAATACACTCAACACACAATTATCTCAAAAGCTATTTCAAAAACTCCTATCAAAAAACATCTACAAACTAAAACAAATCTCCCTACCTAATGGAACACACGTCATGAACAATGAAGAGTTTAAAACCTACCAATTCACCCCATCAAAACTAATTAAAAGTGCCCTCAAAATAGCACGACAACTCTTTTGCCACCCAATACACCCCCCCGACACGCTAATAACAACAACACAAATACATCCTCCCATACACTTACAAACCCATTCATCACTATAAACAACGACATCACCCCAAGAAACGCCCTCACACCACCGATACATCCTCCCCACTCCCACCCACACCACCTCCACCCCCCAAATTACATCCTCAAAAATCCCACCACATACCCCATAGACATCATCATACACCACGAATATAAAGAAAAAACAGATAATAACCAAATTGAAAACAAATACACGAGATATTTATCCCAATGGGACCACAATAAAAACACCTACAACTAATGGCTCCCCCAAAAAAAACCTCTTCCCAAGACACAACCAAAACACCATTACACACAATATCAATAAACTGACACAATATTATCAAAGAATTCAACATAAATTCTACTCCAAAATTATCCAAACTCACCACCCACAAAATCAACCCCAAGACACAAGGTCCGTCACTCCACCCATAATAATCCCCCTACTAAACATGTATACAACGGAATGTAATCCCGAAAAAGACATATTTACCTCATCTAACACAATTAAAATAGACAAAGACCAAGCACATCTATACAAAGAAGATGGGCGTCACCTCCTTACCATCCCCACCAATAGGCTCACATGGTTATGGAACCAATACAACACTAAACTACAAAACCGCACAAGCATCGAACCAATAACCCAACCATTTGAAACCGAAATCATTTAGTTATACCAAAGATACAAATATAAAATACCAAAAAATAACCCCCTTAAACTTACACAATACACACTACCCACACCGATACTAAACTCATTAATTTCAACATTCAACATCCAACACTCATACTTCTCCTCCCCCGTCACATGCCCCATCAAACTTAACAAATTCTACTCCCCATTTGAAAGAGATAAAATATTCGGATCACTAGGAAAAGCCTTTGACTACAAATGGATAGGCAATGGCATAGCTCACCCTCACAATGAAGAAGAAACACAACAAGCATTACATTGGGCCCGCCTCGTAGCCAAACATGACCCAAACCACACCTACATCCTCATCATAACACCAGACAAAAACTGGTACCAAAATTCTAATCCACACTCAGGCCCTTTCCCGGACTCACACATCATAGCACTATTCGAAGCGGACACAATAACATATGAGGAACCCACTATCCCAACCGAACAAAAAAAGCCTAGGCTTGAACCAGCTACTCTTCAGATACTATGTGTCCATCACTAGAGCAAAACTATGAAAACCTCAGAACAACTAGCCACGCTCACATCCATAGCCAAATCTCTAAACATAAACCGGATACACACAAATATTGCCTCGCCTACACCTCCTCGAACACTAGTAAACCGTAGCAAAAAATGGTCTAAACTAGAATACAATAACAACATATTAAACTATTCCATGATAAATCCCCCTCTCCCTAATTACCACACATATACACACCCAAAATATGACCCCATACATAGTTACTACACGGATGGATCCTTCAAAGAACCAGTAGAAAGTAGCCCTGGACACTGGCAGAGAGAAAAAGCATGGATATGGCATATACAATCCCAACAAAGAAATCAAACTAACCAAAAGACTCCATGGACTTCAAAACATCCTCAGAGCATAGATGATGGCCATACATAAAACACTCCAAATCATTAACACAAAATATGCCAACGAACCCGCACATATTTTTACGGATTGCATCAATGTCCTATATCTACTAAACACACAAATAACACACCCCACTCTCCACAATAGCCACCCCGACAAAATAACACTCATGTCCATGGTACAAATGCTCCAAAATCGAACACAATCTACTACACTCCATAAAGTTAGAGCCCACGCCAATATAGAAGGAAATGAACAAGCCGATAAACTTGCCAAAGAAGGAAGAGAAAAATCACATAAAAATGCCAAAGACCCACATGAGCATGCACATGCCACCCCATACTACTTCCAAAAAGAAGATTGGCCCTCCAAAGATGACATCCTCGACAAAGACCCAGTCCGATTTTTAGGAAAATATCTCAAAAAACAAGACACATGCAACGACATTGACACGATATCCGAAAATTTCCCTAACATAGAAAAATGGACCGGCAATAATAACATAGATAATGAATTGTCTACAAATTTCTAGAAAATTCCCACCATTACCGATTCACAAATTACATGCCTTATCAAATTCCGCACTGGTCAATATATGGGGAATGCCCGTAAACAACTCTTTTTCGGAATAGAATGCTTTCCATCCACAACATGCCCCATATGCACCTCTACAGACCCCGACACATGGCTACATGTCCTACTAAAATGCCAAAATCACCACATTCACTCCCTCATTGTTAAAAGCCACAACAAAGCAGTATGGGAAATCCGAAAACTAATTTCCTCACATAACAAATCCCGATGTTTCTTACTCATGAATGCCGGCACTTTCAATAACAACCCACAAGAAAATACGGTCCCACCTTGGCTACTCCCATGTACATGTACAACTCAACGATGTCATTGTAATGCTAGATTTAAACCCGACATACTTAGCGTTAAAGGTCTACCATACAACGACCCGCCATCCACCCACATTGACCCACACTATACTATTCAATTTATTGAATTCACGTACTGTAATGACAAAATTTTACCAGAAACAATAGAAAACAAAATATATAAATATCAACCTCTAATCGACGACATAAAAAACCTCGGATGGAAAATCGACCCCCTCATAGTCATCACGGCTGGTGCTCACGCCACAATCTATATTCCACCCATGAACACCCTTGAAGAAACTTTCAAAATACCCATGAACACAATTATACATACCTTCAATAATATAAACACCATCGCAATCCAACATGCTATGTCCATACTACTACATAAATGAAAATTAGAGAATAATCAAACCCTCCTCGATCCACATGACACACCATAAAACGCCCTAACTCCCCTACCGCCCCATTCATTTCCCCTCTTCCACCCCCCACCCCCACCCTCCCAATCCTTCCCCCCTCATTGTCTTTCCTCTTTTCTTTCCTTTTTCTTTTCTCTCCACCCCCTTGCTCTGATTGTGGCTTTTCCTTGTTTTGGTTCATATCCTTATGGTTACTAGTTACATTGTGTCTACCCTCGAGAGGGGGAAGTAGCCCCACACTACTAATTCCTTGCCTAGTGGGCACGGTCTTAATGGTGGTGTGAACAGACACTTCGGGAACCGGCGTTCTTCTTCTTCTGGTAAAAATTTCACATGAATACAATATACATGTTGTTAGCACACACAACCATGTTATAATTGATTTGTTTCAAACCTTTTAATTATTTGCTTGCTTGCCTTTTCTTCAATTACCACATAAGTCTTGTTGGTGCTAACATTAGACTAAGTAACAACACATCTATGTGCTTACTGTGGGTTCTACTTTATAATTTTTATACTACCAAAAAAAAACGATTTGGTTGTTCAAAATTTATTTACCAAAAGTACATCAGGAAAATAGAAGACACTTTTGTTCATATGTGGAATATATCAGAGATATATGTTTCTTGTGGTCATATAGATTCCATATCAATATTGACATAAAATCAATATTGATTCAATCCTTCTTGACATCATATTGTAAAAAGACAATATGAAGTTGGTATAAAATATTTTCAATACAATAATTATAAAAATGAAATATGAAAAATAACACATAATTTGAAAAAAAAATTAGTATTGTATGAAACTTTAGGACATTGTTTTTTTACGTGGACAATAATTGACCCAATTAATAGAAATGTACTGATTTTTGCACATTAGACGAGTGTGTAAACGAAATCTCAAAAGATGTCAATATAAAAATAAAAATAAAAATAAGATATACCTTGACAACGATTGATGTCCAAATATAAGGTCAAACTCAAAAGCAACTATTCTAAATAAAACATGTACCATCAATGTAAGTTGTTTTTTTAATTTCCTTCCCACTTTTTGCTAATGTCATCTCGTCTTTTCCTTCTAATTTCTTCAATGCGCCAAGTCTTTGTAGATGAAAAATCATTTTCCAAAATGTCTTTTGATTTCTTTGAACAAAGGATGGATATCTCCCATCTACTTAATGTTATAAGGTCCTCCATGCATTTTTGGCCAAAATCACCTTTCGAAGTCTATACATTTTACATCAAGTGTAAAAATGTAGTAAAACTTGTTGGAAAAATTGGTCCCACTTGTCTAGTTTGTGTGGTAAAAAGTTCACATGAATTCAACATACAATGTCATTTTGACAGCCATTTATTACACCGGGTTAACTCTACTTCTTGTATAGAAAACATAATCTAGCATAAAGTTTTTGGGCTACAGTCAACTTTGAAAATCTAAGAAAGAGTAATAAGTAGAAAACTCCTACCTGAAACACAAGCCCGACAATCATGTCATTTACAATTAAAGAACAATTGAAAATCAATAGCAATAAAAATTTGCAAATATGCAGAACCTTCTTCCACTAAAATGCACGTAATTTAATCAATACTAATTGAACCGACTTGAAATTTGTACCACACAAACAAGACACAAATGTGCATATTTGAGAAAACAAATGTTGGACAAGGATCATCCACTAAGAAGTTACAGCATGTCAAAGTAGCAGTGTTCAAAACTGACCCTGAATTATTTGGCAGAACCCCCTTCCACTAAAATGCACGTATCACCCTCAATACTAATTGAACTAACTTGAAATTTGTACCACTTAAACTAGACAAAAATGCACAACTTATCCATCAATTTTTTTCTTAAATAGACTTTCATGGAAGAAAAAGCAAGTACTTGAATTGTTGTAAAGTTCAGCAAATTTGCAAAGGGAAAGAATATTTTAAGTAAGTTCTTCTTCTCCACTAGTTTGGTTTCTTGTCCGGGGGGTTGAGGTCAGACAAGAAACTAATCGAGAGGAGAGGAACTCTTCAAAAAGGTGTTGGCACATAGGCATCCATGTCATTTTTTCATCCATGCTTGAAGTTCTTCACCGGTCAAGTTTTGGCCAAGTGTAAACCCAATCCGGTGGAGAACAAATTGTTCTCCAATCACATTGCTTCATTTCCCTTGAATTTCTGGCCGGTGGAGTTCTCCACCATAGTGTAAAGCGGGCCTAAGTAGACAATACACTCAATTTATGGTCAACCATTTGTTTACCTTCTTCTCATTTATCTTTTAACCATATTATTGCCCCAACATTCCCATTGCGTTCCCAATGAGTTCCATGCTGTTACCTAGAGTTCCCCATAGTGTACCCAAGTGTGTTCCCATCGTTCCCCATCGGTCCCAACACGTTCTACCGTTCCCAAAGAATTCCCAACGAGTTTGCACTGGGAACCAATTTACATTTTTAAAAGTTGTATCCAAATTTATCTTTTGTTTAGTGGGGCTCACCACCAAGGTGATCCGGCCTTGGATGATGTTCATCTTCCTATCTAAATACTTTTGCTCTAGGCGGTCCTCTACACTAGCTCTGTTGAGGATGACGTAGTTACGTTGAGGATGACGTAGTTACGTTGAGGATGACGTAGTTACGTTGAGGATCACGTGGTTCCATTGAGGGTGTCGACACCAATGTCATGGGCGACATCATTCTAGATACTCTCTACATGTTTATAGTGGTGTTTTCATACACATATTTGGTGATGTCTTCGATGATGTCCAATCTCAAATGATGGCAATTGTAACGGCAGCTATAGTTGAGAAACTTTAAGTTGTAAGTGAATGATTTGAATATTATTGATTATGGTGTATTTTGCAATATAGAGAAGCCATTAATACAACATGTGTGGTTATCTATTCTCTTCAAGTCGTTGCATCCTTGGCCACTCTTCAAATTTGTTTGAAGTTTATTTAATTTGTAATTGAGGAATATACATAGCTCTATTCATGAGCATTTTCAAATTTTTGTACTGGAAAGGAGAACTATGAAGAAGTACCTAGGCCAAAGACAATTAACAATGTGGTAAGGAAGTGCAAAATATGTTGCCTCGGTTAAGTAGACTCATGTAGAACTTTTGCATTTACTATTTCAACTTTATAAACACCCCATTTTTCCTACAACCTTTGCCTTTTTTTTTATTCAATGTTTTCAATTTTAAAACACCAAATGAAGATTTACACACTTTTCCTTTTTAATATAATATTGATACTTATGCCTAAATCCAACGAGCAATCAATCATTTCCCATTTATTTTATTCAATGTTTCTAGTTGTGCCTAAATAGTAAACCACTTGACAATTTCCCAATTCTTGTCATTTGGTCTTGCAAATTTGAAAACAACCCAAGACCACTTCATCCATTTGCATTATTTTGGTTTTAACCTTTTAAGTTTTCAAACACTTGAAGAACACTTCAAGCTTTCCCATTTTTTTTCAGCTTTTTCACTTGTAAAACAACTGAGAAGCACTTATACATTTTCAAAAAAATTATATTCAATCTTAAGATTTCTAAAACACCTAAGACCACTTCAACCATTTCCCATGTTTTTTATTTGGTCCTTTGAATTTTGTTGTAGCTGAATTGCATTGGTTGACGTCAAGCTTGAAAATAGCCACACATACAAATTCCTCCATTCCCATTTTTTTCCCAAGGTTTCAAAACACCCCAAGATCACTTCAACATTTCTTGTTTTTTTAATTCAGTCTTGAAACCCCTTAAGACAACTTCAAGCTTTCCCATTTTTTTCTTTAGACCTGGGGCAATTTTAAAAGACCCAAAAAACACTTACACATTTCCAAATTTTTTTTCAATATTCAAATCTTTGAAGCCCTTCAAGAGCACTTCACCCATTTTCCATTTTTTCTATTCACTCTTTTAAGTTTTGACTAAACAAAAGACCATTGTTTAATTTCCTATTTTTTTCTAGTCACTCTTGCAAATTCACTAACTGCCAAAGACCACTCTTACATTCTCATTTTACTTATTCCAACCTTCCAAGTTTCCAAACATATGAAGAGCACTTCAACATTTCCCAATTATTTCTTCAATGAGTTTCAATTTTAAAAACTCCCAATAAGCACTCACACATTTTTATTTTTTTACAATCTTCAGATTTAAGAAACACTTGAAGACCAATTCAACCATTTTTTATGGTTTTTTATTTAGTCTTTTTAGTTTTGCCTAAACCAAAGACCACTTATTCATTCTCAAAAAAATTTCATTCACTCTTGCAATTGCCAATTTTCAGAGAAGCCCAAGACCAATTCATTCATTCTGCTTTTTTTTTAATATTTTTTTTAATGGTGGTATGGTGTCATGTACGTTTGTAATCAAGTTTTTAAAACAACCCAACAACTCTAAACCTTACCCATTTTTTTTAATACGCTCTTCTTGGTTTTCCTAAACTTAAGGACCACTTTCACTTTCCCCATTTTTTCCCCACTTTTGAAATTTTTTAACAACCACTCAAACATTTGTCACTAAGTTTATGAATTTAAAGAATGAATTAGTGGAACTACTATATAAACAAGCATGCTCCGTTGCATTATTTTAATTAATGAGCAAATAATCCCATATATAATCAACTTAAAAGTACTATGCATACAAAATATATGTAAACATGTGCATTTAAGTCGAGCCATTAATATATTCTTGGTTTTGAGTGTACATGTAAGTCCATTAAATAATTTATTCAAAAGGCAGCTTATACCTTACCTAATTGAATTTATTTATTTTTGTGAGTTTTAAAATACCCCAAGACCACTTTCACCTTTCCATTCTCTTTAATCACTCAATTTATGTTTAGAACACCCCAAGACCCATTGCCACGTGATTCATTTCTGTATCCATTCTTCTAAGTATTGTAACTTGTAAACACGTACATAGACGACTTATTGTGCCTTTCCTAATAAAATTTATCCATTCTTGTGAGTTTTAAGAAACTCAAAGACCACTTACACCTTTCCCATTTATTCATGTACTCTTGGAATTCTTAGAAGATCCCAAGACCCCTTCAACCATTTCCAAAGTCTTTTATTCACTCTTTTGACCTATCCTAAAACTAAAGACCACTTGTACATTTTAAAAAAAAATTCTATTCAATGTAGGGACATATTAAATATTTATATTCCACTTCATTCATTTCCACAAAAAAAATTATAATTCTTCAAATTTTTAAAACAACCCAACAACTCTAAATCTTATCCGTTTTTTAAATTTCAATTTTCCTGAAGCCAAAGACTACTTTCACCTTTCCCATTTTCTTAGTTGTTCTTTGCTCTTTTATTCACTCTTTCCCATTTTAAATACTAAAAACCATCAAATCATTGGGCTAGCCTAATTTAGGGATAAAAAGAGGCAATTAGTAGTAAGTTAGGATAATTAGTGGTTGATATGATCTAAAAGTAACGTTTTAGTATTTAAAATTGGAAGGGCATCAAGCTTGCCTAGGATATGAACCAGCAGTTACCAACCTGGCGGGTACCAACGGGTTGTGCACATGGCGTTCCTATAGACAAGTCTGGAGGCTCTTTGCGGTCCTGAGTAGAAGCAAGGGCGTGAAGGCTTTGGTCAACGAAGTCAAGTGCAAGCGAGACATGATGGCGAAGCTAGAGTTGGTTGAGGTTCTGCAAAATTTGGGCACAAGCTTCAAGAGGAGAATTGATGGGTCACATGGCATTTTGAAATCCGAGGTTGCAGAGCGGTCAAATCGGCAATGGTGCAGATCGGTGCGCCAATGTGCGCAAGGAGTCGTGGAGAGCTTCAGGATCCATAGACGAATGAGTAGAGAGACGTGCGCAAACGTGGGAGGTGGCGCAAGAAGAGGCTAGATCTATTGACAAAGACTGGCACGGCAACGCGGATTTGGTGGTTGCGGTCGTCTTTCTAGCTCTCTCTCCAAAAAATATCTCTGGTGGTTGTGTGCGAGAAGCCGCTGATAGATGGTTGGGTGTGGCGTGAATTGAAAGGATTGAGTGTAGTGAGTAAGATCAGAAAGAATATGTTGAATCCAACACTTTTTGGTTGGAGTTCAGATGGTGTTATTTGTATGTGTGCATGTTGTCCGTGTGTTGTGAGTGGCCAGGAGGCTCTCAAAAGAATTGTAGCATTTCTGGTGAGGCACGGTCTTGAGGTGCCATTGGAGGGCTGTAGACACATAAAGGCGAGGATGATCAAGTGCCGCTTCAAGCGTGAGCATGAGCGCTTCCGTCGGCGGTGTGCGCGATCAGGTACGAGTCGACAAGGAGGTGCACTGTGAAGAGTTGGCACGGCGCTCCTCAAGACGAGCAGTTGCGACTTGGTTGATATAGTTGTTTTTTAAATTATTTTTGTTGATTGTTCCCTTCGGTGCTGCATGCTTGTGCAAGCACATGAAGAGGTGATGGGTGTGAGGTTGTCCATACGGGTGCTGGTGTGCAGCTTATTGTAATCCACAAGGCTGCGGAGCCTCACCACTTGATCCTCTTGTTGTTTATCTTAGTTTTGGTTGTGTTAATTTACCTCGTTATCCTTGCTTTTGTGGAAGAATCATTTTGTTCAGTTAGCAAAACCACGTGACAAAGAGTAGAGGCTGAAATAATTAAGGTTAATTGAGTGTTCATCAATACCCTCTGGACCTGCGATCAATTGTGGTCCTTGTGCGGTAGGGAAGTGGTTCTAATAGATAGATAAAAAGAGGCGCACACTTGAATCATCAAGCTTGTTAAGCTATATGTCAATAGTCAATTTAAAATTGTTATTGTGATATATCTTTTATATTGTAACCATTTCTTCTAGTCACTATTGTGAAGTGGAGCTTGTTGTTATTGTAGAAGTGAAACTTCTTGTTTAGTACCTTGTTAATCAATTTCAGGTTGGTCGAGTTCCAAGGGTACAAGCCTCACAGATTAAATTTTGATATTGAACAATTTTTTTATAAAAATAATTAAAATAATGAAATAACAATAATGAAACAAATATACATAGTGACTACAATAACAACAAGCTCCACTTCACAATATATATAACAACAAGCTCCACTTCACAATATATATAACAACAAGCTCCACTTCACAATATATATAACAACAAGCTCCACTTCACAATATATATAACAACAAGCTCCAATTCACTATATAACAACAATATATATATATATATATATGAAAATATGAAAATATGAAAATATGAAAATATATATTTATGAAAATCGGAATTTAATAATAATAATATTAATTAATCTAAATTTGTTAATTAAATGAAATTAGGGTTAAGGTTGAATTTTTAGAGTTGAAGATTATTTATGGGTTAAAGTTAATTTTACTTCTATTTTGAAATACATTTACTTTTAGGTTAAGTATTAATTACATAAAGGTTTAAGTTTTGAATTACTTTTTGGGTTAAACCTTTTAACTTTTAGATTGAAGTTAAGGGTATTTTTAGGTGAAATTTTGAATCTACTTTTGAAATTGAGATTTAGCTAAAAGAGTGTTGTAGAATTAGGTCAAGGTTAATTAGTTTAGGATTGAGTTGGACCTAGAACAAACACAGATTATTAGAATCCAAATTTATCAATCTTTGTGGAGGAATTAGCCTACCAACTAAGGGGCATTTAATTGCTTCATACTCTTGCAATTTTTAGAACAACATTACACTAGACTATTCGTTCATTTCCAATTTTTGTTAATCCCTAAGAGCCCAAGTGTATGTGGGGCGTACGTTTTGGATTTTGGGCATGTACTTTTGAGTGGAAAAATACTCTGATTCTTATGAAAAATTTACACTGCATTGTCTTTGATGAAATCTACTTGGGGAATTTTTCAAATATGATTTTGGACTTTTGGTTCAAAAGTTATTAGCCTTCGAAGGTCAAAATGGGGAGTCTGGACTATAGGGGCAGCCATGTCAACCAGTGCGGTTTGAGGAGGAAAATGGGGCAAAATTTTGGGACAGAAAGGGTGAGGAAAGGAATCTAAACTTCCATGCACAAAGTCCAAGTGGAAAAAGCTTCAAAAATTATAAAAAGAGGTATTAATTTTTTTTTAATATAAAAAGCAAATATCCGGTCGTCAGTTGGCCCGCCAACGTCCCGCGCCAGAAGCGGGCCCACCGAGAATTTTTTTAAGTTTTTAAGTTTTTTTTTTTTTTTTTTTTTTCTCGTCCAACTCTAAGGCCCTCTCAACAGTGGGACGAATCGGCCACCCAATTTCAAGCACTGCCCTTTCCCATAATGCTTTATTTATTCCATATATTCATGAAAATTATGGATTTAACTAATTTCAGTCGTTTCTTTTTATAAAATTAGTGAGAAAATAAATTGAAAGTTTCCACCATTGGGATTCTCAAATTTGCAACAACTTGTATGAAACAAACAATTTCATATCACTTATGTAGTAATTGTCATCATTTTGTACCCCCTTTCACTAAAGTATATATTTCTACATCTATTATCCCTCTAATTGACCTCAAATTTTGCACACAAATAGCTAACAACATATAAGTCATATTGGTAAAAGATTTGATCACATTTCAATGTAAAAACTAGAAGATATGCCTAGTCAAAGTAGGCTGACCTTGCCGGGCAAGGGGGGGAAATATTTTTCTTTGCACTTCAAACGCTGTAATCTTCACATTAGTGCGGTGGATTGCAACCAAATTTGTATTGTAAGTTCATACAGTCTACCCTCTTTAAATGATACCTCGATAAGTGTTATTCCTCGATAAGTGTTACGAAAAATCTCGCTCCCGAAAAATTACGAAAATTTAACACTACCAAGTGTTATGTGTTAAGTGTTAACACATTCTCCGCTCCCTCCTTTGTTAATTCACCTCGATAAGTGTTATTTTTGAGAAAAACGACAGTATACATCTAATACATCGAGGCCATATTTATTTACACACTTTTATCTACAATCCCATAACTTTTGTACTTAACTTGTTGCATTTTCTATTGAAAAATGAAGTGGATATGGAGTTTAGGGTCTCTTTGGTTGAATGTCATTTAGTGTTTGAACATTGGAGGGGGTTTGGAAGAGGTTTTTGGGAGAATTTGGAGAGTTGGAATTGGAGTCGGGACAAGGAGTTAAGAGTAGGAGTCAGGACGGCGGAACAGGGAGTCGGGCCAGGGAGTCGGAACAGGGAGTCATGTGGGGGAGTCGGGGTCGGCAGGTTGGGGTGGGGAGTCGGGACAGTCTGAGTCGGGACAGTCTGTTGAGTCGGGTGGGGGAGTCTGTTGAGTTGGGCGGGGAGTCGGGACAGTCTGAGTTAGGATTTTTAATTTTTTTTTAATGTCAGTTGGTGTATGTGTTGCGTTCGGTTCATATGGATCAGGTCTTCAAAACATTGGGAATTTGCTCAAACTGTAGGTACGTTGTATTTTTTGAATTCTACAGTCTTATTATTCATTGTCCAACACGTAGTTTTAGGGTAAATGATTGATTTTGTGCCTTATCACGTCCTACTAAATTTTCTCCTTTGTGCTTTTGAAGGGTTAAACTTTCGAGAGGGATAGGGAGAGGGGGGCCTCAATCAAAGATGAGTTTACCAGTGTCTAGCATTGGGCGTCCGCCAAGAGTTGCCACGGTCAAGGGCCGTGAATTTACATTACATGAGCAACAAGAGATCATTTCTTATTGTGAAGAGATATTGGCTTCGGGTCACAAAATTACCAACAAAGCATTATGTGAGTGGGCGAATATCAAGTTCAACAATATTGCTTCTCAAGTCACGATTGGTAGATTGTTGAAACGGAAGACATCGGTGACTTCTATTGGTTTGGGTGATATGGGTACTTCCAAGCGTATGAGGAAGGCACAATGTCCGAAAGTAGAGACGGTGACTTTCAATTGGTTTGTGAGAATGCAAGAGAATGGTGTTGCATTATCGGATGATCTTGTGATAGCTTCGGCAAAGAGATTCTATGCATTATTATCGAGAGATGAAAGTGAGAAGGAACTTCAGTTTTCGAATGGGTGGGTACAGAAATTCTAGAGGAGATTTCAGATCAAAGGTTTTGTTCGTCATGGAGAAGATGCTTCAGCGGATACTTTGCCAGCGGTTTGCAGCAAATGGAACATATTAAGGCTACAGTATCTACATACGACATTAAAGATGTTTTTAATATGGATGAGATTAGTCTTTTTTACAGATTAGAGCCTAATCGAACTCTAGCTACAAAATGAGTGTCTGGGAAGAAGAAACTAAAAGAGCGCATTACGGTGGCTTTGACTGCAAATGGGGATGGAAGCATTTGTCTTCCTCCATTAGTTATAAATCAATACTTGAAACCACGAGCATTTACTTCAAGGCATATTTCAAATCCAGAAAACTTGGGCATTACGTGGTTCGCGAATAAGAAGGCATGGATGACAACAACGATCTTTGAATAATTTATTATGGATTTTGAAAGGAAGATGGTTTTGGCAGGAAGAGAGAAGGTAATTCTCCTTATTGATAATTTCTCTGGTCATCAATTGCCAACTGTAGCTTCACGGTTGAGGGTGACAAAACTTTTATTTTTGCCTCCAAATACAACAAGTCGTTTCCAACTTATGGATGCAGGCATTATAGCCTCTTTTAAGGTTCATTACAGGAAATCATTGATAGAGCATCAATTAGAATGTGTTATGGCAGAAAAAGAATTCAAAATTGATGTGTATCAAGCTGTGATTATGGTTGAAAGAGCATGGCGTTTGGGGGTTACAGCTCAAACAATTAAGAATTGTTGGAGCCATACGGGTATTTTTTCCAATGTTGTAGTGAATCAGGGAGAAGAAGTTAGCCGTCTGAGAGAGGTTGCTGAAGTGGCGGCCTTGCTTGAGCGATTAACATTGTTATCATCTGAGACTGAAGAAGATGATACTATGGAGGCTCAAGAGTTCATCAATTTTGAGCTCGAATTTGATTTGAATAATCCTTATGAACCCATTGATGAGGATATTTTAGACTATCTACCCTCTGAAGATCAAGATTGTGATTTAGATGAGGATACGATAGATGTTGAAGATGTGATAGGGTTTAATGATGCAGAGCGTTGCCTTGAGACTTTGAAGAATTTCTTGCAACAACGATCGGAGAATGTTCATTCGGATGTGAAGAATTTACAAGATCTACACAAGAAAATTTGCAATTGGCGCATGAAAGAATCTCGGCAAACCACAATAGATTCTTATTTTGAATCAACGTAGTTGATTTATTATTCATATTTTTTTGTACTTTCGCTATTTAGTTTTATAAAAGTTTTGAATCTATGTTTCACGTCTTACAAATTGAATCTTTGATATTTATATGCAATTATTTTCTAAGTATTATAAAAGTTTTAAAACTATATTTGAAGTCTTAGAGAACTTGTGATTTTTAATATTTGTTACACATTCATTTTTAAAGTATTATATAATTTTTAAATCCATGTTTGAAGTCTTAGAAATGTGTTTTTTCATATGTATTGTTCATTCATTTTTTAAGTATTATAAGTTTGATACCTCGATAAATGTTATAAATTTATTTCTCATGGCTTATAAGTGTTATTCTCAATATGTGTTATAATTTTTTTTCCAAAATTTATAAGTGTTATTTTCGAAATGTGTTATACCTCGATAAGTGTTATGCTTTTGACCGCTCCCGAGGAGTATCATTTAAAGAGGGTAGACTGTATACATGTCTATTTTTAGATTGTATGGGTAAAAGTCTAAAATAATACTTTAATGTTAGATTTCGTTGCCACTTGTTGATGATGGCAGTTTTGGAGTGTTTCATGAGGGAAAAGGCCTTGGGCTTTTAGGGGTTAATCACTCTTAGAGTTTGAAACACCCCAAGACCACTCACACCTTCCCCATTTTTTTTTCTACTTTCATAAGTTTTAAACAACCCAAGACCACTCAAACATTTGCCATTGTTTTAAATATGCTACACCCCTTTTGTACCTCTAAAACTTGGTGTACAAGAAACTATCATCATGATTCAGCTAATGGTAATAACTTAGACCTTGTGTAGTGCAAAAATTTGACATTAAATGAAGTCAAGGTCTGCTGATCCACTCCACGCAAGGAAGAAAATGACGTTTTCTCTAATTCAAACACAATAATCTTTCAATCCGTGCGATCAATGTTTATGAAATTTTTTGTGAATATTACTCAATAAATTGTTATTGAGAGCCAATCGTTAGATGTAGAAATATAGTTTTTGTTTCCCTCCTTACTCATTGCACTAGAAGGAGCAGTTCTGAAGTATTTTTGGTGTGAAAATACCTTGGGCCATTAATAGCGAAGAAAGCCAGTCGCCCTTTCGCTAGGAAAGCTTGAACTGTCGTCACTGTCGTCGAATCGTTATTCTTTTCGCATTCAGCCTTCACGATCATAGACAAATTAAGCCATGACGTGTTGAAAAAGTATACACCCGGGCCGACTCGGGAAGTTTCTCTGCTGTCTCATCTGGTTCTCATGCGGGTCTTGTGGAAGTTTACATGGCTGCAAGCTTTTTGATTTCTAATAAAGCAAAGGTGCCATTCTCCACAGGCGCGCAGGAAAATGGTCACCCAGGTCCATGCCATCGCTGTTCACCTGGTGATCCGTGAACCTTTGTTGAAGATCACCAACGCCCCCCCCAAACAGGGATCTCTTTATTTCATGGAGACGGATGTCACGGAGGGGTAGGCCTCTTTTTTCTGGATTTTTTTAAAAAAAATTTGGCGCTTGGGAGCCTTTTTTGGTTTTTTTTTGGCCAAATTTGGAGCTTGAGGCCCTAAACTACGCTTCGGAAGCCCACTTTGGTCTAAATAGGGCCCTCCTCCAATTTAAAAATAGGGGTCAAGTTTTGTCCACACCCCCCTTCCTGTACCATTTGTTTGTACGGTCTAAGGAGATCCCCCGCATCATGAGAAACCCTCCCAAATTTTATTTCCCACACACATTTATTAATATTTTATTTATTTATTTTGCAAACAATCATTCCCTGTTCGGAATAACCCTATACAATAAAACATACAATATTTATTCCTACACGGCTATGGTCTTGTGTTTCACCAAAATTACTACAAAACTGCCTCTTTTAAATGTGATATTATGAGACTAGTTTTAGTACTTTCACCTGTAGGATCTTGAAGTTAAGTACTACAAAGAGACACTAGAAAAAGTTTGACTCTACGAATTGTAAGGTGCTTGCATTTATAGTTTTTTCTATCCTATAGGGATACGTAAACATACTTTGACTTAAAGAATGATATAATTCCAAACTAGAATTCTAAAGTCCACCTTCTGATGTTTAAAGCACCATAATTTTTCCATGTAAATCCGAATTTAAGCATTTAAAAATACCTCAAGAGATATTTTTAAATGCCTATTCTTAGTAATAAAATTTAAAGAAACCCAAATATAGTTTTTAGGAAGCTGTCTACACTCTCAAAGGTCCCCCCGGAGTCAAACTGTTCTCTAGAAGTGAAATCACAACAGTAGTTAGTTAGAAAAATATTGCGGCTCCCATTATTTAAAAATAATCTAGGCATAGGAACCTGTACTTTGACGTAATTGGCTCGCGGCACGCGTATTCAATAAAGCGTCGTGCAGTCGTGCTCAGCGGCGAAATGCCTTGCAGCGCCTGATGCGACTCCGGGCCGACAGATTAGCACTACAAGTATCCATCAAGAGTGTGTCATTCAAGTGAACCGCTCTAGAATCCAGTGTTTGTTCTAGACAGTTTCAATAAATCTGCACGCTACTGTCTTCGAACTGTGCGAGCCAACAGCTTGTAATAGAACAACGACGTCTGTGTAGAGAAAATCTGAGGCCAGTACCATGATGGGATCGTTACGAGCCCGGTTGCTCCTCACCTGCGTTGTGATGGGTACTCTTCTCGGAGAGGCGCTCTCCGCGCAGAGCTGCAGCACCTTGTTGGCGTCCAACAGAAGCTTCTCCGCGTGCCGGACCCTGCCGACGCTGGCGTCCACTCTCGCATGGCACATCAATAACGCCACCAACACGATCGACTTCGCCTTCTCAGGTAGGAATTCAGTTCTTCCCTAGTTCTTTTCTTTTCCAGGAGCTGAACACGATCTCCGTTCCTACTTTTATCATCCTCTCTAGGAAAACTAGCTGGCACACATTCTCACGGCTGGAGTGGTACCTTCAGAAGCGCCATCCTGTCTGCATTGCTCAGTATTTGTTGTTGTTGTTGTTGTTTCAGCGTCCGCGCCGAATGCGGATGGGTGGGTCGCCTGGGGCGTGAACGCGAATGGGCCGATGATGGTGGGGACGCAGTCGCTGATAGCGTACCAGACAGCCGCCGGGCCCAAAGTGGAGATGTACCCCATCACGGGCGCCATGAAAGGGGGCGCGCCGTGCGTTCCCGGGGCACTCAGCGTCAACTTCTCCGGGTTGGCGACGGAGATCAGCGGGACGGAGATGACCATCTTCGCGACGCTGGCACTCGCCGCGAACGCGTCTTACACCATGAACAACGTGTGGAACGTCGGCCCGAGCGTGGACCCGACCTCTTTCGCCGTCGCTTCGCACGCCACGTCCGGCGACAGCCTCTTGTCCGCGTCCGCCATCGACCTCTCCAGCGGCCAAACATCCGGCAGCGTCGAAATCGCTAACCTCAAGCTCAAAAACGTATGTAAATTGCTTTGCCCCTTGTCAAACGCCTGGTGTCAGTCTCTCAAGTACTATAATGTGCCCTTCGAAGGCATGTATCATAAAGAAAAACCCTGGTCACCAATGGAGTCCGGCGCATAGAGAGTGTCTGTTTGTTCCACACTAAGTGCATGCCCACCGACAAAGAATTAGTAGTATGGAACTTCTTCCTCTTCTCTACAGTAGACACTAAAAATTGCATGTATCTTACAAAATTTACGAGAGATTTTTTGTGCCTTCATGTAGTACTAAACTTCAAGATCCGACGGTTGAAACTAGTAAAAAGTTGTTTAGATTAGTCTCATAATATCTCAGTTTTGGGGTGGTTTTGATTTTGTACCTAAGTATGAGTTGGGTATCCGGCGCGTCACATGTTAGAACCGTTGTTTTTTTTAGTACCGTGAGCGCCTCAGTATCAACCGCGTACCATGAGGTATCGGACTAGTATCACCACATAGATATTGTGCATACCGGTGTGAATCGAGAAAGTTTTGAGAGCCTTATAAGTTCAGTACCAAAGTATGAATAGGGGAGTATTGGCCGCATATCACTCTAGTATATACTTACCTGCAGCATCAGTGGAGAAGCCAGGCTTTGTCAATTTCTGTTCTAATGGGCTTGGTTTGAGATGTGCAGAACCATGGCATAATCAGTGCTGTGGCATGGGGCTTGCTGCTACCTTTGGGAGTGATGGCGGCGCGCTACTTGCGCCCTTTCTCCAACGGCAACCCGGCGTGGTTCTACATTCACGTGACATGCCAGTGCACTGGATACATTCTGGGAGCGATCGCCGGGGCACTGGGCCTACGCCTCCATTCTCTCAATGAGGGCGTGGTCCCTACCAAGCATCGCAACATTGGCATCAGCATTTTCGCCCTGGCCTCGCTCCAGGTAATCCTTCTTCACCATCATTATGTACATGTACATATTAAGGCATGTCATTTCACTCATCAAAACCATTGGTGTAACTTAACCATTTAGGCATCCATATGTTTAGTCAACTGTTGTTGACTATACATACATACATATGGCAGGTAGACATAGATTCATATGGCATACATTTAATCAACTGTTGTTGACCCACTACTACAGATGCTTGCTATCTTCCTGAGGCCAAACACGGAGGCCAAGTATAGGAAGTACTGGAACGTGTACCACCACTCAGTGGGCTATGCGACCATAGTCCTCATCATTATCAACATCTTTGAGGGCCTTGACCTGCTGCAACCCGAGGACAAGTGGACGCTCATCTACGTGATCATCTTGTGTGTGTTGGGCGCCACCAGCCTCATCATGGAGATCATCACGTGGAGTGTGTGGCTTCAGCAGCGCAAGAGGAGTAACGCAGAGGCCATGTATGGCTCCCAGTTCAAAGGCACAAGCCGCGGCGCATACCGAAGCGGACGTGAAGACCATGTATGAGCACGGTCAACGTCCACATCGAGGAAATTTTGTAGATATGTAACAGAAACTCGTCCGAAGACTAGCCAATGTGAATAGTTTTGGATCATCTTCCATTGTCTGCTTAGCGTGCATTACATCAATGGGATCAAGGGGATTACATCAAT
Source organism: Bryoerythrophyllum caledonicum (assembly GCA_963971425.1). Classification (NCBI taxonomy): domain Eukaryota; kingdom Viridiplantae; phylum Streptophyta; class Bryopsida; order Pottiales; family Pottiaceae; genus Bryoerythrophyllum; species Bryoerythrophyllum caledonicum. The sequence continues at coordinate 16,862,151 of OZ020526.1, read as the reverse complement.
TCCTAGAACATCAATTACAGATTATTGTCCCATCCCATCCCTTCTAACGTTGCTGATTACACATGAAATCCTTAAATCATTTCTGTGGTATCCAGATGTTCCATCAAAGGAGAACAGTTCAAACGACAAAGAATACCAGTTCTCATAGGGTCGTCTAGAATACCATGTAAAACAGATTCCGGAAAACATCGTTTACTTCGAAACTTATACATTCTTGTTGCATATTATGTGAATCGGGGTTTTTCCCAAATTTTTGAAGTATTCGTCTTGTTAATTTATCAGTCATGTAAGTGAAGATCATTGGGCGGGTACGGGAGGGAGGGTATCGGCGGCGGGCATCGCCCACAGAAAGCAGTTGCCCGCACTGCTACGCGGCCCGCGGGCTCCCTCCCGAGCAAGCGGAATATTGTGCTCCAGGAATATCGAATAGAGCGCGCCGGTGACCGAGCGAGCAATCGCCCAAGCGACGGATCGATCAGCAAACAACGCCCGAGCGCAAACAGACCCGAGCACCGTCTCGCGAGAGATATAGAGAGAAGAGAAGAGAGACAAAGCTCACACATCTAGATATTGTTGGTTGATCATAGCTTCAGCGACTCAGCTATTGGGAGAACGACCTAGGTTTCGGGGTTTAAGGTTGAGGGCGCAATTCAACGAGATGGTGAACGCCATCAAGGGAATCCTTATCACCTGGTGCGTGCTTTCTTTTCCTTTCCAACACTCCGCTTTGAATGCGAGCCCACTTTGCAAATGAGGGTTTAGGGTCTTGGTTGTTGGTACCAGATTCTGGGTCAGTTTCTGTTCTCTTGTAAATTAGGGTTTGGGTCTGGGTTGGAATTTGTGGCCAGAGAGGGGATGTGAACTTGTGCAATTACACCTCTGTCCACTGTTATTCATGAGAGCCCTAGATTTGTACTCTCTCTCTCTCTTTCTACGCCTGTGAGCCCTAAACCCTAAAACCCTACTCAGTGCTTGTAGTCATTTCGTTCTCTCCTCCACCATGTCCCTTGAAGACTGCTTTCTTGTGTGGATAATTCTCTTGTTGGTTCCATATCCAAGTTCATTTTCTGTATCTAGTTCTCTATCATATGCGCCTGTATCTGGTGCTTTTCTGATACCGTAAAGCATGTGGTGTTTTTTTCTTTTTTTTCTGACCCCATGCTTGTAAGCCTGGGGAGTTGTTTGACTCTTTGTTGGTTGTGTGGCAGCGACATTCCCATGGCGCAGTTTCTGATCAGCATCAACGACTCCATGCCCAACGCGCACAAGTTCATCGTGTACATGCTGGACGACACGCATATTTACGTGCAGCCGGACGTGGGCACCATGCTCTCCAAGCGTTTGCAAGAGTTCCGCGACCAGAACACCTTTGTCAAACCTTTTGAGGCCTAGTCATGTATGTGCCCTTCTCTTTTCTATGTAAATCTACTACACCCTTCTTAACTTCTTACCATCAGTTTGTGACTATCCTCATCATCGTTGCAATTAGAGGATGGAAGTCTTGGTTTAGAGTTCCACGACCAGAACACCTTTGTCAAAACTTTTGAGGCCTAGTCATGCATGTGCCCTTCTCTTTTCTATGTTAATCTACTACTGGATCCAGAGAGGGCCCCTGGAACCTGTGACGCCTAATGGACACTACGCAAAAAACGGATTAGAATTAGGAAGCCATCTCCGATCATTGTAATGCATCACCGACACTGCATCTGGAGAAAACCTGGCATGTTACTCAATACTGCGGCAGTACTTGTGGAGTACAGAAAAAAGGGCTTGAACAGTAGATTACCTCATCAGTACTGCGTACGAAACTACTGCACACAATGTTGAAGGTGTATTAAATACGTATATTAACTCTTAAACGTCGGGGTGATCAAAATCTGGTTGATGGAAGAATGTAAAATGCTCCCACGTGATGATAAAATATTACTTTCATCCAAGTTTTTGTGAAGGTGTTGTCAATGAGTGCATGCACTGTAGATACCCTTCATAGAGTGTGTAACTTTTTCTCCAAACAAGAGAATGTTTGAGATATGGAACTCGACGTAGTGTGTTTTAGAAACTTCTAGCTTTAGTTCTAAACGTGAATTTGAGTCATTAAAATGATATTTTTTTGAAATTGAGTCTAGCTAATGAAATGAAGTTGATCAAATGTAGTTTCCAATCCGATTTGAAAATTTGAAAGATACATAAAATTGAGTAAGTTATTGCAATTTGAACTTTGGGCCTATTACCATGGATGACCAACTTTCTAATTTTAGTTGAACACGGAAGTTTCATCTATACCACAAGTTTTAGCACAATAATGTAATTATCATATTTTTTACGCAAAATTTGTATATGATATGAATATTCTTCAATTTTTCTCCAAAAGATCACAATAATTTGAATTTTCACTAAAAATCTTGTGTTTTTTTGTGACATGAACAAATCATGTGGTGTCATCTCTGTAAAATGAAATAAAAATATTTCCGCTTCTATTTGATGAAGAATTAGAGCACATATTAGAATGAAAATCGGGATTGATGCAACGGTCATTGCTCCGTCCTTTAAGGGTTAAATCGTCTTGCTTCAATCAAACGATGCAATACCGCAAAAGGATGGAATGCAATACCGCTGAAGCATTGAATCAATACCGTAGATTGACATACGACGTTCATAGAAACTATCAAATCTATAGATATTAAATAAGGTACTGTGTACATTTCAAGCTCACTGTTATCTATGAGTTGCAGAGATTTTCTACTGTTGAATGAACTCAGGACATGAACAACTCGTCTCTCAAGAACAAAGTACCAACAAACTATGCAACAAAGATGAAAGAATAAATAAATAATTAACGAGCACGTGAGCGTACCAAGATAATTTGTAGGTTTGTCCAGTAGAAGAATACGGAAGGTGAACCTCTAGATTGGCACCTCCATGTCAAATAATTAATTAAAGTGAGAAAAGGCCTTTTCGTCATCCAAAATAACAATAACTTAGGTCGTTCGGCAAGAAATCACAGATTATTACACATAGCACTTCTGACAACCATGGAGCTTGAACCCTAGACCTTGGGATTCTAAACAAAAGCCTCCATGCATGCACAACCAAGGGTGGAGGCTTTTCCAAGCCCCACTCCCCTTTGGTGTCTACCATTGTGACAAAATTTGCAAATAAATAGTTTCTCTAGTTTTGGCAATTTCATTAAATATTTTCCCACTTACTTTGGCAAGCATTTTTGTAATTAATAAACGCCGAACTAGAGGTTCACCTACGGTAGTGGGATTCATGAACAGCAGGGGCACGCTATCCTCATAAAGACCACTTTAGTTGAGTGCCTTGGATTTTAACGGGCTCTATAAGTGACAAGTTATTTTCAAACTTCACAAGTTGAATGGTGTTGCAAACTGCGTTCGAACCTAATGGATCGTTCCCATTCCACCTCCAAATGTTCCCTACATTCATCAATTCAAAATTAAATCCACAATTACTTTAAACAAATAATTCCATGAAGTATGTGAAAATCTTACCATCATACAGTACCTTCAAAACCTCTTTCCGAGCCTCTCTCCAAATATCTCCACAACTGCGTTCGGGTAATGTTACTCAATCAACTGCGCCTACTGATAAGTAAAGTTTTAACCAACTGCTTCAATGACTCCACCCACACCTTTTGAAACATTTTTTAGACATCAACATCCGTCCTACAAATGTTGAATGACACAAAATAGCCTCCTCGATGTGCGTTTCTTTGGGGTACGGCCAACGCTTATCAGGATTCAATCCCAAAAGCAAATGTTTTACTAATGGCCTCATATGAGCTAGAAATGTTGAAGGACCTCATGCCAAACCCAATTAGTGAAGTGGATTGAAGGCTTGTAGTAGTAAAAGATTCAACACAATTTCATCTTTTTTGAATTCCTGGAAGTGGTAGAGGGGTTACTTTGCACCAAATGCAAACTTTGTTGCCTTTGACCACCGCTCAATTATGCAGGTCCATTCTAACTATCCAATATACTTGTTTTAAAGAAGCTCAAAATAGATTGGTTTTTCTAATTGATGTAGGATTAAATTGATTTTTTATGTATAATGCTTAGAAGATACAACTCTAAATAAATTTTAAAATTCTATTACACCAGTTGAATTTTTATTTTTAGGTGATCGTGTTTTGCATGTTGGGAGTAATGCCTAGCTTCCTCATTGAAGCCATTATAAATTTATTACCATGGTATATATTAGCATGTCGCACAAAAGAATTTGATGAAGAAAAGTTAGCAAGAATGGAAGACATAATGGAGAGGTATGTAAAGGTCCATAATTGTTTAAAATGGCATAGTCTTCAAGAGTTAAAATTTGAATGTTTTTGTTCTAATTATATTATATATTTCTATAAAATTATGCGAAGAAGTGTCAAATGTATTTCAGGATGGTAAACTATTTTAGGACCCATGTGACTAAATGGAAAAAATCATATTTTAATTTGATGAAAATTCATAATATGAAGCACTATGCATTCTCAATCCAACGATCAGGGGCTCCATTAGAATACAATTCAAGTATGTACGAACATCTACATATAGCAGTGGTCAAAATAAGATACAAGATGAGCAACAAGACAAATTCTCTCGATCACATTGTAAAGTGTGATCGGAGGTTGAAAGCATCAAGGAAAAATGCATCAGGGAATGATGTATATTGGCATTGTATTGGAAAAAATGGTGTTTTGGAGAAGGTGAGCTTTCAAATTTTTCTTTAGTTTTTGTTATACAATTATTGATATCTAAGATTTTATTTCAATAATGAAAAAAAAGTGTTATAGTTTTATGTAAAATAGGATAATTAATTGGTTGTTAATATAAACTTTGTTTTGGTAATTGCAGACTTTGGAGACTAGAAATCATGTTTTTGTTGGGTTCCAAGTGAATATAAACATGAATACTATAGAGCATTATCTTCAAGAAATGAAAGATACATTGGGATCCAATGTTAGAATTGCTCTATCAAAAAGCTGGCAGGCAGATTATTAGTGAAGTTTTCAACCGGACATTGTCTCTAATTTGAGGAAATGCGTGAATGCATTTATGATTCAAAATCATTTGATTGGCGGCCAAGTTTGTTTGTTCAAACTTTCGAGATTTTGTTCTTTTATGATGTGTTTGAACTATTTCTAAATGTAAAAAACGTGTGTTTTGTTTATTGTATGCAAATTCTACAAATATATAGGTCAATTGTGATATATCCAGGTCAAAGCATACAACATGAAAAAACTCCGATGTTTACTCGTGCAACTTCAAATTTTCATGGGAAAGAGTGGTTTGGCAATGTAACAATCAAAATGGAAATCAATAATGAGGCAAGAGAACATTATATGGACAACTTCGATTTTTGTTCAAATGTAATATGGAAGAACATGAAGATTCAAATGTCATGAAAGAGCTCTCTTTGGTGCGTATGTATGAAGAAATTGAGTTTGACGGAAAATTGAACTATCCAATATTGAAATGGGCTACCGATAATATAGGATCGTATCAAGTGATATATACAAATAGATTTTTAAAGGCTATCCATATTGTGCCAAAATTTGAAAATGATGGCCGTTTCTTTTGTAAATGTTTACAATTTTAAATGCATTACAATTGGAGAGAACTTCATTATATCAATAAAGAATGAGTTTGCAATTCTTTTCAGTACTGACAAGACATATATGTTTCCAAGGAAGTTTATCTTGTCAGTGGTTGTAAATAACCCCTAAATTTCTTTGACAATTTCACACAGAAAACACTTCAAGAGTGTTGATTCTAGTGCAATGAGTAACAAAGGAAATAAAAACTTCTATTTCTAGTATTAATTACAAGATCTCAATTATGACTTATTGAGTCACATATCCACAAACCTTCAAAAAAAATTGACCGCACGGATTGAAAGAGTGTAGTGTTTGAAGTAAGGAAATGCTTTTCTTTCTTTTATGCGTTGAGTGGATTAGCAGAATTTGACTTCACTTGGTGTCAAACTTTTGCACTACACAAGATCTAAATTCAATAACATCATGTCAAGTGTGCTATTAGTTCCTTGTACACCAAGTTTGAGAGGTAGTGAAGGGGTGTAACATATTAAAAATAATTGTGGAAGGAGTGGAGGCTCAAAATTGCCAATTCACCTTTTATTTGATTTTGAGCATGACATGTTTCAAAATGAGAATTGAAACTGTAAATAATAAGGTTTAATCCACATCTTGTAGTAAGAAAAGTAAAAATCAAATAATATGAAGATCTCTAAGTTTTAAGTGGAAAAGAAGATGTTTTTTTGGTACTTTCCCCGACAATTTGTGGTAATGTATGAAAATGTTTGAACTAAGTTGAAATTCTATTTTTCACTAAAGAGAATAAGTGTTTTTTTGACAATGTGAGTGGAAATAATATTACTTGCTAATACTGAAAATCTCACATTAAAAGCATGGCGAAGGAACTAAAAAGTCTAGCCGCTAATTATTATAGTAGTACTGCAAGCAAATTGCGCCACGTAGCAAGTATTGCTTCAATGACATTATTTGTTGCAATACTGAATACGAGCACATTGATGTAGTACAGCCACAAAGTGAGGTTATACAATATTGCACTAGTACTAATACAATACTGCAAATAGACTGTACAATATCCTACACCAAACATTGCATATTAAGTGGACCAGAGTAGTTTGAGTTTCTACTTGAAAGTTTACATCCAATTCGTAACTGACACACACTTGCTTGAAACAAATAGCTAATCAAATTTTGACATGGATGTGCTTGATGGAAGTTAGTGTGGGTGGTCCACATCAATTATGAATCCACACTATGTTCAGTGTTCACTAAGAGCATCTCCACACGGAGACGGAAAACCGAAACATTCGCCCAAATTTGGGGTTTTGCAGGGACAGAAAGTAGCACCAGAGACCTAACAACGGCGAACCGTTTTCTGGTTCTAGATTATTTGGTGAAGCACACAGAGAAATCTCCTTGGATGGGGGAGTGCGCCATTTTTTTGTTGTTGGCTACACACTGATCCCCTCACGACACGTGGCACCAAATCATTGGTGGCGGCTGTGTGAGGTTATTCGCAGCCGGAGTTTACTGCAAGTCAAACTTCATTGCATGCAGAGTTATACTGCGTCGAACTAAACAATGTCTTTTGGGCAAAAAATTTCTCTACTTGCGGTGCAGGCAACCAAACATCAAAACCTAAACCACTCTTGGCGTGGAAAATTCCCCGCTAGGAGTGGAGATGCTCTAAACATTGATTACACTAAACAATAAACAATAATTACAGAATCGCTCCTCCAACTACCAGTGTATGCTCCAGCTAATGAAGAGGGATTGGCGAAACTGACGAATATCAATCTAGCATCGTTAACTATTAGAGCAGAGGATCTGGTTCGGTAAGGTCATAGCTTCTAATTCAAACTAGAGCGAAATTCTAGACTCCAATACGAATTATGTTAAAAAGGGCAGAATGGAAGCCCCAGAGACATTCAAGTCATGAACTAACCGGTACCAGTGTTGTCAGATATCGCTACTGAGCGTCCATTCTTCGTGGAATTCTCCACCAAGTTTATCACCTGCCCACGCATTCATAGGATTAAAACTAAGCATATAATGGCAAACCCACTTAGTCGTACTAATATCTCATATAGAAGTTATGAAAAATTCAAAAAATATCATATCATAATTTAACTTCTATATTAGATAAAATCTCACAATAATGGCCTTTTAAAATCAACTCATATTAGTATATTTGAATCATGTTTATATATATTTAATAACATATATAAAGGATTAAAATATTTTTCAACTTGAACCTTCGAACAATATCAATGATGATTATTAACAGCGCCTCAGGTCGTACCGTTCTTGTTAGTAAAACAACAACTATTTGCTTTGAATCACGAATCTTGAGAAATTACCTCGAAATGATGGTGAAAAAGAAGTTACAGAGCTAGGCAGCACATTTTGCCTTGATTTGCCAAGCATCACGAAGTGCACAACAAGCGAGGATGACCCAGCTTGCAAAGCTTCAGCGTTCCCTGGAGATAATCAGCTTCACCGCTCACATGTTACAACAGTTCTACACCCATACCACTTTACTTCGTAGGGTTTCACCTGTGAAGAAATTGGGATCATTCAAGATCAGCTCTTGCACTATTCAAGCTTAATGCGGACCTGCAGGAAAACATATACAGCGTTTATCATAACCTGCCTCACGCATAAATTGAAGAAGGAAGAAATCATCACCTCAAAATGAAGTGTTTAATTGAGATGTTAATGTACAGTACAGTACGTTAAATTAAGGCACTACGATGAATCTTGATAGCTGAGAAGAACCGAGAGGAGAAAGAAACGCATTTAACATGAAGTTTCAAAAAGTTCGGGGTGGGAGAATTGTTTACCTTGCACTGTTCTGATCCTCCTCAAGCTGGGAGCTCGTATCTCCTGGAAACACATCTTCGTCTTCCATTGAACTAAAGAATTCTGGACTCGGTAAGATACGCAGCATGAAATTCTTTGTTGCCTTCTGTATGCGACGAACCATGCTCTGTTGTTGCTCAGGAGGCGGAAATACAAGTGGGGGCACTGAACCTCCAAGCAGGCTCGCCCGGTAGGACTGGAGATACATGCAGATTTCAGAAAACCGAAGCCGACGGTCTGGGTCCGAATGCCAACATACCCGGATAAGATATTCCAAGTGAGGTGGAACGGCAGGATTAATATCTAGTCTTCTTCCTTTGACAACCTCCCGACCCAACTGCCTCACTTCCACATAATCAATCGTCGGCCCTTTACATTGTAGAACATGATCCAAACATGTGATAGGCTCCATCGTCGTAAGACGCGGGACTTGGCAGTGAAGGATTTCCCAACAGGTTATCCCAAAGCAGTAAACATCAGCCGCCTTCGGACAGATAAGGCCTGTTCTGGAAACCTCCGGAGGTCTGTAAAGGGTCGATCCAAGGTTGGGATTTCGATTCAATATTTTGCCCTCACCGTCCAGTCTCATCGAAGTCCCGAGGTCAACTATCTTCGACTGGGGAAATTTTTGTTTCGCGAAAAAGGTGAGTAGCACATTCGCCGGTTTCAGGTCAAGATGAACTACATTCTGATCATGTAGATAGGCCATTCCCAAAGCGATCTGCTCCATGATATTAACTGCCACCAAAAGATCAAGGAGGGGACCTGCTCTGTGGTCTACAGCCCGTTGAGACACCCTGCATCGTTCTCGCACGTCCTGGCTTTCACGGTCCCTTAAATATTTTTCAAGGGTAGTTTCCTCGCGCTCCATAATGATTCCAGGTCGTTGGCCTGCTTCCATTATACAGCTGACAAACCTGACCACGTTTGGGTGATTCAGCTTGGCCATTACCAAAGCTTCTTTCCGACACTGAAATTCTAATTGAACATGGAAGGCCTTTTCAGCCAATCTTACTCCAAACCACGTGATCTCCTTCACAGTTGATTGAGAATTACGTTGATCTCCCAGCCTACGGCTATTCGTCCGATTGATCCACACGCCGTCGGATAGACCGTCAAAGACACGATCTTCGCCATTGTTGATAAGACGTTCCAGAAGGAACCTTGCAATGAGCCTATGCCGCAGCTCTTCTTTTCCGGCTCTATTTACCAATATTTCAATGAGCTGACCTCTCAAGTGCTCCTGATCTAATTCGAATAGGAACATTCTACGATCCGCCATAAGCCTGGTTGATGAATTATGGGTTTCAGATAAAATAACAAGGCACCGAGCCAGATCCTCCCGAGTGACTTCAAAGACGTACCGATCATTCTGCAAGATTGCTGCTACTAACCATTCTTCACAGGAGCAATTTGCTAGCACCCTCTCAGCTATACATGTCAGACGAAAGAGCTCCTCAAAAATTAAAGCGGATCCATCATCAGGTGTAGTCGTCAAGTTATTCCACACGTGTACGAAGTCTTTCACCATCGCCTTGCATTGCTTTTTGTAAAATTTGGGTTTGTTACTTCCAAACTTCTCTATGGCTCCTACTATTTCTTCGTAATACGAAATCTCCATTCCAAAGGGGTGCTCCAAATATCTCAATTATAACCTGCAATCCCCTCAAGTGCAATTGAGTTGACAACACACGACAACGGACACTAGCAAGCCATCAGTAACGAGTAAGAAATGTTGATAACCAATGTTTAATGCCAAAGCACCTCCCTCAACTTTTGAATCTTACAACAATGAATTGAATCCTTCCATATCATTAACACCATGAACATTCTTTAGCATCATCCTACCAACCCAGAAAGCATTCTTTATTTATTTCTTAAATCGATCAAAATTGGATCTAATAGCTTAAACTAAATGGCATCAAAGAAGACGACCAGGATTCTTAGCTCAAGTCCGATTCGACGCTTGCTCGCCCAGTAAGTAAACTATTTCGAAATTTCTACTTCCCCAAACTCTATAACACCCATAAAACATACAACATACACTCAATAAAACATACACTACAAACTACCGCTATGTGATTTCCACTCACCTAGTCCAGAGCCCTAGAGAAGAGACACGCTGTTCAAAGCAATACAAGTGATCGAAATCACTAACGACGTACCAAATTGACGGAAGTTGGCTTCGCCAAAGTTCTGAGACTCTATCGGTTAGTAGAATGATGCTAAAGAATGCTCAGTCCCGCTGAAACTGTTGAACAAAAATATTTGAGGCAATGAAAGAAGTCTGTATACCGACAGTCTCAAAAAAAACCAGGAGAAAACGTACCTAGGTCTAGATGTACCGTCGTTTCATCCGCACCTGGCGCTCCTCTGACAAACATCACTCTCCATCCTTAAGAAACGATCGGCCGAGGCGTCTCAACAACGAAAGAGAGAACTGATTCCACTTACGAGCTCTTAGTGTGTTTTCCCTCGGCCAACAACCTGTGCCGACTGAAAAGACTACAGTACTTCGTAGCCCCAGATTCGTGGTGAGATCGTTCGAAAAATTGGTGAGGCCGTTTTTTCCCACCAATAATTCCACTAAACTAGCAACCAATACTGGGAAAGATCCTATACGATACAATATTAGTAGACTGGGCTCCGACTACGCTACTTCGTCGTTATTACTGTCGGTATGAAACTGACCATCTGAAATTCCGGGCATAGGCTCTTCAACCACAACTTACATGTCTTTGTCTTCCCTGAAATTAGTAGAACGTAAGTAGACCTTGATTCTAGACACCCCTTTTATCATAAGGAAGCAGCCTATACTGGCCGTGCACTCACTTGCGCTTACAGCATCCGACGAAGAACGGCTGATCCAACCAGACAATAAGCTCAATTGTTTGTTGGTTTGACTGTCACGTTTGAACTGAAATGAACTCTGCGGAGAAAAAACCATTTGTACGGGAATTAATTTGAGCATAAAGGATTTAAAATACTCTGCTGCAGACCAGCTTCAGGGTTCGCTTTGCGGCCCTCGATTGTCACGAATGGAGAGCCTTCACTTGTACCCCTGCAAAGGAAACTCTGAAGCCTGAACATTAGATTGAACGCCAAGTTATACAAGAGAATGACGAGAGAATGAATTCCAGTGTAAATAATTAAAAATCTGCTAGAGATGAAAAAGGGCAGCATTTGACATAACTAGGAGATGATAATAAATGACCGACGGACCTTGTGATCCAAACCCAACAAATGGTCACATTAAAAGGTAGACACAACTTTGACGGTCTACGAAAAAATTCGAAGGGAAACCCTCCTAATTTGTTAAAACGAGGAAGCTCCTGACATTCATATGATAGCGAACAGGATCTTCAAGCCTGACTTGATGTTACTGATGATCCGTGAATGGACCTACATACAGTACAGTATCCAATAACAAGAATTAATTTCATGTGAGTAGTCTATGCGATAGGCTTCAGAGGGTCGAACTTTCTAATCAGAGTCCAACAATTGGCTGTATAGTTGCTGAGAAGCATAACAATATCAAGACACGCAGCAGGTTATATTGCAACTCGATGATGCCCACCATTGGAAATCGAGGCCAAAAACCCAGGCTCCATGCAAATTGCACGTTGCATATCAAAGCTGGGCTGGCTGTTCAAGCTTGCGGTTATGATGTGGATAGAAACTATCAATATCAAGGGCCTCGACAATATAACCAGCTTTCTCCAGATAAGAGGAATGGCCTTTCACTATATCCGTCACATCCACCTGCATAAAATATTCATCAGTGCAAGGACACCACATGACTGCTGAAGAGACCTCCCAGATCATACCAAACTAATTCTGGGGTTTTAAGTTCCTGTGACTGAACTGGTTTAAAGGCAGTGCGACAGCTTGTTCGAAACATGAGTTGGATTTTCCAGACTACGGGATCAAGTTTCTGTAAAGAAATTGCTGCCATGACACACCAAACAAATCTAGTGCACATGACCACAATTAAGCAGGAAAAGGTTAAAATTACAAATAAAAATCATGAAGAGAACTTTATCACGTACATTTTCAATACCAGGCACGTCCACCGCTTGAAGTCCTGCCAGTCCTTGTGAGAGAAAACTGCAAAGATGTAACCACAGCATTAGTAAGCATGACAGTAACATTATAAACTACCTACAAGTAGAAAATATAACTAGTGCAGCTCAAGGTTGCTGCAAGATAAATTAGGTGATATGAAAGATTTTCTGTTGCTCTTTGTTCCAGGAATCAAGTCCAAACCTAAAAAGCTAACGCTCACGGAAATACACGGTGAGCTTACAACCCCTTCAGAACTTGAACATACTTATCTTATATGAGTTGCAACAAGACACATTTATTATGAGAGAAAAGAAAATGTGGCCATTTTTCGTTGAACAAAACAAAAGTTTACAGAGTACAACAAGGCCAGAAAATCCACTTCGCTCTGTACACCACCCCAAGCATCCAATCGTTGGTAGAATAACCATTTATGAACCGTCCTGCAACAACCTGTTACCGCGTCCATTTCGTGAGAACTTAGTACTTGTGCTACAATTTATGTAGGCAGCGTCAGCAAAACGGAGGAAGGTACTGATGTTCTATATAACTCCGCAATTACTTGTATAATGATTGGGAAACGTGATGGAACGTAGCAGCTTGACAATTGTGTAGTGACAGATATATGGTTGAGGCATGTACTGCATGCTAAGAGTGAGGATTCTATAAGAAAGTCGCCATTTTCAGAAAAAACAAACCTTCTATACGGACACAAATCCTGAAAAGATGAAAAGCACTTGCATCGAGATATCACTCATTCAGATTGCAAGAACATACCTGTCTAACTTTTTCCCAACGAACTTTGTTGAGTATGAGAGGAGCTCCAAGTATCACCACACGCTCGACAATTCCACCTATTGGTTCGCAATCATGTTATGCATCATTGATAAGTATACTAAGACTGGGTTTTACATATCAATAAAACATTTGAGGTTGTAATAGCATTGATACGTTCCGTAATCCTTCGATTCAGCAGAACACCAAATTTTACATAATCCACCTCGAGATGCAAAAAGTAGAATACCTTCATTTCCTTGCTTTACCAGCTCTTCCAAGCATGAAAATACAACTCGAGCACCTAATGAAAATCCCATGAGAGTCACTGGTCTGCATAGATAACATCACCCAAAATTATCTCACAGTAATTTTAGTGTCCAAGTCTTGAGTTTAATGTCACCAAAGTGGAGATCAGCGGTTACTACTACTATGAGCACCAGTATAACGATCAATGCAGCAAATGAACGAAGCACCAAGTCAGTACTCACCTGTTCCCCTGAGCACCTTTCAAAAGGGCTTTCGCCAATATTTTGCCAACCTTGTCAGACCTACAAATCAGAACACCTTCGTCACTGGCCAAAACTACGACCTTGGCTTTGATTGCTGTATCGAAACGCCTTCACTCATTAAAAAAATCTATGGTCGATTGAACAAGTGCATCCTTAGATGGACAAGGATCAAACCTGTCAATTGCAATTGTCCACTTGCTATCAATGAAATCGGTGGCACTTAGCAAAGTGGCAGGCCATGCCAGTGCAGCAACAAGGCCGCCAAGAACAGTGTACATTGCTCCACGCGACATAAGTTGCATCGCCACATCTAAATAAGCAACAAATTACGAGTACCAAACTAATTAGTACCATAGAAACGTGCCAACCTAGACTAACGTGGTCAACTATTAATTGGCTAGCCTTTTTATTCCAACTCTTCGTTAAGAGAGAAGAATGACTAAGGTAACTAACTAATGTGCAGAATATCCACCTCGCAGATCGTGGCTATAGTACAGGGCACGTCAATAAAATTCTTGGTCATATTGTCAATCTTACCGGATAACAAGTATGGCGGGGCATGTAAGTCAAGTAGCCTTGGTTCAGATTGCCAATCATACGGTTTTCTTAATCAAAATTACTGATTTCACGTTTCTGCTCAGGACCCATTTCTCTGTCTAACAAGTACCCTATAAATGGGAAGTTTATTGATCAGCTTCTATCCAAAAATTAAAAAACACAATCAAACAGCGGCGGTTTGTTGCAGTTCAAATTTCATGAATAAAGTGGTACTCACTAGAGGTAAGCCAGTCTTGAATAGCTGTGCTGACTGCGAGGACATGTTCAGACTCCCACTGAAGAGCATACCTGTCCCACCTCCCTCAGTGAGCTACAATCAGAAATCTACAAGAGAACACGTTGTCAACACGAGCAATAATATTAAGATTGTGGTTCCTCCTATTGATAAAACAGTCTCAGGACTTATATTACACATAATAGAAACCATTTAAACATCAATATTCTAGTGCAGAAATTGCAGAGAATGAGAATGACCTCTCTAAATCTGCGTCAGGTCCTTCCCATGGCTCAATAAAATCATGTAGATCGAAAGCAATTCCAGAAACGAGGATTGCAACAGCCAGTCTCTGGAAAACAAGATCCAAAAGATCACTTGGAAGATAAATAAGTAATAGATGAGTGGTGTCATCGTCTAGGCTCAACGGTTATTAAAGAGAATCTATCCCAATTAATGCACATATTGGTAAAAACGTAGCCTTACAAAGCAGGGAAGAAACAAGCTACAAAAGAATAACTCACTCCTTGTTGATGGTTCCCTCCAATTCGCTCAAACTGAAATTCCTCAATTCCTCCAGTTCTTCGGGCCATCTTAAAACCTGTCAGACCAGCTCCAGCGGCTGCCATACCAGGAAACAAGGTTATTCAGATATCTACTCTGACGTCTTATAAAATCGTATAAAGAACAGTGTCAAGCTACACTGCTAAACCAAAATTTTATTAGAAAATTTTATTTTTACTCTCCTCGATTGCATTAGGCAGCTTATCTGGGAACAGATAATTTGCCTGTTTTAGTGAGAAGCTCATCCAAACATCCTTCTTGACATCCGGCAAATGATTGATTTAAGTGCTATACCTCCGAAGGAAGCTGCCACGGCGACGGAACCCATGGTGGTACCAGCCACCGCAGCAGCTGCTGCAAGTCCACCAAGTGCAGGTACTGCTGTTCCAACAGCGGCCATACCCGCTGCTATTGCTGGAGCTGCAAGACCTGATGGGAAAACGAACTAATTTTCAGTAAGTGCAACATTAGTAAACCCCAATGCACAAACAAGAATTGACCCCAAAAATCAAGGAGTAATAGGTACCAAACATGCAATAGTTTATTATTGAGAAGCATGGAATCATTTGACATGCCGATAAATAGAGGCACCAAAATCGATCAAGATCAAAAGGTAACTACACCAATGGCGATACGATAGAGAGCACTAAAAGAAAGCTTCGTGTCAAACCATGATCACCATTGCATGACTGATTGTGGGTATTTATCGTAGACGGAGGCATAATGAACATAGCAAAGACCAAATAGAAAAGTCCGTCAAATTTACCTCCAGTTATGAACAGTAGTACTCCTCCTGTAGCCGCTGCCCCACCAATTATACTTCCTCTTTTCAGCCTCTGCCACCTACTTTTTGCTACTTCCTCGTCGTCATTGTGAGTTTGTTCTCTCTCCTTTTGAGCGGCCATTGCTATATGAGCAACCATTAGCTCCAAGTTTACCTGAAACCACTTCATCAGTTAGATGTATGGAGCGCCGATTATAAATCCAGGAGTTAGAACCAACACATACGCATCTACAGGAAGGTAAACACGCATTGGCCTATTGCGCCTATATATAAAATGACAGATATCTTTTCTGGTAGCATGCTTGAAGGACTTGATGAGGCTTAAATAGAAACATGAAACATGAAAATTCGAAGATAGTCAGGGACAGACAAATACATGAGTTACAGATACACACGGTCTTGATTGTGCATATTACTTCAAATTCAATTTATCATTACAATGAACCGATGCTGCAAAACAATGGTTAAAAACAAAATTTCCAACTATATAGAGAACCTTCGACCTACAGAGAGGGCCTCGATTTGTTAAGGTAACTATAAAGTTAGCATCCTGTTTCACATTATCAGACCAGAGAATTTCTCATCTGAATTGAGAAGATGACAATGACAACTAAAGTTGAGTAAAAGGACATACCACTTTGTTCCATTCGATATTAAACCAGAGAGCAAGTAAGCGCAGAGCTACACGTTGGCGTGCATCATACCCATACTTCGGTGCCTTCACTCCACTATCCTTACGAACATCCGAGATACACGCCATCAGCAACTCGTGCATCACTGCAATCTTCCGCTGTTTCGTCATAACCTCAGCTTCAGTGAACCTGCTTTGGAACTCAGAGGACGTTCCTGCTTCGTCTGCTCTGCTTTTTCCGTTGACAGTAACCATCGAAGAATCTGAAACAGCTACCAAGAAGCCTAAGCTGATGATCAAGTATTGCTCCTCAAAACCCTTAAGACAAAATTCATTAAAACATCCACGCGCCGGCAAAAGTATCCCATCAAAAAAGCAGGATAATTACACCAGAAAATACTATCATATCATTAATTCATGACCGAGCTGGCAAAAACAGTGAAACGATTGACAACTGCCATACGCCAAATTCTACAATTAAATATAGCAAGGAAAAGAGAGATTAGCACATCTCATTAAGTTTTACAAATATTAGCGCGAGGAAAGGTAAAAATTGTGGATACAAGGAGTTTCAATACCTCCATGATGAGCGTTTCCGTCATGTTCCATTGTCTGTCGAACTCCACTACTTGACGAAGAATCACTTTCTTCTTCTGACAGCAATCTCAAGTACTGTACAGATTTTCCTCGGTTAGAAAAACTTAAATACAATAAATTGTTAGCACTACTTGTCTGAACCAAGACGATAACTGGCTACATGCAATGGACGAAAGGTTTACAGCAAACATAAGACTAGAAGACCTATTAAAGAAAAGCCAAAAACACTTACAGCTCCAATTTGATGCTTTCCATCAGGAGACATAGCCGTAATCTCAAGGCCAACCCATGCCTTTTCATCTATTCGTAAGAACCTGTCCATCCAAAAGTGAAGCCAGAGTCATATAATTATAACCATGAGAAAGATACCCTAATACATGGATTCCAGAAATACATAAATAAAATGCGGAACATGATCTGCACTGCCTCCGACATCTCTTGCACCTCTTAATTCAAAAAAAGATGGACAAAGTCGATAACAAGCATATACCTTACTAACAATATGAGAGACCACTAAGATTCAAGATGTAGTGTAAGCCATGACTTCGTGTTATATTCAACCACTCCTGTGCATTATCTCTACTTCCTGATTGGGACACTACTGTTGTAAAGAATACAACAGTACACTGCCCGCCGATATCTTCACACAGAAAGGTTAAGCATAGAACATAAAATCGACCACCGATCACGAAAGCTCGAAGAGAAATGAACCTGAAGATGTGACGCAACAGCCCATGCTCTGGGGAGCACCATGAAGTCCATGGCTCGTCAAAAAAGGAAGTGCTAGACTGCTGTTGATCATTCGAATCAGCGTCAGGTCCGAGTTCAAACGCGGTATGCTGCTGAACTTGAGCTTGGCTTAAAGCTAGGGCGAAAAGTCCACCAGCTGCGTACCGATGCACACTACCTATATCCGCCATTGCTATTCTTTCCAGCAACCAACTTTTGGATCCTCCTTCAACGTTTCATCTGTCAATAAAACAACCGTGTCCTGAACCAGTAAGCAAGCAAATAGTATGATTTGGACACAAATGTATACGACTTCCGATACAAACAGTTATACTCTAATGAAGTTGCACCAAAAAGTAGAGTTTACTTGCAACTCGCAACAACAAGCACCCGAGCTCCCTCAAGGTAGAAATCAGAGACGTTCTCAAATGCAATCGAGGCTCAGTGCTACGTTACGAGTCTTTATCAATGCAAAACAGTTCA
Organism: Bryoerythrophyllum caledonicum; assembly: GCA_963971425.1. Lineage (NCBI taxonomy): Eukaryota > Viridiplantae > Streptophyta > Bryopsida > Pottiales > Pottiaceae > Bryoerythrophyllum > Bryoerythrophyllum caledonicum. The sequence continues at coordinate 16,843,821 of OZ020526.1, read as the reverse complement.
CTATGCTAAAGCACCGGTCCAATTTAAGAATCACATGGCCTTGCACTGCTCTTTCTCTGAAGCTTCATTTGTATTTAGACTAGTATCCTGACTCAAAATGTTAACACTTCTATAGATAATGCTTGCCACCTGATCGGAACTGCGCATCACTATTACAAGTGAAAGATTTCTCGAGAGCTAACTATTTCTCACTTATTTCTCTAGGAAAATATCCGGACTCTGCAAATCAGCGTCTTGCAAGAAAACCTATACTGACAGCCGAACTTTGCTTCATAAAACAAGACCAAATCTCAATCATATTAACAATCTCTCTACAGCGTCACAACAATCAGAAAAAAATCAACCTAAACCCGAAACATCAGAATAATGCAACTCAAGAATAAAAAAAATCCAGACTCTGATACAGAACGAGTCAATAACTTACTCTTGCGAAACTCCCGAAAATTCTTGGCGAGAAACGTCTCTCATCTCCAAAATTCAATCGCCTCGTTCCAGTAAAATAGGCTTCAACCGCGCTGCAGAAAAATCAAGAATCCAGAGCGCACAAGATTAGTAACTCACTGTAGCCTCCAAAGTACTCGCATCGCCCAACGACGAGACAATTGCCTCCAGAATCAAAATTCTACTTCCAAAACCTAAGACCTTTCCATCTTCCTACAGATTTTCAGGCACAAAACCTCGTCAACCGCTACATTGCGGAAACAACTACTGCGGATGTTTCCACCTTACGACACAATCATCTCCTCTTTCCAGCAAGTTAGGCTTGAACGGCACAAAACCCCTCGCATCACACGACGGACGACGCAATTGCCTCCAAACTCGAAACTAAAAACCTACGCCATTGCATTAAACCTTTCGATCTTCCGAATCATATCCAGGTACAAAACCTCGCCAACCTGCGCATTGCGAAACGTCGCCCTTACACCTGCTGCGGATGTTTCCACCTTAAGCCGCAATCATCTCCTCAAAACTTACGGAACAGAGTACACTACAGTACCGATCCTGAACAAAACTAAACCCTGGCTACTCGGAAAACTTACCATCGCCTTGGTAATCATTTCATCCGCAAGCGCATTTCGCAGCGGCTTCGAGGCTCCTACCACGCGTTGCGACACAAAGTCCGACTCAATCTTCTCCATCTGCACCTGCTGCGGATCCTTCCGCCTCACGCGCACACCTCCGGCGTCATCCTAGCGTCAGACCCTGGCTATGGCGATCATCATGCACAAAACTTCAACAATTCTCATACTAAAGCAACTTCACTCAGCTGCAATTTGTTGGAAATCTCGCTCAATAAGAGAGAGAACATAACTCCGTCACTGCACCTCATAGAACCTCATCTATAACAATGTTGAATCCAGGCTGCACATGTTCAATAAACTTAAATGTTGCTGATTTTGGGTCCGTAACGGGATTCAGGATGTGCTGAACCTGTCTTCATGCGAAGCTACTTTTGAAGTAACTGATTTGGGTGCAATAACGGTTTCGGGTAAAGTGACGGTGACGGGTCTTAGATGCAGTAGCGGGTTTGGGTGTAGAAACGGGTTCGGGTAAAGTGACGGTGACGGGCTTTAGATGCGGTAGCGGGTTTGGGTGTAGAAACGGGTTCGGGTAAAGTGACGGTGACGGGCTTTAGATGTGGTAGCGGGTTGGGGTGCAGCACTGCAGATGAAAGACTAAGACGAAACATGAGCAACACAACATGTGCAAATTCAGTTCTGTTCAGGTATTTGTAGAGATAATTACAATATAAGCGGTGTTCTTCACTGAAGAGTCAATGCCCATTAACCCTCACTGATAAAATATCCTCAGCGCGAGAATACACCTAGATCCTAAATATATCAGTTCCCTTCTTCCCTCACTTACTTTCCGCCAAGATGCAAAACAACCAGCCCTCACTTGGGAAGGGAGCCGGTACAATCCTTGACAATAAAACCAGTTAAGAAAACTGGACTCTGTTGCTTGGTTAGCGGCTACAACTATTGATACAAGAGGAAACCAGAAAAGAGCGAAGATTGAAGAGCTTCCATTGACTCTCCTAACTGTTTCCTTGGCCCCAAACTCCAGAGCAAATATTTGGTGGTGTTGAGGCTGCTCTCCTGAAACTGAATTACAATGCAGTGCGTAAAGCAGAGGTTGCCTCCTCAACATAGTCCACAAACAGCTGGCTGCATTGCAAATGGAAAACAACGTAAGAAACCAAGATACGCTCCCTTTCAGAAAGGTAAACCCCTTTTTCATTTTGACTTAAAACCGCCTCCACTTGGATCTATAATCAGCTCAAAGGTGGGTTGCTCTCCAGCGAACTCTTTCTTGCCTCACTAGGACGGGTAGAATTACTTTGACTTGGGTTTGAAATCACCACGCTGTTCTATTGACTGGATTGAAGGATAAGATCGCCAAGCTACTGTGTTGAACTAGGAACTAGTTAGAATGAGTGGAGTGAAACGAGGGGATATCGTTCTGAACGATGGATGACTTGACAAATCACAGAAAGCTGATTAAAATTGATATGAGAAGACAGCCATACCAAGAAATTGAGGGTCTAGAACATCCGAGGAGAAACAGGAGCCGATCCAGTGCCACTGCTGGAATTTTCTTTGTCGATTGCCACAAAGTTGAGAGGAGCAGTAGGCCGTCCTCGTTCACGCTTCATGTCTTTTCCATTGGAGGCATGAGCGGTCCTTCCATTGACACTCCCATTGCGAGAGAGCTCTGGAGTGGCGGGTCCGTGCATTATGGCGTTCCCCAGAGATAACCTCCTACTCGCCGGATTGTTGTTGTGTCCATTAGGCCCAATATTGCTCATCCGAGGTCCTCTCTCGCCCTTTCTTTGGCTCAGCACGCCCTTGGCTGGACTGGGCTTGGACCCAAACAGCGTCTCCTTTTCTGTCTGCAGCTGTTCCTGCACTTTCTTGTGGTCCTGGAAAGCCCGAATAAATAAGGTTTTAGAAACATGAAAATCAGGAGCACATCTTCTTTTGAACGAATGCAGGGCAGCCGATTAGAGACAATATGATCCTTTCCGGAACATATCTTCCCTTCCAGAGAACACAAACGAAACTGAGCAGGGATATCACATGAGAAACACATGCTCTTGGCGTTTGAGAAAACTGAGATTCAATGAGAGGGTTTCCAGAATGAGCATTACCCTTAGGCGGCGTTTTTCATCTTCTTTCTCTTCCCTCAGATGCTTGTATTCATTCAGCATAGACAATAAGCGCACCTGGCACCATTGACATACACAGTGAGGTTCAGAGATGACGAGACGAGAAGTGCCTACTAATTCATAGGTTGGGAGGGCTAGAAGATGTACCCCATCGAACATAAAAGGAAGACCTCGTTCGTCCTCCCAGACTTTAGTCCTTTGGGTCAGTGAATCCACCATTACTGTGGACAGTCAAAACATTCTTATGAGTGAAATCCAAGAGAACACAGTATCATGCAGTCAAAAACTACCGAAGCAAAAGTAAGAGTATCAGACCATCAGACGATACCTGGAAGTTTAGCAATAGCTGCACGGGCCTTCTCAGCACGTTTCAGGTTCAAGTGGGCGCCTTTAGTGAGAAATCTATTCTCATCCTGAAACATATGGCCAAAAAATCAGCTCTCAAACGCAGACACCGAGCTTATAGTTCTGCGGCTAAAGATGAATTTTCAATAGTCATTCGCTTACCTTGTTGTAGTCCTCGAGCCAACCCTCCTCTTCACAAGCTGACATCCACTTCTCCATGAGAGTCATTATGTCCTTCCTGCTGGCTACCTCTTCCTTGGCTTTAAGGATAGCTTCTTCTAGGTTGGAGAGGAGTTCTGCTGGATCCACAATTCCTGCGCACCGAAATAGCATTCTGTCAGTGTCAGACTCAAAAGTAAACAAATTATTTATATGGGTGAACTTCAGAAACCAAGAGCTTGTTCATCAGAGATCCTTGTGCGTACCTGCGTCAATCACAGCGATAAGCTTCTCAGCGGCTGTATTAGAATCTGGTTCCAGGTGAGCGCTTCTGCATACTTCTTCAAGATCCAGTCGCTTCTTCAGCACAAGCTCTTTCATCTTACTTTTCTTCAGCACATCCAACCGTTCTACCTCGATCTGGGCCTGCTCCACAGATAAAACTCTATTAGTTGGAGGCAAACACAATAGATCAAGGCAATCAATTAGTTGGAGCTAAACCCCATGGCATTATCACAACTCAAAGCAGTCTTGAAATGTTTTAAACGTGTCAAGATAGACGGAATTTTCTTCGAGGGCGAAGCTGCAATTGAAGAGCTGTAATCTAATACAATGATAGGCAGGTAGAGAAGTGACCAACCTCTTCAAGGGTTTCTACAGAAAGCGAACTCGGGTGCACAATCTCCTCCTCGCTCGCTCCAATGAGGCACGTAACATGCTGGAAAATCTGCTGCTCCTCAGCAGGAGTATCCATCAAAGTCCAGAGCTCCAACATTCTCGTCCCAATCTCTTTCGCCTGCAAATTGACCCAGAAATCTATGAGGACAGAATTCTCCAAACCGTTTATCCATTAGACACCAACAAGAGCCAGAAAACACCACTGTTTCCCTTACTGAAACCAGAGTCAAAGTAAGGGTATGGAGTCTTCAAACTTCCTATCCAGAATGAAATGAAAGATGGAAGCCAAAACACATCATTCTAAGGTGCTTCAGAACTTCAAGCGAGGCAAGATATGGAAAATTCACCTGCAGGACTCGTTTCCTCTTTTCAACTTGCAAGGAATGAATGGTCTGTGCAAGACGATCCAGCGTCTCGTTGCTGATACTCTTGGGAATCTCCCGTGAGTCGTCCAAGCTCGGGTGCACTTCGGTGACAATCTGGAAGAAGTCCATTCCCATCACTGAGCAGAACTGATGCATCAAGTTCACATACTCCAGCACTTTGTGCAGACGCTCTCCCTGCCAAAACCAAAACCACGTCACAACTTATTCCAAAAGAAAATATAAAAACTTACTGACACTTTGGGCACACGCTTGCCCTGCAAAAACCGAAGCCAAACTACAACACCAATCAAACATTAAGAAAAAAACTCTGATTCCATTCATTTGCCTACCTTCTCTTTCTGGAGAGTTGAAAGTTGGCCGTGATACTCATCGAGGCGCCGGAGCGTCAGATCCTTCTCCTCAGGAACGTAGACCTCGCCATAATTTCCAGCGATCTCCTCACAAATCCTGGCGATCTCCGTCTTCACCTCGAGAAACTGGCGGGCGCGGTCTTCTTTCCGGCGACGGAGCTCCTCCAATTGAGGCCCGATCGCCGCGACCTGCTCCCTGAGCGTGCCAGAACGCTTCTCCTGAAACGATCACGACCACGTTAGAAACTCTGCATACGAACAATGAGAGAGCACGAGAGAGAGAGAGAGAGAGAGAGAGAGAGAGAGAGAGAGAGAGAGAGAGAGAGAGAGAGAGCGTTAAGGCTAGCTGCTAACCCGTTGACTGAGCGTTGGTTCTCCAAGTGCGGAAAACAGAGCGGAAAACTCTGCCTCCGCGCTGGCAAGGGCTTGGTGCAGGCGCGCCCTGGCGTGGCTGGCGGAATCCACCTTGCGTCTGTAGACCTCCAGACACTCCTGCTCCAGCTGCAGCAGCATCTTGTCGCGGTCGATGTCGCTCTCCCCTACTTCATCCCAGATGTGCTGCAAAGAGACAAAACACGCACACTCAAAACCAAGCTCCAAGCAAAACAACACCTCCTTAAGCAACAACGTCGCACACCCTACCTGCAGCTCACGGAGGAGCGACCCGCACGTCGTGTCCGAAATGGCCTCCGCAACAGGCTGCTGAACCATGGTGTCACCTGCACCATCAACCAATGCAGCTCAACACCACAACACTCACAAACCCTGACACTCCAACGCCAAAACTCAACAAGACGCCACGAAACTAAACTCACGCTTCCGCTCCTCCCGCCAAGAAAACCTGCTCCGTCCCCGTACTAGGATGCCTCAAAGACGCGCGCCGAATGTCCGATCGGGGTGCGTAAACAGAGGCGCACAAACACCCTCTCAATGCGCTCTCTCTCCGCGATCGACTCTCTCGCCACAGCGTTGATGGTGGAGACGGCACCCGAGGAAGAGGAAGTGGGAGCAATGAAGGCGAGAGGCAACAAACTATGACACCACAACCTCTGCGTCTGCTGCCGCAACTGCACCGCTTCTCTCTTGTACTACTGACAAACACCGCAGTCTGTCACTTACAAGAAGAAAACCTCTCCCTCTCTCGCTCGCGCTCTGTCTCTGTCTCTGTCTCTGTCGCTGCCTCTCTCTCTCTCGCGCTTCTCTCTCATTGGCTACAACTCCTCCTCCACGTCAGCCATCTTCCCGTTATTTCAAAACTCCTTTGTATTATTTTCCTCGTTTTGTAGAGGAACGGGCTCTCTTCCCTCCTTTACTTCTCCGATGTTCTTTTTCTTTCCTAGATTTAAACCGCAAGTCTCTTTTATTTGGTGTGTCTTTTAGCACCTCCAGAGTCGGAGAAAATCTACGAGTGTAGTAGATTAGGCAAAACATCACTTGTAGAGTGGGTACGTTTCAGCACGACTCCACTTCGTGAAAATCGTTGTAAGGTGAGCCCCACTAAACCCGACAAGTTAAGGAATGTGCATATCTGGAGAGGAGATAATTAAGCTGTTAGTTTTTAGTGATAGCCAATAGAATTACGATTCCAACCCAAGTGATTTCATATTTTTTTCGATGAAAACTGAATTAGTTATGAATTTTCAAACTGTGCAGCCATGTTTAGTGGGTGGCCAGCAGTAGGTACCCCCATAACCAACAACCAAAAGTAAGGGTCTTGACTAATAGCAAACCTCCATTTGGTGGTGAGTTGGTGGTAATGGGATGGAAAGAGGGTTGGATATACCCCAATTTTATAGGCATTGGCTATGGGTTTTTGTTGGTTATGGGTAGGCTTACCTTAGTTTGTTGATGCCTGCGTGGATTAGAGATTGGAAAGTTGATGAGGAGCTCGAAATGTGCTTGTGGTATGCGAGGGACTATAGGCTGGAAAAAACGACCCTCCTCGGTGCTAAAGGGTTAAATCCAAGAGAGGAATTTGTTTGTTTCAAGAGATCCCTCTTTGAGAACTCCTTTGAAGACGAATTTGTTCCCTTCTCGAGTGACCCAAGTTCTCATTCAGTCACTTTTTTTTTTTTAATGTGATTATTTTCCTTTCTCTGGAAAGGTTATCAGCTGATTTCACGGTTCAGGATTCAAATGGGTGCGTGATAATGGGCCCAAAGGAGTTTTTTTTTAATATTTTTAACATATGACGATGTAATTAATGATTCTGTAATTTAGGGTTTAGGAGACTGACGTTTGAGGAGTTGGTTTACCGAATCCTTCCCCAGAAACAGCAGAATGTTTGGAGCATTTACGAATGTTCGTTGGGGGCGTTTGAGTTCATTCGTTCGTTCGTTCGTTCGTTCGTCCGTCCGTCTCCAAACACAACACTCGTGAAGCTCCGTCGACCACTGTTGCGGACCAGGAAGTGACGTCGGTGAATTGCTTCCCGCTTTAATAAACTTACGAAGAATGAGTGGTGGGGCATGTGGTGCTTTGAGGAGCTTCCGTGATTGTGAGACTAGGGTTTCCTCACTTTTGTCTTTTTAGATAACCTAAAGTACCTTTTCAGTTTTCAAATTGTGTGCTGGTGAGATGAACTATAAATTCATTGTTGATCCCGACCGAGCAACCGCCTTCCATTAATGTGGATTGAATAGCTTGCCTTATAACCTCCTCAAGGACAACGACCATGGTTAACTTTAAAACTGCCGTATATAGTGCCAATGTATCAATGATTTTATTCCACTTTTAATCTTGTTATTTAATACTAGAAGAAACACTAGATTTTCTATATAATTTTTTACTACGGCGGTTGGAATGATATAGCATTTGAGACAACTTCACTAGTCTTTTTGCATCGTGATTTGAAAGGGTTGGCACTCTAAGCATTTTTTTGTAGTATGAAAGTTTTTACACTATGCACAATTGCCTATCTTGACCATCACAATGTGTATGATGTAAAATACTTGTCCAAAAAAATTTAGGTATGTTGAAGGTGTTCAACACATCCAGAAGAATTTTGCAACGGGAAAGTGTTGAAAATCACACAAAGTACATTTTGATTTTTTGTGATGTCAGTCTCATATAAAATTGTAATCCAAATGATGAACACTGAGAATGTGATGTTTTATTGATATGGAAAAATAAAAAAAGAATTAAAAAAGTGCAAAAGCTCAAAATTTTGTGTCTACTAGTGTGGAGGGAAGAATTTATTTTTTCAAGTTTCCCAGAAACTTGGACCTTTGTTGGTGTAAAACGTCTGCACTATAGAAAGGATTTCTTTGTAAAGTCTCAAAAGAAAGTGACATGGTTGTATGAAAAGTATGAAATTATTTTAGTAACTATGATAATATATTCATCAATTGTTTAGCGTTTGGGCCCAACAATAAAACCTATATAAACAATGAAATTGATTTAAGAAGTGTAAGAACTTTGGTTCCCAAAAGAGTCCGGAGAGAATAGAGTGTATGTTTGTTCCACCACTAAATCCATGTCCACTAGACATAGATTTAGTAGTATGGAACTACTCCCTCCTCTCAAAGGTAGACACAATGTAACCAGTAGCTGGTAACCAGTAACCAGTAACCAAAGACCAACCACAGCCCCAAGGCTCAATTCCAAGAGATGACTTGTAAGGATAAATGTGTGTTTTTGAGAAGTTTTAAGGGGTATTATGTAGTTCTGAGAGAGGTTGGTTATTTTTGAGTTTTTGTTTGTGTAGAAGTATGGAAATTACTTGTTGGATATCGACAGAGTTGATCTCTCTGAATGACTTTTTGATTGGATTAATGGGGATATTGAATGTTTTTTCAAGACTTTACATAAAGGGGATAATGGTAGTGGCTCTAGCTCCAGCGACAATGACAATCAGGAGATTAATTTTGTTTTCCATTGCTTGTAGGGAAAAAAATTCATTATGTATTTGAATTCAATAAATTGGATGTTAAGGTTTTTATTTGTATGGTCCCGTGGGGAGTCTTTATTTGGTAGTCCTTTCATGCATAGAATATTTGGTTTATATCTATCATTACAGTGACATCTTTGGGTTCCACATGTGCATGGAAGTAGCCATGGGAGGACCGTGTTTTCTTGTGGTTTGTTGTTGAAGGTTTTGGCGTTCATAAGTACCGTAGGTGAACCTCTGGTTCGGCACCTTAATTCCAAATAATTAATTAAGGTGAAAAAATGGCATTCGGCATTCAAAATAATAATAATGTAATTTTCGGCAAGAAGTTATAGACCACTGTATTTTACCTACTTTGATGTCTATGGGGATTGAACTCACGACGTTGGGGTTCCAAACCTAATAGTTCATGCATGAGAGGCCATGAATAAAGAAGAAGAACGTCGGTCTCCAGAGGAGGTCGGCGTGAATAGAGTGTCTGTTCGTTCGACGACTAAGACCATGCCCATCGGACAAGGAGTTAGTGAGCTGGAACTACTTCCCCCTCTCGAGGATAGACACTATGTAACAAGTAACGAGAAACCACCAAATCAATCAATCAAAAGGTAACAGGGAAGGAGGGAGGGGGGGAAGAGCGGGAGGAGGGGAGGATGGGGAGGGGGTGTGTTTTGCAATGTCAGGGTTGAGAGGAAAATGGGTAATTTTACGGGGGGTCTTGTGTATCGGGAAGGGCTTGGTTGTTTTCAATTTTTCGATAATGTAAGAGGATGGACATAGCATGTTGTATGGCAATGGTGTTAATGTTTTTGAAGGTCTTTGTAATTGTATCAATAGGAATTTTGAGGATATCTTATAGGGTTTTTATAGGTGGGATAAAGGTGGTGGCACGAGCGCCGGCTGTGATTACAATAAGGGGGTCCACTTTCCATCCGAGGGCAGTGATGTCATCGATAAGGGGTTGGTATTTTTTCATTTTGTTTTCGATTGTTTCTGGAGAGAATCTATCATTGTTGTATGTAAATCCGATGAATTGAATGGTGTAGTCTTGGTTTATATGGTCAGGTGGGGGGTCATTGTTTGGTAGGCCTCTGACGCATAGTATGTCCGATTTGAGCCGAGCATTGTAGTGGCATCGTTGAGTTTCACATGTACATGGGAGTAGCCATGGTGGAACCGTATTTTCTTGTGGATTGTTATTAAAGGTGCCGACATTCATGAGGATAAAGCATCGTGATTTGTTATGGAAGGTAATTAGTTTTCAAATTTCCCATACCGCTTTGTCATGTCTTTTGACAATTTGGGAATGTATGTGATGGTTTTGGCATTTAAGTAGAACATGGAGCCATGTGTCAAGGTCCGTGGAAGTGCATATGGGGCATGTTATAGATGGGAATCTTTCTATTCCAAAGAAGAGTTGTTTTCGGGCGTTTCCCATATATTGACCAGTACGGAATTTGATGAGGCATGTTATTTGTGAGTCGGAGATGATGGAATTCTTCCAGAAATTTGTAGAGAGTTCATTGTCTATTTTGTTGTTGCCAATCCATTTTTCTACATTAGAGAAGTTTTCTGCGATTGTGTCAAGGTTGTTATAAAGGTCTTGTTTCTTGAGATATTTGTTCAGGAATCTGACTGGGCCTTTATCGGGGGTATCTTCTTTAGAGGGCCAATCTTCTTTTTGGAAGTAGTATGGGGTAGCATGGGCATGTTCGTATGGATCTTTGGCGTTTTATTGTGATTTTTCGTAGCCTTCTTTTGCTAGTTTCTCTGCTTGTTCATTTCCATCGATATTAGCATGGGCTCTAACTTTATGGAGGGTTGTGATTTGTGTTCGGTTTTGTAGCATTTGGACCATTGACATTAATATAGTTTGGTCGGGGTGGCTATTGTGGAGGGTAGGGTGTGTGATTTGGGTGTTTAGTTAATAGAGCGCATTGATATAGTCAGTGAATATGTGTGCATGTTCATTGTTGTATTTTGTTGTGATGATTTGTAGTGTTTTATGTATGGCCATAAGTTATGCTCTAAGGATGTTTTGTAGGCTGTGAAGTCTTTTGGCTAATTTAGTTTCTTTAATAGGATCGTATATGCCATAGCCAACTTTTTCTTTACGCCAGTTACCCGGACTAACTTGTTCAGGTGGTTTGAAGGAGCCATCGGTATAGTACCTATATGCCGGGTCAAATTTTGGTGAGGTTAGAGTTTGGTAGTTTGGGAGGGGTGGAGGTGTTACAAGGTAATCTAATGTACTATTGATGTAGTTTAGTTTTGACCATTTTTGGCTTCGGTTTAAAGGGGTTTGTATCCTTAATGGTGGGGCCATTTTTGTGTGTAGGCGGTGTATGTTTAGAGAGTTTACTATGGAGGTGAGTTCGGCAAGCTGTTCTAGAGTACCAAGGGTTTGGTTTTGGTGGTGGACACATATTATTTGTAATGTAGATGGTTCAATCTGTGGCTTTTTTAGCTCGGGTGGAATAGTGGGCTCTTTGTATGGGATTGAGTCTCCTTCGAATAGTGCAATGATATGGGAGTCTGGGAAAGGGTTTGATTGTTGGTTAAAATTTTGGTACCAATTTTTGTCTGGTGTGATAATGAGTGTAGATGTGTGGTGTAGGTCATTTTTGGCAGCAAGGCGGGCCCAATGTAATGCTTGTTGAGTTTCCTCCTCATTGTGATGGTGAGCTATACCCTTACCGACCCATTTATAGTCAAAGGCCTTTTCCAAGGAGCGAAATATTTTGTCTCTTTCAAAGGGGGAATAGTTTTTGTTTTGTTTTGGTGGAGCATGTGATGGGGGAAGAAAAGTATGATTGTTTGATATTGAAGAATGAGATTAACGAGTCTAGGATGAGTGTGGGTATTGTATATTGTGCGCTTTTGAGGGGATTATTTTTTGGGATGGGATATTTATATCTTTGGTATAGCCAAATTAGTTCGGTTTCAAATGGTTGGATTGTTGGTTCTATGTTTGTAGGAGTTTGTAGTTTCAAATTATATTGGTTCCATAGCCATTTGAGTCTAGTAGTGGGAATAGTGTGTAAATGTTGGCCATTTGCTTCATATAGGTGGGCTTAATTGTTCTCTATTTGAACTGAATTCGAGAATGTGAGAATGTCATTTTCGGGGTTACATTCCGTTGTATAGATGTTTAGAAGTGGGATGATTATGGGTGGAGTTATAGATCTTGAGTCTTGTAGTTGTTCTTGGGGGTGGTGGGTTTGAATGATTTCCTAGTAGAATTTATTTTTAATTTTTGATAGTATTGTTTTCATTTTTCGGTGTTATATGTGGAGGTATTAAGGTCGTGTCTTGGGAAGAGGTTTCTTTGAGGAAGCCATTTGTTGAATGTATTGTTGTTGTGTTGCCATTGGCATAGATATCTTGTATAGGTATTTTGTATATTGTTGGTATCTAGATGTTGTATATGTTCATGGTGTATTATGTTATTGATAGGGTATATGGTGGAATTTTTGGGGATATATGTTGGGGGACGGGGTGGTATGGGTGTGATGTGTTGCAAAGGTGGATTGGTGGTAGGATAGTTCTTGGGAAGATGTTGTTGTTGATGGTGATGAATGGGTCTTGGAGTATGTAGGAGTATGGGTGTGAACGCAAGGGGTATCGCATGTGGTGAGGCATGTTGGGTGGCCAAAAAGTTGTTTGGCAACATTTAGGGCGCTTTTGATTAGTTTGGATGGGGGTGAAGTGGAAGGTTTTGAAATCCTCATTATTCATGATGTGTGTGTCGTTTGGTAAAGTAATTTGTTTTAATTCGAGGATATTTTTTGAAAGGAGTTTTGTAGAAGTTTTGGGAAATTTGAGCGTTGAGTGTGTGATGGTTTCATGTTTCTTGACACCATACTACTTCTAATGGTGTTGGATGAAAGAGAAAATTTGGAAGTGTACTCTTAAGGTGAACTTTAGCTACGTGTTTTAATAAGAAAAATGTGCGAGTTATTGGGGATCTTGTGCAATCCGTTTTTTTAATTCTAGGTATATTTTCGGCACCGCTATATTGAACAAGAACATAATGAGTTAGTCCATTATATATTTTTCCGAGCCAGCCTTTGTCATTTAGGGCATTTTGTAGTTGTTCCCCTATACATCGGAGATAGGCATTTTTGAGGGAGAAAGCTTCGAGTCCAAATAGGTTGTGTGGGAGTTGGGTTATTGCGTTTGACATGCATTTTGGCATACCACTGATGTTTTTTTGTATGGCTATAATCTTTTGGTGAAGTTTTTTGATAGCTGGCATAGAGTATGGTACAGTGTAGAAGTTGTATGCTACTCCTCGGCATATTACGGTGTCAACCATTTTAATTTTTTGTTTCATAGTGGCTGGGCATGTTATTAATTATTTACATTGTTTAATGAGTTTTGTGGTCGTAGTGTGAATTTGGATTTTCCATTTTAGGGAGGGAACAAGGTGTGTGCCTAGGTATACATATGATTTGTTTTGGTGTAGTATGGGGATTGGTTGGCCACGGTAGTTGATGTTAGAGGCTTGCATTAGGGCTTTAAATGTAATTGGGTTTATTTTGGATTTATTTGGACAACCTGTAGCAACACATTTTAGGACGTCTACGTCCATACCAGTCCATTTACAATATCTGTCGATTTTATTAATTTGTGTTTGTAGTGATTTTATTTTGTTAGTTGTAGTAGCAAGGTCATTAGCATAGGCGGCCGAGTTTATGATGATTTGTGATGTGTCAAAAGTATATCTGTTATTGCCTCTCTCTAGCCATCTAAGTAGTGGTTCTAAAATTATTATGAAAAGGTATGGAGTGAGGATGTCTCCTTGTATAGTTCCTCTAAGGATGGGAATAGGTTTTGTTTTACCAAAGTGCTCACCGGTATAGTAAGTAGATGATTGGGAGTAGATATTTCCAACTAGTGTGGTTGCATCTTTTGGGTACCCAATATTAGTCATTGTTGCTAATAGCCAACTTGGTCTATAGAGCCAAAGGCGTTTTTGAAGTCAACATATAAAATATACTTGTCTTGGCTTGTGAACCGTGCGTCTTCTAGTGCCACTATAATGGTTTGTATTTGTCTAGATGTACTTCTCTTTGCTCTAAATCCTTCTTGGCTATCGTGTAGGATTTTAAACTTTTCACCATATGAGGATAATATTGAGGTAAGTGTACTAGTGTAGAGTTTATATATTGTGTTAGCTAATGCAATTGGTCTATGATTTGGTAGTATTGAGGGATCTCTTTCTTTGTATAGTAAAATTGTTGCACTTGTTTTCCATGAGGCTGGTATTTGTTTTTGTTTATAGCAGTGAGAGAAGAATAGGAATAGTAATTTATGGAATCTTGGGGGCATGTTTTTGAGTATTGAGTTCGGTATACGGTCTGGCCCTGGGGCTTTGTTATTTCCGAGGTTTCGGAGGCATGTGTTGCATATGGCTCTGTTGAAGTATGCGTGTAAAGGGATTTCAGGTTCGCCTCTTTTGTCTAGGATAAATCCATTTAGATCATGCCATGGATATTGGCGTACAACACATGTACATTCGATTGAGTGTTGTGTTGTACGCCAATAGATTGAGTGTACATGTTGGTACTGTGGCTCGTGGGTCTATTATTTTTTGTCTGTTGGTTGAATATTTCATTTGCAATGTCTTCGGAGCTAGTTAGAATGTTATTGTATTGGTCAGTGATACAATCTAGTGGTGGGGATTCGGATTTTTTTAAAACTTTTCTATTTATTTTCTTGGGGCTAATTTTGTATAAGTGTCTATATTTTGATATGGATTTTTTAATATTATCTTTGGAGTATTTTGTAGTTACTTTTCGGGCTTGTATATTGGCATTTTTTGCGATTAGTGCAATATCTTTTATCCATGTATCATGAGGTGAGTCCAGGGGGGGGGGTGGGCAGGAATTTGAATATGGTGCATATTTGTTAATTTGTTACATATGGGGTGGTTAAGCCATTGTGGATTATTTTTTACAATTGTGATAGTTTTTTGTATCATGTGGTATGTTGATAAGTGTTGTTTCCATATTTTTGAGAGTTTGCAGGGTAAGTAACCGCCTTGTTGTGATGTTCGGTTTGTCATTTGTGGTATTGGTTGGGCTTTGCAAGTTTTTATTAATGTATCAGAGATATTACAGGTAAGTGTGTCTAGGGTGTGGCACGTTTCGTGCCATTGCCTTTGAGAGAGTTGGTTATTATTTTCAAGGATGTTTATGAGGGCGTCAATTTGCATGGAATTTTCTTCAAAGAACTTTGTGTTGAATTTTTCTAAATTATCTTTTGGGATGGGGTTTAGTACACGTTTAGTGGTATTATTGGTGATTATGGGGGTACAACTTATTAATATGTTATTTGGGATGTGGAGTTGTATAGGTGAGTGATCCGAGTTGAGAATAATGTCTTTGTTTTTTGTGGAGGTGTATTGTGTACTATTATTTGTATTTATATAGAAGCCGTCTATTAGGCTCCAATCATTATAGTTATAGCCGCCTTGTCTGGAGTATTGTGCATCAGTGTTTATAAAGGTGAAGTTTAGGTTTTCTGTGAAGTGGTGCCTCTGGTACTCTATGGTTTAAGGGGGGGTGTTATGATTTCCGTTTTGTCTACCAATTAGTGTTATGTCTCTGTTGAAGTCTCCACACAACAAGTAAGTATGATTAGGGTTTTGGTTCATTTGAGATGTAATAGTATTTTGTATGTCTATAATAAATCTAGTATCTTCGGGGTGGGAGAACATACACATGTGGAGGATTAACCATGGCTATAGTGATTGATTCGTAATTCTAATTATTTGGAGGTAGGGGGATATGTGCATTGGAGTAGGAATATTTTTGATGTTGCCCGGGAAGACATATTTTTTGTGTATTAGTGTGAGGAGGCCTCCGCGGCCTGGTGTGTATGGCCGTTGTTGTTGAATGCATCTTGTTAGCATATGTGTGTTATTAAGAATAAGTCTACAGTCTTGGAATATATTTTGTATGTATTTAGTAGATTTTGTGGAGGATATTTTTGTTTCTTGAATGACTATGAGGGCCGGTGGTGTTTCTGTATATGTGGTCAGAGCTTGTAAGTTGGGGAGAGCCGTGTTTAGAGATGACGCATTTCATGAATGATGTTTGTATTTTCGTTATTTGTGCTAATGTTTTGGATTTGTGGAGGAGGAAAGAAGGGGAGGGGGTGGACGGATACAATCTATTATGGGGTCAAAACATTTTAGTGTCTCGTTAATTAGATTGCTAGAGAGGTAAGGGAATTTTTGTTGAATTCTGTCGTTTGGCGGCGGTATGGTTTGGCTATGTAAGAAATTGTATAACTCTTTATGTATCGAGTTCCCGTAGTTTATGATATTTTGATTTTCTTCAAGAAATTTTGTATATGGGTGCGGGGTATGAATGTGTCTTTCGGGTGGATTTTGTATGTTTGATAAGGTTTATAATAGTGTATCAGTTCATGTAGTTATATTCGGATTTTGTGGGTTTAAGAGATGGTTACATTCGTCTATGTTTGGGTCGGTGGTGATTACTAGGGCATATAGAATGTGTGTAGGTGGATGTGTGTTTTGATGTTGTATATATTGGGCAATATTTGGGTGTATAGTGTTGTGTAGCTGATGTAGTGTATGTGTGGTTTTCAAACGGGGTGCAAATGTTTGAGCGATGTGTTTATATTCCAGTTGCAGTCTTTTTGGTATTTGGTTCGAAGTATACTTTGGCGTTTTTCTTATGTGATGTCGGATGTCTTTTTAGTAAATTAGGCATTGGTCCCGGATTAGTTTCTATGTCTCCTCCTAGGAGTAGTAGTAGTTTAGGTATTTAAATTTGGTGTTGTGTATTAGAGTTCTTACTTTTTGTGTAATTTTTTGTGGTTTTTTTGTGTTATTGGGGTTTTTTTTGTTTGAGGGTGTGTGTGTGCTTTTGTTTGGGTGTGTTTTTATGTTTGTAGTTTTGTTTATGTTGAGTGTAGGAATAATTAGTGTGTAGTAGGTATTGGGTGTTTTTGGTTTTGTATTTGTGTGTAGAATTGTATTCTTTCTTGTGGTTATGGTGTTTATTTTATTTTTATTGTGTGTTTTATGTGTGGTTGTTTGTTTGACTATGTGTTCACGTATTTTTGTTGTTGTTGTTGTTGCCGCCATGATTGCAACCATCATGGCGGCAACAACAACAACAACAACAACAACAACAACAACAACAACAACAACAACAACAACAACAACAACAACAAC
Source organism: Bryoerythrophyllum caledonicum (assembly GCA_963971425.1). NCBI lineage: Eukaryota > Viridiplantae > Streptophyta > Bryopsida > Pottiales > Pottiaceae > Bryoerythrophyllum > Bryoerythrophyllum caledonicum. Next base: position 16,826,636 of record OZ020526.1, on the reverse strand, counting down.
AACAACAACAACAACAACAACAACAACAACAACAACAACAACAACAACAACAACAACAACAACAACAACAACAACAACAACAACAACAACAACAACAACAACAACAACAACAACAACAACAACAACAACAACAACAACAACAACAACAACAACAACAACAACAACAACAACAACAACAACAACAACAACAACAACAACAACAACAACAACAACAACAACAACAACAACAACAACACGTTGCTCTCGTTCCAATGCTTATGTTTCTGCCGCCATGATGGTTGCAATCAGTTGGGATCGGAGAGTCGGCATTTCTCCTCTAAGGGATTTAACCGTGTTTGCTTGCACCATATCCGCATATTGTCTCGCTTCTTCCACAATTTCCAGGCTTTCATGGTTTACATTTCTCTCCGAAGTTGATGTAAGGTGACACCATTGCCTTTGTTAGGGCCAATTTCCATGGCAATTACCGCATTAGCTACAACTGAGTTTACATCTGTAAATCCTACTCTTGTTAGCTCTTCCGTGCTAGGTTTGTTGCTACCATCCAGGCTCCTGGGGTGGGGTAAAACATGATATATTTGCCATGGAGTTTCTTGCTCTGTTTGACATATTTTTTGTATACGGCTACGTTTAGGCATTCAATATTGCAAGTCCCAACATGGCGGCCATGTTCTAGCTTGAAGAATGTGTCCACCACATTCTCCTCCCCTATTAAGGATTTTATTCCTTCCTCAAGTTCTTTTTCATTTTTTGTTTTGATAAGGTTTTTTGCAATGAGAATTAGACAATTCTTTTTGCAATCTCATCCTCATCCATTTTCCGAGTTGCAAAAACGGGTACAAAGATCTCATTATAAAATGAGACTTAATAGTCTTTTATTTTTGCAGCTTGTTCCAGGGAGGGAGTTTTGACCCATGCAAACTCAGAATAGCCTTTTTTTTTCTACTCTTGTTACTTCAAAATCGTAACCCCTTGCAAAACTATCGTTTACAATCTCCGCATACAAGTCATATGATTCTATGTTCACAAGGTTTTACTGATAAGAGATGTGAAAAAGCCAAGGAGTCGTATGACTTGCACACTTTCCCTTGGTGTATAATCCCTTCATTCAAGGTAAGGAGAAAGGTTTCCGTCCTTGCAACAACCCTTTGGCATCAATATCCGGGTTTTATAGGTGCAATTTAACCACACCAGTCCAATTGTCGGATTGGTGATGGAAAAAATGGCTATTGGTTCCTGAAGGGATCCCCATCTCATTAAGTCTTGTCTTTACCATTTCCAACACAACATGTTTAGACCAGAGTTGACTTTCCAATTCAAAGTGGATTGGCACTTGGTAGTCCAAGGCAAAACCATTTCATCCACCTCAACTTCACTTGGAAGTTGGGTGAGATTGAAATGATTGCCATTTTTCCCATCACTCCTTTTAGAGGGTCATTTTTCTTGGGGAAGAAATGGAAATGAAGGCATTGCCTCCAAACTTTCAGCCACTTATTGTGTATTCAAACCATTTTTTTCTAACTCCTCTATGGTAGAAATAGGGACCTTTAGGCCCCCGTTATTTTTTGCAATTATATTCATTGTTTGAAAGCCTAGCCAATATTTGGTAGGGGGCAAACTTGTTGCCCTCCCCTTTTTTTGGATGGCACTTGCAACAACTAAGGTGTTTTAAGTTACATCCCCACGACATGGATTTTCTTCAATCACTTCAACAAACAACCTCTTGGAAGGTGTGGTGGTAGCTTGTGGCTAGGACATGCTGTAGAAATAAGAAAATACAGTGTTACTAGATTGAATGTAGAATGTTACTTCAATTTTTCTCCTTATCATCTTGTTCGTAACATCTCCCCTCAACATGCGTTGAAGGCTTGTTGATGTTAAGGTGGTCAAGAAGGAGTGAAGATTAACATTACTGTCAACATGCAAGAGATAGAATTGACTCTTATACACTAGACGTTGTGGGTTAGTATTATGATATTTAATAGACCTTACAAGAAAACACACATGAGAGGTGCCAAAATATTGGTCACCTCCCCAAGTAATTTTTTTTGATATTAAGCATTGTTTGGATGCCCATAGGTTTGCATAATAAACCAAATGGCACCAAATAACATAGAATCGTGATGGAGGTGAGAGAGGAGTATGACCTGGGTGTATGGTTACAACTTGGGTGTTGTGGTCTGTGTCCTTGACTTGCTCAAGCCACCTTACTGTAACACTAAGTTTGAACTTGTGGTTCACTAGGATAAGAGAATCCTCTGGGGGTCGACTTTCGCCTTCGTAGCCTTGGTGATGGGTCCAACTTCCACCGATTCCTCCGTTTCTTCTGATTTTATGGTTCTTGGTGTTGGCTCTGGTTGTGGAAGAGGTACTGCTCCAGGTCTAGGTGAGGCGGCTGAGGTTCTTGAGGTGACCGTTGCTCCGCTTTCTTCGTCTCCGGGTCGTGGCTTCTCCCTACGCCCTTCTGCTGCCGGCTCTTGGGTGAGCTTGAGAGCACGCCTTCTAGTAGTCAGCTGCTGCTTGAGCTTGGGGGTACGCCCTTTGGCTGCCGGCTGTTCGTTCACTTGATCCCTGATTGTGTTACGGAGAGGGTGGGGATGGAGTAATCTTCGGTTGAGGTTTGCTTCTACCCGTAGACTTTGGCTGGGGATTTGTGATGGAGGCAGACTTTAGGGATGAGTCCGTGCTATGAGCAGACTTTGTCTTTGTCGTTTGGGTGCGAGCGGGCGTCGACGACGTGATTCGGGAGCAAGCGGACTCCGGCGGCGTGGTTTGGATGCAGGCGGGTTCCTACGACGAGGTTTGGACGTAAGCGGGCTCCACCGATTACTTCTTCATGCACTCTCCAGCGTTGTACTGCAACTGTCGGTATAACCCTTGTCTCCCTTGCTAAGGCTCTCCGATATCTTTTTGCGGTCTTGTTGGGTAGGGTCTTGATTTGATTTGTGACTCTCTATTGCAGGGCGTCGTCTTCAGGTTTCTTGGTGTTGGTAGCAACCCGACACTTCTTGCTCTTCGTCTGCAGGTACTTCGCCTTGGTGTGTGTAATGAGTAACTTGCTTGTCTTGTGGTTGTTGGCCTTTTGTCGCGTTTTCGTCATGTCGACTTCACTTCTGTTCTTTTCCTATGAGTTTCCTGATTTCGATAAGTTAGTGTGTAAATGAAGGCTATGGACAGCCATATAATTCAAGGACAGCGCTGGTAGCAGCGGTGGTAGATTCCGGGAAGGTTGGCATACATAACTTATTGTAGACCTAAGAACTAAATGAGGGTACCAACAGAAACAACAAAACTTTAGAATAAAAACAAGGTAGAAGGTAAGATGTGCTCCACTATGGACAGAGATGGAGGGTTGAGCTCCGATTTTTCTGGTGAGGGTGGAGGAAGGACTCAGTCTCAGAAACAAGTCTACGGGCGACAAGTGTCACTGGCCTTGTTGAGAGCCCCCGTAAACGACAGATTTGGGTAGTTGAGAGCTTTGGGAAGCAGAGATGTGTGTTGGAATGTGCTCAAAACATTAGATCTAGGGTTAGCTGAACTCGAATCGTACATAAAGGCTTGTTCTTAGTAAAATAGATCTGAGAGCGAGGGTTAAGTATTGGTGCAAAGAACCTTGCTGGAGTCGTTAGAAGTTAGATCTAACTTAGATCTGGTGAGGAAACAACTAGATCTGCATACCTCTCGCGAGTCTCTTCCTCCTTCCCGACCCGGACACTCTACATACAAGATTGAGCAAGAAAGCAACTCAACTCGGATCGACGGCAGCAACTTCTCACTAACACAGGTTATACTTTACTCAATACTAGAAAGTTTATATCTACACACCGCACGCGGAAGCGCTGGAAATTTTTGTGCAGATCTTCAGAACGAACAAGAGGAGCACATCAAGACACCAACACGCCCCACAGACTGAATGCGCGGTACAGACGTTCACAAGCCTGCAGCACCAACCGGGACTCACGCCACGCGCCCCCACAAACAACCTGCGTCACCACCGTAGTCCCACAGTACATCAATAACGACGATAAGAGACCTAGCGGTGACCTGCGACAGGAGGCCAACAACCAAGCTACAACTACACAACAGCAGGAGCATCACGAGCGCGAAAAGTCAAAACAAACTCAAGAGGTAAGTACACTTACACAACCTTTAATTTTTATCTCAACCCACCTCCAACCTCTCTACGCCCTCTCTTCTCCCGCAACAGGTTCCCCCTCTCCACGACCCCACACTCCTCGCTCTTCCCTCTCTCTTCCCCCTCCTTCTCCCCCGCTCTCCCGCCCCCCCCACCTCACAGATTTCAGCCCGCTCCCCTCCGCAGACTCTTCCTGTAGCTCCCCCCTCTCCAAAACCTATCACTACCCCCCCCTCCATATTTACCCTCGCTCATACTATAAACCCCAGGAACATCCCAGCCAGCCCTCCACACTTCCCACACACCATAGCTCGCTTCCCTCACCCCCGCCACAACCCTGGAGACCACACATTACCCCCAACTTACAAACAGAAGGACCCCCCCGACTCACTCAAACAAACCAGACTTCCTTGGAGAAACCCGGCTTTAGAAGGAGACCCCCCTACAAAGACAGCAAGAACTCCACACTCCCCCCTACAGGCTCCCCGAAGACAACCACGCACACTCCAGCTCAAACATGGTTCACTGGAAGAGCAAGACAACAACATACAAACTAGACAGAAGACACAGGCGGCACGAACCAGGAGGAACAGACTGCGTTCATCAAAGGAAAACGAAAACCCGCGACGCGTACAAAAACAACAGACTCCACAGTAAAGAAGACCTGTTTGAACTGATTGAGCCGCCGACCACGTCTCGAATAGACAGCTCGGGTGGACTCCACGACGAGAACAGAGTCAACAGACAACACAGCGAGCAAAGGTCTGGAGGTCTCCACGACGAAATCAGAACAGGAGAGCTACACGGCGCGCACAGTCCAGGAGGACTAAACGGCGCGCACAGGATAGGAAGACTACACGACGTGCACAGGCCAGGAGGTCTACACGGCGCGCACACGCCAGGCGCATGCAGAAACCTCGGGCTCCAAGGCGCGAACGACCTCCACAATGGTCGTCATGTAATCAGGAGGATTACACAAGACCTCCCAGGTGGACCACTAGCCCGTGCGGCAGACATACAAGCCACCTGCCCGAGACCCCCAACGGTCATAGTTGCGACCTGGTATCAGTCCCCCCCTCGGCTTAAAACCCTGTTCCACCCTGCAACCCCCCTTCTCTTCAACCCTTCTCCACTTTCGACCTTCCCTCCTACCCCCTTGAGCCTCCTACCTCCCCCTACGACCCCCCACCAAAACCCTGACCTACTCCTAAAACCCACCATACCTAAAACTGCGACCTCCCTCTCCATTTCTTTCCTCTTTCTCCCCTCATTATCTCCCATACCACCCCCTATTACCTTACCTCCAACTCCCCTCCTCTTATCTCCAATCCACCGTACTTCAACGCCCATCACCCTCCCCATAACATCTTCCACTCTTTATTTAATCGTCCCTACCACTAATACCCATAGAACCCAAAAAAACCGCATGAGTACTGGTAACCGGTGCCAATCTAACCCGCGTACATCTACTGCGAAAAAGAATAGCGGTGTAGAGACACATAGAAAGACCAATAGTGTAGAGCCCCAAGAAAACCCCAAAAACAACCTACGCCCAAGACAAGCCAAATCCGCCAACACCTCTAGAATAGAAGCCACACCTGCCAAAACTAGACCGGTGACCACAAAACAACTGGCAACCTCACCTTTGGTGCGAGACCTAACCCCCAAACTACGAGGCAAGAAGAAGAAAGCATTAGAAGTTAACCCCACCCCACCTCAATATCAACTGCCAAAGTCCCCAATTCACCTCTCAGACGACCAAGAGGACGCCCCTCTCACATTCTCTAGAACAAGCCAAAGGCGTAGGATTACTACTTCTCTTCTCCTATCTCCTGACCACACACACAAACCATCCTCTACTAAACCTTGGAACACTATGGAACAGCCTCAGAAAGAGCCTAGTAGTACCACCGAAGCCATGGACATAGAAAATGGCGAAACCACCCCCAAGATGATCTGCAAGGGCAAATCCTCTACCCTCGACCCCCTAGAAGTGCAACACCCTGCGAAGAAAATAAAAAGGTAGCACCTCAGACTCAAACCCTAGCACCCCAGACAGATCCATATTCCACTTCTGGTTGGGCTTCCCCAATATGGAGAAGCTTGCGAAGGACGCAAACCTCGACCCACTATTTAGTAGTGAGAACATTTCTGACATGATGACCAGAGGAGTACCCAAGTTAGAGGCAGAGGAAGCCATGAGTGCTACAATATCATACCCAAGAATCCCTCAAATGCTATATCCCAAGGTCAGGGAAACACTACCCAAGATATCATACCCAAGAATCCCTCAGATGGTGTTGAGGGGCAACACTACAAGCTTTCTCAACTTCCATTCGATATTGCCACTAACCCTGAAACCGGTCTATCGTATGATTTTCATATAGCCATCCTGTTCGAACTACCAAAGACCCCACTATTTCACGATGATGTCAAACGGCTTGCTAGGGAGAGACTCATTAGGATGGACATCCCCCTTGGCACTAACCTTTTGGATCCCCTTGCCATCCACTCGAAAGGGATAAAAAATGAGGGACAGAAACATGTCTTTTCAGGATTAATCAAGATGCACCTCCTCAACCCAGCAACAGATGCCATATCTCTACTCAAGGGCACCCGTTACTTCATACTACAATTGGACCCCATGGGACCGTTGTCTTTGGGGAAAGTTTGCAAGACATGGCACGCAGTGGCACGTCAAGGACTATCTGTCAACATCAAGAGCGACAACCTATGTGGTATTCCTGCACATACCTTGTTTCATAGTGTGGTTCTTGATGGCTTCACCCGTAACCTCGAGTTTGAAATCACTGATGTCCAAAAACAGGAGAAGGAGCCCTTTGCATGGATTGTAGCACCCACTCCTACCCAAGCCAAGAAGCTAGCGATGCACCAAATTACGACCTTCCACGAGATCAACCCCGCGAAGCCCAACAACTCTGGAACCTTTACAACCAATGACAGGGCCAAGAAAGATGCACTTACACTCACATTATCTCAGCTACCAATCCTGCTAAGCGTGGTTGAAACCACGAAGGCCATCACGAAAGCTTTGGAGGCCAAGAGCATTGTGAACATTTGGTTCGACCCGCAGATTAGTGGCAAACACAATGGCTCTGCCAATGTGCAAGTCGCTAATCCTATTGTCTATAGACAATACCTTAACCAAACCTTCAACATTGGTTGTCACCAAGTTGAGATTCGACCCCACCGCCATAGTCTTGATGGCATTGACCCCCCCTCCACCACTTTGGTGGAAAAATGGGGATTCAATGGCATAAACACCGCCTTGGTGAACACGGTTGCCGCCATCAACCCTGCCACCGTTCCCAACACCAACATATGCGAAGAGATGGCCGCTATTGTGGCTGATGGTCACGAAAAACTCCGCTTGGAGCTAACTACTCTCAAGAGAGACATCATTCGAGAAACTAGAGAATACACCGATGCAACGCTGAGGTATACTCTAAACTTGATGATGTTGAGAAACTAATGAGCGTTGCTTTGTCTGTGATGAAGGGTATCAAATCCAACCGAGAGAAGCCATCCCCCCCTCCTTGGATGACCCGTCAAATGTGGATTGATCAAAGACCGCCCACAAACTCTTCAACAACATGGTGATCACCAAACTCCTACATACCTAGCTACATCTCCCTTGGTAGTCACATCTCTTTCCATTACTTCATACATCTACCTCATTACTCCCCTTTCCCACCTCCACTTGATAGTATTGTTAGAGATATATTTCATTGAAATCACTTATTATTGCTCTCTCCACACACTTATCACTCTCATCACTCTTTCTTCACCTTCTACCTCTCTAGAACTTACTATAGCTCCCTATAGGTATCTCCTTGTAAACGCATGTCATTGGTATGAGCATAAACCCATGAGAAGGCCACAACCTCTCTTGCGGGCTCCTCTAACTCTTATGACAAAGTTACATGATCAATACCACCACAAAAATATACACACTTCTTGTCATTACCAATGGCATTGGCATATTTCCAAAATTTCCACTACCACACACATACCATACGCCAAAAAACACAAAATACCACCACAACCTTACCAACAACAAAAGCAATTGGCCACAAACAACACATACAGACATCCTCACACCTCATTACCAATAGATTACAAAACAATACTAATACCTAACACATCCATCCAAACACCGTGCAAAAACAAACACCAATCACAAAATACGCTACTACACATACTCATCATCCAAAAAGCTAAACACCTCCCACATTCACACACTATCACAAACACATACCCCCCAAAAATCAATACACCATACACCACAAACATACTACACCGACCCGCCACTCCACACCAACTAAACCCCACCCCCGTTAAACACAAAAACACCCAATCCATAATATACTCTAATAACAAAAACCACAACACCATCAACACCAAAAAATGCCCCACAAGAAAACCAACAAAAATAAAAATAAAAATAGACAATAAAAATGAAACAAACACCATAACCACAAGGAAAAACAGAATACTATACATTAATACAAAAACAAAAATACCTAATATCTTGAACACACCCACTACCCCTACATTGGCCAGAAACACAAATACTGAGATAACAACATACCCAACCAAAGACCCACATACACACTCAAACACACATAATCTCAAAAAAATAAAGAAACATCCAAAATCCACACATAAAACAAAAACTCTAAAACAAAACACTAAATCCAAATACACAAAACTCCTACTACTTCTAGGTGGAGACATAGAAACCAATCCAGGACCAATGCCTAACATATTAAAAACACACCCCTCATCACATAAGAAAAATGCCAAAATATACTTTCTACCAAATACCATAATACTACATCCGGAATACAAACACATCGCCCAAACATTTGCACCTCTATTAAAAACAACACATGTATTACATCAGACACACAATACTACACACCCAAATATTGCCCAATACATACAACAACAAAATATCCACCCACCAACACACATATTATACGCTCTAGTAATAACCACCCATCCAAACATAGTCGAATGTAACCATCTTCTAAACCTACAAAACCAAAACACAACCACATGGACAAACACACTATTACAAAATTTATCGAATCTACAAAATCCACCCGAAAGACATATCCATACCCAACACCCTTTTACAAAATTCCTTACAAAAAATCAAAATATCATAAACCACAAAAACTCAATAGTACACAACGAATTATACGACTTCATACATAGCCAGACCATACCGCCCTCAAACAATATAATAAAACAGAAATTCCCGTACCTCCCTAACAACCTAATCAACGAAACACTAAAATGTTTAGATCCCATAACAGAATACACCCACCCGCCCCCCTCTTCCTTCCCCCACAAAATCAAAACAATAGCACAAACAATAACAATACAAACATCATCACATGGAACGCATCATCCCTCAACACCGCTCTCCCTAGCTTAAAAGCTCTGACCACATATATAGAAACACCACTGGCCCTAATCACCATTCAAGAAACAAAAATATCAGCCACAAAATCTATAAAATACATACAAAACACATTCTTAGACTATAAACTTATCTTTAATAACACACGCACTAACGAGATGTATCCTACAACAAAGACCATACACACCGGGTCGGGGTGGTCTCCTCACACTCACACACAAAAAATATGCCTTCCCGGGTAACATCAAAAAAATCCCTACCCCAATGCACATATCTCCCTACCTTCAAATAATTAGAATCACTAATCAACCACTACAACCTTGGATAATCTTTCACATGTATATGCCATTTGTCGTAGTTTGCAGAGTCAGTATTCCTCCGGAATGCACTCAATCGTCACTAAGTGCCTCCAAAGTAAACCACTCCGATTTCGTTCCCACAGAGATCTATTTATCCTTTCAAATTATCCCTAAACCACTAATCTATTCGTCACCTAGGTTAGTGAATCTATTCAGTGACAGTTCCGGATTCTTCCGGATTACGGACTTTAAGCAAAGCTTGCCGGAACTAGTTTCCGGAAGGTATATACATTGGTTTCCGGAAATGATTTCCGAAAAACCGGAGGGTAGTTTGATTTACCTCTGTTCCTCCTCAGAGCAGTTTCCGGAAGGTTTAAACGAGTGACCGGAAGGCCACTGATCCTATTTTGTGTAAGTGGCCGGATTCCCCACTGCCTTATGACTTTAAGTGGCTAGACACCCACTGCCCCGGAGTTTATAGTGACCAGAAAATCACTCTCCCCCTAATCTACTAACCGGTGATATGGTGTTGATCCTAGACGTAACTCTCACGACATCCGGAAGGCCTTCCGGATGCGGTCACGCAAAGGTACGTCCGGACTACAACGACGTTGCGGCAGCACTATTGTAGCCCTACGAAGATAGTGAGTAGTTTTACTTGGGAGGACTCCTTCTAGACTCACATAGCAGGTTTTTCCTATCGTGGGGGTAAACTCCGGGTTTTGGACCGGAATCCGGGTTCACACGGACTACTCCGTGCCCTAGAGACTACCAGGATCACCTCTACAATATATCTCTTCCCCTCCTAGTTCTTCCGGACTCTGAAGGTGACCAGGAACACCTTTGCAACCTCCTCCAGTTATTCCGGACACTCCCCTGTTGAAGATCCAAGCCGGTTCACTCCTTAGCACAACAAAACAACCTTTTCTTCGAAGAAACTTGCACAAATACGTACTACAGTAACGGACCTTGAACCTCACACGTAAAATAACTCTCTTCACAAGTACTAGGTAGCAAATCCAGTGAAAGTTCTGAAATATATTCAACGTAAAGAAAAGGAAACAAAGGTCCTGAGTTGAGAAAACTCATTAAACTAATTACTAGTGAATCAACTTGATCCAAGTATTACCTAATCTGCAAGAAATCCGGAAAATCCTATCTAAAATAATCTTATGCCTAAAGGTCCCGGATTTCAAACCTGAGATCCGAAAATTATGGATCTCAGATCCGATTTTTCCGCCGGTCAACAATTCTGAGTTTCTGGTTTGACAGACAGGTCGGTAGCCAGGTGCAATCTGGAGCCCCATCGTTAACCGCTACGACAAGTCTGATGACCGGAACTAACCAATCTTCTAATAAAACTAATAATCTAAGTACAAGGTCTTCTTGTTCCGTCCACTCCAACGCATCGGAGACGCTCCCACAGTCTGCTTCCTGCCACTTACCTTATCCGGAGTGGGATCCGGTACTGGTCCACTTCCGGAAGCGGGAGCTTCAGAGTCGGGTTGATCGGTTGCAGCTGCCACCTGCGTCGCCTTCTCCGCTGTGCCGGTGGAAGTCCCTTGTGTTGCCTTGGGAATGGTAGCAGTATCCGGATGACCTCGCGAAAGGGGAGAGGGGTGAGGGTCTGATATGGGTACTAGTAAGACATGTTTCACTATGTGTGACTTATGTGGAATTGATTTTATTTGTGCTAAATTTTTTGATTTTAACACCATATATTTAGTTACAGCTCTAGCATCTATAACTCCTATTTTTTGTAATTTTCCAATGTTTTTTTCTTACCAATAAAATATTTCTCAAAATTCACACTATTTCTTGAAGGGGTACCTATATTAGACCCTCATCCACAGGTCGTCTTCTGGCGACTGGAGGTCGGTGGCGAAAGAGGGATCCGGTAGCTGGAAGGAGAATCTTGAAACAGTGTTGAAGGGAGGTGGGTCTTCCTGACCGTCTCCGGACAGTTGGGAGGCGCCCTGCCACTCTGTCTGGGCGGAGCTGTTTCCGATGTGACCACCGTCTCCTCCATCGGTCCCTTACCCTTCCCGGAGGATTCATGTGCCTGCTGTGAAGGTCCGGTTGCTTCCGGAGTTGAGGTAAGGCCGATGGTGGGGTTTGGCTCCGCCGGCTTCTGCAGAATGACGGTGCTGGCTGCGTTGTCCGCCAGTAATTGCATCTGTCCCCATGTCTTCTCCATCTTCCGGGCGTGGTCCAGAAGGAACCGGCTGACCTGACCCCAGTTCGCCTCACCTCCCTTCTCTAGGTACTCGGTGAAGAGAAGGCTTCAGTTGACAGTGTCAACCGGAAAACTCAGCGCTTCCTGCACCTCGCCAAGGGCTTGAGCTGATGCGACTGCCTTGGCTTTGGGCTTCTTCGAGCGTTGCATCCGCCTTCGACAGATCCTGTTGCATTTTCACCCGGGCTTGGAGAAGGGTCCGGTGCTGAGCTTCCATCTGCTCCAACCGGGAGTCGGTCTCCCCAAGGCTCTTCAATCGGGGCAGGATTTCCTCCGAGTTTTCAAGCCGAAGCTCCCCCATGATGGTGTATATCAGAGAGGTGTTGTCGTTCAGGTGTTGGTTGATCCGTGACGCTCTCCATGCGACGTGTTGGAGCAGCTCCATGATGTCCTCCTTGTGCCTCCTGGTAAGTGTCGGGAGATCCGGAGTCGGACATTGCCCTGGCCGCTTCGACGGCCCCGCTCCACCTTCATCTTCACCTTCTAGAGCCGGGTCTAGACAGGTGGGTGGGGAGCGCACCGTTGGGGATTCCGGTTGGACTGAGCGGCTCATTTTCCGGGTCTGGGGTGTTGGCGCTGGAGCTGTCTCCGTTTCTTCATCTTCATTCCCCTGCTCATCAGCCTCCACCCTTCCGTACCTCTGAATGGTCAGCAAGGCTTCGTATTCGTCGTGCTCTTCCGATTTAAGCAGCTCATGATGGTGGTAGAGGTGGGTCAGGTAAGCCAACAGCGGCGACCCCGCCTTCCGGTTCCGGTGGAGGTTCTTAATCAGTCGCTCCACCAAATTTTGCATGAGTGAGGCCCAGTCGACGGTGATCTTCTTCCGCATAGCTCCTAAGAACGTCGCTGCCCACTTCAGTACTAAGCGCTTGGGTTTCTCCGGGTGAAAAATAGGGTTTAGAAACTGTATTACGATTTGAGCCGTGGGTCAGTTAGGTCGGCGATAGAGTATCCCTCCTTCGGATCAGCCGATCCCCAGAACTCGCCGTCCATGAGCTCATTCTTCCGCTCCGTCACCTTGATGTCCCCATCAGCGAAAGCGTAGGTCCGCTTCTACTCCGCCCGGGTCCACTTCTCCGGGTGTGCTCGTATACTCCCATCATACTGATTATTGGGTGCACCTATCAGCTCCGTCACGACCTTCTCGTCTTTAGTTCCCCAGGTCGCCGCTATCAGGCCGGAGCACCTCATGATGTCCAGAAAGTGGAATAAGGTATGCATGTCTCGGTCTGCCGTCAGGTACTCCGGTATCACTCTCACGATGGGTGGTCCCCCGGTGGCAGCGCTCTTCACCTTCTCCTATTTCCCGGATCGTTCGCCGGCCATGGCGCTCTTCCGACAGTCCGCCAGTCGTACCTGCACGCACTGACCTCACAAGAACTCTCTACTACTGCCGGATGCTTGAGGAGCAACCGGCTTAGAAACCCGTAGAAGGACTAAGAAAGAGGGATTGAGAACAGTCCGGAGGAAGATAAGAAGAAATGGAGGGAGAAGAGGAAACTGTTTTGGGGAGTTCCGTCGGTTGGCCTTTTATAACGGCCCTAAAATACGGGATTTCTCCAACGATAGTGACATCACCGTCAAAGTTTTTTAACGGCTTTGACGTCACTATCGCCATTATGACAGGTTCCGTAATGGGTATATCCTGATTTCTTCTCCCGGTTCAAGGTTCTTCCGGGTTGCTCAGATTATATCCGGGTTCACATGTGACTGGCCGTCCGGATTATGCACTTTGTTAGACCTTTTAAGGACTTAGCTGATCCGGCCCTTATCCTATTTTCTAGTTTCTGATTCCGTACTACATAACTCAATTTTACTTATTTTTTTGCCACTAATTTTTTTATTTAAGCCGGATTTTATGGTTAACATCCGGAAACCTGTGGGACGACTTCCCTCACCATCCCACCCTGAAGATACTAGATTTATCATAGACATACAAAACAATATAACATCACAAATAAATCTGAACCCAAATCACACTTACTTGATATGTGGAGACTTCAACAGAGACATAGCACTAATTGGTAGACAAAACGGAAATCATACCACCCCCCCTCAAACCATAGACTACCAATGGCGACACTTTACAGAAAACCTAAACTTTACCTACATAAAAACTGACACCCCATACTCTAGACAAGGTGGCTATAATTACAGTGACTGGAGCCTTATAGATGGCTTCTACATAAACACAAATAATAATACACAATACACCTCCACAACAAACAAAGACATTATTCTCAACTCGGACCACTCACCCATACAACTCCACATCCCAAATAACATATTAATAAGCCGTACCTCCACAAACACAAATAATACTACTAAACGTATACTTAACCCCATCCCAAAAGTTAATTTAGAAAAATTCGACACGAAATTCTTTGAAGAAAACTCCATACAAATTGACTCTCTCATAAACATACTCGAAAATAATAACAAACTCACCCAAACACAATGGCATGAAACATGCCACATCCTAGATACACTTGTCAACAATATCTCAAATACAGTGGAACAAACTTGCAAAGCCCAACCAATACCACAAATGACAAACCGAACATCACAACAAGGAGGATATTTACCTTGGAAACTTTCCAAAATTTGGAAACAACACCTAACTACATATCATATAATAAGAAAAACCATCACAACGGTAAAAAACAACCCACAATGGGGTAACCATCCCATTTGTAACGAATTACTAGCTTTACAACACACCCAAATCCCTACTCCACCCCCCCTCGAACTTCCCCATGATACATGGATAAAAGACATCGCACTAATCGCAAAAAATGCCAATATTCAAGCTCGGAAAGTAACTACTAAATATTCAAAAGACAACATTTAAGAAGCCATCTCAAAATACAGACAACTATACGAAACTAGCCCTAAGAAAAGAAACAGAAAAGTTTTTAAAAACTAGAAACCCCACCACTAGACTGTATCACAGACCAAAATAATAACATTCTAACTAGCCCAGAAGACATTGCAAACGAAATATACAACCAACAGACAAAAATCAATAGACCCTCAGTACCAACATGCAACTACCAGCCACAACACACAACCGAATGTACATGTGCAGTACGACAATACCCATGGCATGACCTTGACGGGATTATTCTAGGTAAACAAGGCGAACCCAAAATTCCACTACACACATACTTCAATAGAGCCATTGATGACACTTGTCTCCGTAACCTCGGAAACAACAAAGCCCCAGGGCCAGACTGCATACCGAACTCAATACTCAAACACATGCCCCCAAGATTTAATAAATTACTATTTTTATTCTTTTCTCATTGCTATAAACAAAAATAAATACCAGCCTCATGGAAAACAAGTGCAACAATATTACTACACAAAAAGGTGATCCCTCAATTCTACCAAATCATAGACCAATTGCATTAGCCAACACAATATTTAAATTCTTCACTAGTACACTAACCTCCATACTATCCTCATACGGTGAAAAATTTAAAATTCTACACGATAGCCAAGAAGGATTTAGAGCAGAAAGAAGTACTTCCAGACAAATACAAACTATAATAGCGGCACTAGAAGACGCAAAATTCACAAACCAAGACATATACGTTTTATATGTTGACTTCAAAAACGCATTTGGCTATATAGACCACGCCCGTCTATTAGCAATAATGACTGATGTTGGATACCCTAAAGATGCAATTACACTAGTTGGAAATATCTACTCCCAATCATCCACCTACTACACCGGTGAACACTTTGGTAAAACTGAGTCCATCCCCATCCATAGAGGTACTATACATGGAGACACCCTTAGTCCATACCTATTCATCATACTTTTAGAGCCACTACTTAGATGGCTGGAGCAAGGCAATTATAGATACACTTTTGGTACATCACAAATCACCATAAACTCCGCCGCATACACCGATGACCTTGCTACCATAACTAACAAAATAAAATCATTACAAACTCAAATTGAAAAAATAGATAGATATTGTAAATGGTCTGGTATGGACGTAGGCGTCCCAAAATGCGCTGCTACTGGATGCCCAAATAAATCCAAAATGAACCCAACTACATTTAAAGCCCTAATGCAAGCTTCTAACATTAACTACCGTGGCCAACCAATCCCCATACTACACCAAAATGAATCATATGTATACCTAGGCACAAACCTTGTCCCCTCTCTAAAATGGAAAATCCAAACTCACACTACAACCACAAAACTCATTAACCAATGCAAAGAATTAACAACATATCCGGCCACTATGAAACAAAAAATTAAAATGGTTGACACTGTAATATGCCCAGGAGTAGTATACAGCTTTTACGCAGTTCCATACTCTATGCCAGCCATTAAAAAACTTGACAAAAAAATCATAGCCATACAAAAAACCATATGTGGTATGCCCAAATGCATGTCAAACGCAATAACCCAACTCCCACATACCCTATTTGGACTTGAAGCTTTCTCCCTAAAAAATGTCTACCTACGATGTACAGGGGAGCAATTACAAAACGCCCTAAATGACAAAGGTAGGCTCGGAAAAATATATAACGGGCTAACCCATTTTGTACTTGCTCAATACGGTGGTGCCGACAATATACCTAGAATTAAAAAACGGACTGCATAAGATCACCAATAACTCGTACATTCTTCCTATTAAAACACGTACCTAAAATTCACCTTGAAAGCACACTTCCAAATTTACTTTTAAACTTTACATCATTAGAAACAGCATGGCGACAAGAAAGACAAAACCATAACACACTCAACGCCCAACTCTCCCATAAACTTTTATACAAACTCCTCTCAAAAAACATTTTCAAATTAAAACAAATTACTTTATCAAACGGTACACACATCATGAATAATGAGGACTTCAAAATCTTCCACTTCACCCCATCCAAACTAATCAAGAACGCCTTAAAAGTTGCCAAACAACTTTTTTGTCATCCAATATGCCCCACCACATGTGATACCCCTTGCAACATACACCCATACTCCTACATACTCAAAAACCCATTCACCACCATCAACAACAACATCCTTCCAAGAACCACCCTACCACCAATACATCCCCCCAACCCTCTTTATCCATACCACCCCCGCCCCCCAACATACATAACCAAAAATCCTACCATATACCCCATTAACAACATCATACAACATAAATATATACAACATATAGATATCAACATAATACAAAATAACTACACAAAATACCTATGCCAATGGCAACACGACAACAATACATTCAATAAATGGCTCCCTCAAAGAAATCTCTTTCCAAGACACGACTGCAACACCTCCACATATAACACCGACAAACTAAGACAATATTATCAAAGAATCCTAAATAAATTCTACTCGGAAATCATACAAGCCCACCACCCTCAAGAACAATTACAAGACTCAAGATCCGTAACCACACCTATAATTATTCCACTCCTAAATATCTCTACAACGGAATGTAACCCCGAAAAGACATCATCACAATCTCGGACACAATAAAAATAGAAAAAAATCAAACCCATCTATATGAAGCAAATGGTTGACATCTTCACACTATTCCCACTACAAGACTCCAATGGCTATGGAATCAATACAATCTAAAACTACAAACTCCTACAAACATTGAACCAGTAACCCAACCATTCGAAACCGAATTAATTTGGCTATACCAAAGGTATAAATACCGCATTCCAAAAAATAATCCCCTCAAAAGTGCACAATACACAATACTCACACCTATTCTAGACTCACTAATCTCATCCTTTAACATAGAACAATCATACTTCTCCTCTCCCGTCACATGCTCCACCAAATTAAAAAAATTCTACTCACCCTTCGAAAGAGATATAATATTCGGCTCCTTGGAGAAAGCATTTGACTATAAATGGGCCGGTAAGGGTATAGCCCATCCCCACAATGATGAAGAAACACAACAAGCACTACACTGGGCCCGTCTTGTTGCCAAAAATGATCCACAATACACATCCACTCTCATTATCACTCCAAACAAAAACTGGTACCAAAACGTTAATCCCCAATCAAACCCATTTGCAGACTCCCATACAATTGTTATATTTGAAGCAGACACAATTACATACGAAGAACCTTCTATCCCACCTGAGCTAAAAAAGCCCAGAATCGAACCATCTACATTACAAGTAATATGCATCCACCAACAAAACCAGACCCTTGGCACCCTAGAACAGCTTGCCGAACTCACCGCCATAGCAAAAACTCTTAACATAAACCGGCTACACACAAAGCTCGCCACACCAACACCTATATCAACTCCTGTAAATAGAAACAAAAAATAGGAAAAATCAAATCACAACAACAACACACTGGATTACATCCTACGACCTCCACCCCTCCCGGACTACCAAACTATCACCTCACCAAAATTCGACCCAGCATATAGCTACTATACCGATGGCTCCTTCAAACCACCAGAACAGATTAGTCTAGGCAACTGGCGCAAGGAAAAAGCCGGTTATGGAATACTCAATCCTACTAAAGAAATCAAACTAGCCAAAAGACTACATGGATTACAAAATATCCTTAGAGCAGAACTCATGGCCATCCACAAAGCACTAGAAATTATCACAACAAAATACAATAATGAGCCCACGCACATATTTACAGACTATATTAACGCACTATATTTATTAAACACTCAAATAACACACCCTACTCTCCACAATAGCCACCCCGACCAAATTATACTAAAATATATGATCCAAATAATATTAAAACAAAGGCAAACCACAATCATCCACAAAGTTCGAGCCCACGCCGACATCGATGGTAACGAACAAGCGGATAAACTAGCAAAAGAGGGCCGAGAACAATCACACAAAAATGCTAAAGACCCACACGAACATGCCCACGCCACCCCATATTACTTCCAAAAAGAAGATTGGCCCTCCAAAGAAGACACCCCTGGTAAAGGCCCGGTTAGATTTCTAAGAAAATACCTCAAAAAACAAGACCTATATAATAACCTAGACACAATCTCAGATAACTTCCCTAACATAGAAAAGTGGACTAACAACAATGACATAGACAACGAACCCTCTACAAATTTTTGGAAAAACCCCATCATCACCGATTCACAAATAACATGCCTTATCAAATTCCGTACCGGTCAATACATGGGAAACGCCCGTAAACAACTCTTCTTTGGAATAGAAAGATTTCCATCCATAACATGCCCCATATGCCCCTCAACGGACCCCGACACATGGCTACATGTTCTACTCAAATGCCAAAACCACCACATGCACTCCCTAATTGTTAAAAGACATAATAAAGCGGTATGGGAAGTCCGTAAACTAATCACCTCCTACAACAAATCGAGATGTTTTATACTAACGAACGCCGACACTTTTAATAACAATCCACAAGAAAATACGGTCCCCCCTTGGCTACTCCCATGCTCATGTATGACCCAAAGATGTCATTGCAACGCTAGGCTCAAACCGGACATCCTTTGTGTTAAAGGTTTATCATACAATGACCCACCACCTGTTAACATCAACCAAGACTACACCATTCAATTCATTGAATTCCCATACTGCAACGACAGATTTTTCCCGGAAACAATCCAAAATAAAACAGATAAATACCAACCCCTTATTGACGACATCATCGCCCTCGGATGGAATGTTGACCCCCTTATTGTAATCACATCCGGCGCTCGTGCCACCACCTTTATCCCATCTATGAAAACTCTAGAAGATACCTTCAAGATACCCATTGAAACTATTAAAACCTCCTTTAAAAACATTAACACCATAGCTACTCAATATGCCATGTCCATTCTTCTACATAAACGCAAAATCGAAAACAACCAAGCCCTCCCCGATACACATGACCCCCCTTAAATTCTTCCCCCGCCTGGATTTATCATAACTAATTGGTTTTGAGGTTTTTGACTACTTGCTTGGTTTGTGGTTGGTTCGTTGGCTAGTTGCTTGGTTAGTGATACATTGGTCGGTCGGTTTATTTGTGGTTCTTTGACTACTTGTTACATAGTGTCTACCCTCGAGAGAGGGAAGTAGTTCCAGCTTACTAATTCCTTGTCCTGTGGGCATGGTCTTAGTAGTGGAACGAACAGACACTTTATTCACGCCGGCCTCCTTCGGAGACCGGCGTTCTTCTTCTTCTTGCTCCACTATGTGCAGACGTTGGGACAGTGATGATGATTGTTGAGGCGCACTCCCGGATCTAGTTACTTCGTGGATGGTGTCGCCGTTTCTTCTTGCCGCCTGTCCGTGTGTCTGCTTGTCTTGAGAGGTTGGCGGTGTCCCTTCGCGTCGTGGGAGCTTTCTCCCAAGAGAAACAAAGTGCATTAGAGGAGGGACTGTGCGCTGAATGAATGGAAGAGGGTTCTTGCAAGAAAGGGTGTTGTGTTATATACGTTCCCGCGTATTCTTGAGGTGTGATGAATACATCTATTGACGTTGGATGCATCTTTCTTTCTTGTTGCTGGCGGCTAGGGTTGTGTGGAAGTGTTGGTCGCCTGATTAGATCTTGATGGTTGAGATGGCTGAGTTTTGGATCTGGGCTTGCTATTTCTTTCACTTGGTCTTTTTTGGGAGTGGAGGCATTGGGTTTCGTCTAGTCTTGATGCATGGATTTTTAGATCCGTTGACAACTTGATTATGTTGTAGGTGGAGCGAGTTGGTGTCCATGGTGGTGGCCCTTCTTCTGCAGTTGTTAGAGTACCTTGGTGGAAGAAGAAAGCACAAAGGAGACCATGAAGTTGGTACATGAGAGCTTACTTGAGGTTGTACGTACATGTACTTTGGATTCGATCTTGAGGTTTTTTCTTTTTGATGGTTGCTGTGGAGTTCGAGGAATTGTTGGTGTCTCTTTGATGTTGAGATAGTTGATTTTGTTGTGGCTTGTCCTGGCGAGCTGCTGATCTTGGTGTGTATGGTGCAGGTTGTCTGAGTGTTGGAGTTGGTCTCCTCATATGTAGGTTGCAGCTGTTGTATGTTGGCGTCTTTCTCTGCGGCTGCTTCGTATCGTTGGGTGTTGCATGCTGTAGCGCCGGTCTTGGTCATCTCTAGAGGAATTGCTTCCGGTTGCGGCTGTTGCCTTCTGCTGATAATTTTTCCTGTAGCAGCTCTGTGTTTTTGAGTAGCGTGTGTTGTGGAGCGTGGATTTGTCAAGTGGCTAATTCTTGTGCATTCCACTTCTCGTGTCTTTGTTGCCTACATTTCACACTCTGTTGCGCTTGTTGAGGGCTTACAGACATGTGTGTGGGCAAAACGGGTTGCCTCGTCTACGACTGTAGCTTCCATGCTACTGTTGTACAGTTCCACGTCGGTGTTGTCTGGGTGTCTGCATTGCACACACTGCTGCGCTTGTTGACGACTTACACTCACATGTATGTGGGTAAAATGAGATGTCGTGTCTGTGATTGTTGTTGCCATGCTGCTTTTGTGAGATTCCGAGTCGGTGCTTTCTGGGGCAGTTCTGTAGGGCAAACTGTGTGGTACCTGCACTGGCTGTTGTTGCCCTAATAGATGTGTGTGTGCATCGTGTGGAATGATTTGTGGCATGCTAATGGCAAGGAATCTGATAATGTAGACATGTTCTAAAACTAAGCATGTGAGGAGGATGAAGGTGGGAGGAATCGTATCTGTGGGATGAGACCGTCGATGTCGTGATCAGTGGTTCGTCTGCAGCGATTTGGGCCTCCTTGTATGTTGATTGTCATTGTTTTTGTGATTCAAGTGTATCCTTTGTCTGTATCTTGCTGTGTTTTTTTGATGTACGTGTTTATTAGAAGGAAGATAACGTGCAATGAAAAAATAGAGAGCAACTGATAAGCAAGTGTATGGTGAGAAAGAAGTATTTGGTTGCTCTTGGCTGGGCGGCTTGATCTTGTACAACATCTCTCTTGCTGAATGTGACCCGATTCGGATGGTTCAAGTGTAGAGTGTGTGAGTATCTTTACCCTATTCAGATCTAGATCTTAGATCTCGATCTTGCGGTGAAGGTTGTGGATCGGTTGCTACTGGTCTAGTCCAACACAAGGGCCCGTTGCAGATCTACCTCATAGACCATAACCTCCAATCTCCTACAACCTTCTGGCAAGATTTAATCTAATTCTATTCCAAAAGCCCCATCCCAACACATGTATATATTCACCACACCTTTCAACAAATATTGACACACACAAGTGGGCTTGCAAATAAAGACCAGCACCTCTTACTGCCTTGTGGGACAAAAATTTGTCTAACACTTTGAACCCTTCTCACTAGGAAATACGCAGCTACTCCTCATCCATCATCTTACCCCATTGTTGCCCTATTTGTGGCCATGAATGAAGACCTTTCCAAGCCTTAATCCCCTTTGATGTCTCTCAATGCGAGAAAATCTGTAAATATACATTTCCAATGAATTCGGCATTTTCAAACAAATATTTTCCACTTAATTCGGCATGGACTTTTCTAATTATTTTAAGCCGAACTAGAGGTTCACCTACGGTATATAAGCAATGTGATTTATTTGAGGAGATTATTAGTTTCGGATTTCCCATACCGCTTTACTGTGTCGTTTGACAATGAGGGAGTGTATGTGATGGTTTTCGCATTTGAGGAGTATGTGAAGCCATGTATTCAGGTCCATGGAGGTGCATATTGGGCATGTTATGAATGGAAACCTTTCCATTCCAAAGAAGAGTTGTTTGGGGGCATTTCCCATATATTGTCCAATACAAAATTTGATATGGCATGTTTTTTGTGAATATGTAATTGAAGGGATTTTCCAAAAATTTGTAGAGAGATCATTATCAATGATGTTATTACTCGCTCATTTGTCTATGTTGGGAATACTTTCTGAGATTAAATCAAGGTTGTTAAATACGTCTTTCTTTTTGAGATATTTATCCAAAAATCTAATTGGGCCTTTGTCCGGGGTGTCTTCCATAGGAGACCAACTTTCTCTTTGGAGGTAGTATGGGGTAGCGTGGGCGTGTTCATGCAGATGTTTGGCATTTCTATGAGTTTTACCTAGTCCTTCTTTAGCTAGTTTATCCGCTTGTTTGTTTCCTTCTATATTGACGTGTGCTCTAACTTTATGGGGGGTTATAGTTTATGTGCATTTTTGTAGTATTTGAACCATAGATGTTAGTAGGGCTTGGTCAGGGTGGCTATTGTGGAGGGTAGAAGGTGTTATTTGTGTTTTTAATAGATATAAGACGTTTATACAATCTGTAAAAATGTATGCGGATTCATTAGCGTATTGTGTAGTGATAATTTGGAGGGCTTAATGGAGGGCCATCATTTTGCTCTGAGAATATCTTAAAGTCCATGTAGTCTTTGGGATATCTTTATTTTTTTGGTGAGATTGCATATACCATATCCTGCTTTTTCTCTATGCCAATGTACTGGACTTAGTTCTGTTGGTTCTTTGAAGGAACCATGTGTGTAGTAACTATACACGGGTTCAAATTTTAAAGGGGTATAGTTACAATATGTGGAGAATGGGAGTGGTGTAGTGAGGCGGGCTTGTGTCATGTTTGCATAGTTAAGTTGGGACCATTTTTTGTTGCAATCACTAGGGTTTGAGAAGGTGTAGGTGGGGCTATTTTTGTGTATAATCGGCATATGTTTAGGTTATTTGTTATGGAGGTAAGTGTAGCAAGTTTTTCCATGATGCCTATGTTATTATTTGGTGGTATATGCATAGTATTTGTATGGTGGATGACTCAAGCCTAGGTTTGTTTTTTAATTTGGGTAGGATAGTCATAATGTATAGTGACCATAAATAGATATTGTTGCGCAGTACCATTTCTTAACCATTTATGGTCAAAACTCGTTTCCAAATAAGCCAAAGATTTTGTCTTTGTCAAAGAGTGAGTGGAATTTAGTGAGTTGAATGGGGCATTGGATGGAAATGAAAAGTACAAATGTTGAATGTTGAAGGATGAAAATAGTGAGTCTAGAATGGGTGTGGGTAATGTGTATTGTGCAAGAATAAGGAAGTCATTTTTGGGAATGCCGTATTTATATCTTTGACCCCTAGAGGACCAAGGCAATTTTTCCTCAAAAACACTCCAAAACTGCCATTTTCAGCGCATTCAACACAAAATGATACAAAATCATTTTTTTGAAAATTTAACCGTAGGATCTTGTACTAGACTTGTATGAGAGTGTGTGGTGAAATTTTTGGTAAATTTGACCGCACGGATTGAAAGATATTAGCCTTTGAAGTGCAACACAATCTCTTTTTCAGGTCATACTATACACCTTCAACAAACTTCGACCACCTTCTATGGCATCTTTTTGCACTACGAGCCGTGAATTTACTGTCTTAACTTGAAAAGGATCATGTTAGGCACATGTGCACCAAATTTTAGAAGTAGAAGAGGTGTAGAAGATGTCCTAAAAAATCCTGCAATGCACCTATGTGCCAAGAATCAACAATACACTTTATATTTTGCATATATCATATCCTTCTCAAATATTTGAAATTCACAAATCCGTACGGTAGATGCAAAGATTTCAATTTCCTTTCCAAGAGGACATTTTCAGTCTTTTAAATGGACAAAAACTCGAATTTCTATTGAATTTAGAAGTTATTACAGTTTGGTGACAGTATTTGTGATATGTCACACTAAACTGCTGCACTATTTGTATATAGAAGTGAAAATAAATTGTAACTTTTGAACCGTAAGTCGGAATTCTACGAAATTTGTGTCTACGCAAAGCTAATCAAAAGTTGGCCATTCATTAAAAAATCTCAGAAAATAATGCCTAGAATTGAGAACGTGGTACCTTACCCAAACTCAAAACGTCCCCCGAGGGGACATCGGCCCTTTAGGGGTTAATATAGCCAAACTATTTCAGTTTCAAATGGTTGAATTACTGGCTCTATATTTGTGGAAGTTTGTAATTTGTTATGGTATCGGTTCCATAGCCATTTGAGTCTAGTGACAAGAATAGTGAGTAGATGCCTCATGTTGTCTTTGTATACATACGCATGGTGCTCATTAATTTTAACTGTATTGTTTGATGTAAGAATGTCTTTTTCAAGGTTGCATTTGGTTGTGTGTATATTGACGAAGGAAATGATTATGGGGGGAACGGATCTTGAGTCACATGATTGCTCTTGAAGATGGTGTGCTTGAATGATTTCTAAGTAGAATTTGTTTTAAGTGTTTAGATAATATTGTGTTAATTGTGTGGAGTTATGGGTGGAAGTGTTTTGGTCATGCCATGGGAGCAAGTTCCATCGAGGTAACCATTTGTTGTAGGTATTGTTATTGTGCTGCCATTGGCATAGATATTTGATATCATTCTTTATGATTTTGTTCAGTTAATATGTTTTCTATGTTAAAAGTCAAAAATGAGATTTATGGGATATGCGGATGGGTTTTTTAAGAATGTAGTTGGAGGGGGAGGAAAGGAAGGGTGAGGCAAGTTGGAGGGGGTGAATTGGCGGGGGTTTGTTTTTGGAATGGATGTTATTGTTGGTGGTGACATATGTGTCTCTAAGTGTATTGGGCTTGGATGTATAAAGCATGGTGAGGCGCATACATTGAGGCATTGGGGGTAGCTAAATAGTTGTTGAGCAATTTTAAGAGCGCTTTTATTAATTTGGATGGTGTATCATGAAATGTTTTGAAGCCATTGTGGTTTATAATATGTGTTCCATTAGGTACAGTAATTTTTTTTAAGTCGGTAATATTTTCTGAGCTTTTTTTTGGTAAAAGTTTTTGGGAGAGGTGTTGGTTAGTTCTTGTGTCATTTTGGATTTCTTGTAGCCACGTTTGTTCCTAAGGTGAGGGCACAAAAGGAAATCTGTAAATGTGCTTTTTAAGAAAACTTTTGCTTTGTTTTTTAGGAGAAAGAATGTTTGGGTGATTGGTGACCTAATGCAATCAACTTTGTTTATTCTAGGAATATTTTTAGCACCACCGTACTTGGTAAGGATAGTGTGGATGAGTCCCTTGTAAATTTTTCCAACTCTACCTTTGTCGTTTAGTGCATTTTGAAGTTGTTCTCCTATACATTAGAGGTAAGCATTTTAAGGGAAAAAGCTTCTAATCCAAATAAATTTTGAGGGAATTCGGTTATAATATTTGACATATGTTTGGAAAGGCCTCGGATGGATTTTTGAATGGCTATGATTTTTTTGTCTAGTTTTTTTAAAGTGGCCATAGAGTATGGAACTGCATAGAAATTGTATGCTACTCCGGGTCTAAGTATTGTGCCTACCATTTTAATTTTTTGTTTCATAGTAGCGAGTTATGTCATGAGTACTTTGCATTGTTTAGTAAGTTTTCTAGTAGTGGTGTGAATTTGTATCTTCCATTTTAGTGAGGGGACAAGATTTGTGCTTAGATATACGTATGGTTGATTTTGATGTAGTATGGGGATGGGTTGGTTGCGGTATTTTATGTTGGCAGTTTGCATAAGTGCCTTGAATGCGGCGGGGTTCCTTTTGGATTTGTTTGGATTTCCCTTGGCGGCACATTTTTAGGTGCCAACATCCATACCGGACCATTCATAAAATTTGTCAATTTTATTGAGTTGGATTTGTAGTGATTTAAGTTTACCAGCTATAGCAACAAGGTCATCAGCATATGCAGTTGAGTTTATGGTGACTTCTGATGTTCCAAAGGTGTAGCCGTTATTTCCCCTTTGCATCCATAGTAATAGTGGTTCTTAGAAAATGATGATTAAGTATGGGCTTAACCCTTTAGCGCCCTGGAAGCCCGAAATGGGACTCCGGAGGTGCTCAAACTCAATTTGCATGAAATCCATGAGGAACTAGGCTTCGAGATGTGAAGTTCAGATTTGCGCACTCGTTACGCAAACACTCTCCAACAATCAGATCATGATTTGGATTTATAGAACTCTTCGAAAAGCTAGGAATACAACACAAAATACACCAAATACACTCAAATACAGTGAATAAAGTGAATACTATGCTACATACTATGTTATATTTCATCTTAGTAGTGGAACGAACAGACACTTTATTCACGCCGGCCTCCTTCGGAGACCGGCGTTCTTCTTCTTCTGTTATATTTCACACATATGCACATTGATTTTGGTCTTAAATTTTGATTGAACTTGGTCTTTAAGACATTCTTCATTGTTTTGTGATTGTTGATCTCTCTCCTCGCATACGAAACTTCCGTTTCGATTTGTATAAGGTTGGAACATTTTTGTATACAACCAAGCAGAAAAAAGAAAAAAAATCCCCAATAATTGGGTATAAATATTTCTTCACATATAATATGTCAATGCCAAGCTATCAACCTAGTGCACATGTGAACCGCTCTAATTCAAAGTAAAAAAATTCTTGCAAGACTCTATTGATAGTTAAAGTAGTACACCCTCCAAATTCGAGAGTTTTCACTACCAATATACGGTAACTTTAAACACTATAATCTATTCCATCAACGGTTGGATGTTGTGCAAAATTTCCCCAAAGTTAAGATCATGGGTTAAGTTCAATTTTGTAAGGTTAGATATTAATATTAGTCATTGTATTTCCATCAATTCCGGTTCAAAGAAAAAAATCAGCAGAATTCTTGGTTTCTCCAGAAACATCCCTAGGCGCTAAAGGGTTAAGATATCACCTTGTATAGTTCTACATTGTATGGGGATCGGACGGGTTGTTCCAAAGTATTCTCCAACGTATGAGGTGGGCGAGTAAGAGTAGATGTTTCCAACTATTGCAACTGCGTCGGTGGGGTATCCAAAGTCAGACATAATTGTTAGTAATCTTGCATGTTCAATACAACCAAATGACTTTTTGAAATCTATATATAGAATATATGTCTTGGTTTGAAAATTGTGGGTCTTAAAGTGCGGCTATTATGGTTTGGAGTTGTCTAGCGGTGCTTCTTTCTGCACAAAATCCTTCTTGGTTGTCATGTAAGATTTTGGTGTTTTTTTCCATATGAGGATAATATGGATGCAAATGTGCCTGTGAATAGTTTAAAGATAGTATTGGCTAAGACAACTGGTCTATTGTTGGGAAGCATTAAGGGGCCACCTTTTGAAACTCTAGAATTTGTTTTCCATGAGGTAAGGATTTGTTTTTGTTTGCAGCAATGAGAAAATAGGGAGAGAAGTTTGTGGAATCTTGGAGGCATTAGTTTTAATATGGAGTTTGGATTGCGGTCTTGTCCCTAGGCTTTACTATTTCCAAGATTTTTAGGCATGTATTGTATGTAACTTGATTAAAGTAGGTGAATATTGGAATTTGTGGTTGACCACGTTTATCAATGGTGAAGCCGTCAAGGTCATGCCATGGGTATTGTCTTACCACGTGTACATGTAGGTGGGTGGTCGGGTAGATAATTGCATGTAGGTACGGTGGGTCTATTGTTTTTTGTTTGTTGGTTATATATCTCATTTGCAATGTCTTCGGTACTAGTTAAGATATTGTCATGTAGGTTGATGATACAATCTAGTGGTGGAGAATCACTATTTAAAAGACTCTCCTATTATTTTTCTTTGGGCTGGTGGTTTCATATAATTATCTGTATTTAGAGGTGGCTTTTTAAATATTTTCTCGAGCATACTTGGTGGTTATTTTTTTGGCTTGTTTGTTGGCTTTGTTTGCAATGAATGCAATATCATGAAACCATTCAGCTGGTGATGTCACTGATGTGTCAGAAGGTGATTGGGGCAGGATATGGATATGTTGAATGTTTGTACTTCTTGGCAAATGGAGTGAGTACACCATTGTGGGTTATTTTTAACAATTCAAATTGTTTTCCGAATGATATGGTAGGTGGTTAAGTGTTGTTTCCCTTTTCTGGAGAGTTTTTGTGATAAATAGCCTCCTTGTTTAGATGTTATGGTTGTTAGTTGAAGTATTGATGGAGCTTTACATGTTTTCTCTAGGGTGTTGGAGATATTATTTATTAGTGTGTCTAGGGTGTTATAAGCTTCAAGCCATTGATTTTGAGAGAGTTGGCTATTGTGTTTTAGGCACCCAATAAGGAAGCCAATTTGTATAGAATTTTCTTCAAAAAACATTGTATTGAAACTATGTACATTGGTTGTTGGGATGGGATTAAGAATTCTAACACTTTTCTTGATTGGTGTTGTG
The DNA here is from genome assembly GCA_963971425.1 of Bryoerythrophyllum caledonicum. Lineage (NCBI taxonomy): Eukaryota > Viridiplantae > Streptophyta > Bryopsida > Pottiales > Pottiaceae > Bryoerythrophyllum > Bryoerythrophyllum caledonicum. The sequence continues at coordinate 16,797,416 of OZ020526.1, read as the reverse complement.
GGTGTTCTACTAATAAGTGTGTTGTGTGGGATATTCAATTGGATTGGTGAATGGTGTGAGTTTAGAATGATTCTTGTTTTAGTTGTACATGAGTATTGTGCATGATTTGGGCTTAGTATATAAAAATTGTCTATTAAACTTAAATCTTTATAGTCATAGCCACCTTGTCTCAAATATTGTGTGTCTATAGGGATATATGTAAAATTTAGGTTATCCGTGAAATTACGCCACTGTTGGTCAATGGATTGTAGTGGGAAAAATTAGTCTCCCTGTTGTCTACTGATTAGTGCGACGTCTCTATTAAAATCTCCACATAGTAAGTATGTGTGGTTTGGATTGTTGTTAAATTGGGTGGTAAAAGTATTTTTATGTCTATAATGAATCTAATGTCTTCTAGATAGGATGGCAAATAAATGTGAAGAAGTAGCCGTGGTTGAAGGGGTTGATTATCAATTTTTAAGATTTGTAAGTATGAGGATATGTGCATTGGTGTGGAAATACGTAGGTTTTGTGTATTAGCCTAAGAAAGCCATCTTGGCGTGGTGTATATGGACAGCGTTGTTGGATGCAACAAGTGAATGCATGAGTGCTATTAAATATAAGTTTATAGTTAGAGAAGATTTGTTGAATGTATTTAGTAGACTTTGTAGCTGTGAGTTTGGTTCCTTCAATGGTGATTATGGCAGGGGTGTTTTTGCATGTGGCAAGTTTTTGAATGCACGGGAGGGCAATGTTGAGGGATAGGGCATTCCATGTTAGAATACATGTCTTGTTGTTTAGTGTGTTTGCGTTTATGTTTACAGGGGGATGTATGGAGGTGGTGGGGGTGGGTGTGTATACTCTGGTATAGGTTCAGAGCATCTTAATGATTATTTAATTAATATATCGTGGAGGAATGGGAAGAGTTGTTTTATTATGTTTTGTGTAGGGGGTGGGTTTTGAGTATGGATGAGGTCGTATGGTTTTTTATGTATGAAATATTTATGATGTACAATGTCTTAATTTTCTTCGATGAATTTTGTACATGGGTGATTTGTGTTAATATGTTGTTTGGGTGGATTGTATTGGGTGGTTAGTTTATTTAGGAGAGTGTTAGTTCATTGTGTTATATTAGAGTATTGTGGTGATAGAAGATGGTTACATTCTTCTAGAGAGGGATGAGTGGTAACTATTATGGCATATGGCATATGTGATGGGGGTTGTTCATTGTTTTGTTGAATGTAATGGGCAATATGTGGGAATGCGGATTTATTTTATGTTGTGTAGTGTGTGTGTACTATTTAGGAGTGGTGCAAATGTGCTAGAAAAGTGTTGGTATTTGGAATGGAGTTTTCTTGTACTTGGAATAAAAGGCACCACGGCCTTAGTGTGGTGGTTTGGGTCATGGCACACTAGTGAGGTGGTTGTCAGTTCAAGTCCTATTGCCGGCGTGGTGCCTACCACCATAGTCCACCCAATTATGGTGGGGGGTCCCAAGGCCTCGTTGTATGGGGACCCACAAAGCCCTTGGGGGAGATGACATGTCGGTTGTCTCTAAGGCAATTAGTGTAGGGAAGCACTTAGTGTAGAAAAGTGTTTACCCTTGAGAGGGGGGAATAGTTCTATTACACTAGCCTATGTCTTGTAGCCATATGCTTAGTAAAGAGAATGAACAAACACTACTTTCATGCCGGTCTCCTTTGGAGACCAGAGTTCTTCTTCTTCTACTTGAGATAATGTACATTTTTGCTCTTTTTTTATGTGTCGCTGGGTGCTTTTTGACTAGATTTGGCAAAGGGCTGGGGTTTGTTTTGATGTCTCCTCCAAAGAGATGTAGAAGTTTGTAGTGGGTCATTTTTATTCAGTATTGTGTATTTTTTATTTTTATTTTTATGTTCATGGTTTTTGTGTTTTATTTGGTGTTTTTTTGTTTTAAATATGGTGCTTGAGAGGTTGTGTATTTTATCCCGTGACCAGTTATTCTTTTGGGTGCTAGGTATGTTCTTGTTGTTTGGACATTTATTTTTGTTTGAGTTTGTGATGGTTTTGGTTATGTTTTTTATGGTATGGGTTAGGATATCTATAGTTGTATCTTTTCTTGGTTTAGTGTTTGTATGTTTTTTAAAATTTTGTTGTTGTTGTTGTTGTATTTTTGTTTTTGTAAGTTTTTAAAATATAGTATAGATATATACTATTTGGTGCATTTTTTGGTTAATGTTTTTGTTTTTCCTATGTTTTTTGTTTTTCCTATGTTTTTTTTATAGTATTTAGTATAGAAGTATACTAATATAGTATAAAAGTATACTACTATAATATAAAAGTATACTACTATAGTATAAAAGTATACTACTATAGTATAAAAGTATACTACTATAGTATAAAAGTATACTACTATAGTATAAAAGTATACTACTATAGTATAAAAGTATACTACTATAGTATAAAAGTATACTACTATAGTATAAAAGTATACTACTATAGTATAAAAGTATACTACTATAGTATAAAAGTATACTACTATAGTATAAAAGTATACTACTATAGTATAAAAGTATACTACTGTAGTATAAAAATATACTACTATAGTATAAAAGTATACTACTATAGTATAAAAGTATACTACTATAGTATAAAAGTATACTACTATAGTATAAAAATATACTACTATAGTATAAAAGTATACTACTATAGTATAAAAGTATACTACTATAGTATAAAAGTATACTAATATAGTATAAATATATATTATAATGTATTTTCTTCCCGCCACTTTGTTTGTCAGTACTAGTTTGACGTGTCCATTCCTTATGTGGTCAATTGTGCTCTTTGTACGACTTTCTCTTCTTCTCCCATAATTGTTCGCATGATACTCTTTCAAAGTGAAGTATTACACTGTGAAGTGTTTTCTTTGGAGTCTCTTGTACCATATCTGCATAGTTTTTTGCCTCTTCAATGATTTCACTTTTCATGGTTGCCATCTCCTTCTGTAGTTCTGCAATAGTGTGTTAAGTGCATTTGTTGACCATCGTTTCCACCATTTGATTGAGGTCATTTGCACGTACTTGTTTAGGAGCATTCTCCATGGCTATCATTGCATTCATTGCAGCAGATTTCACATCCGTAAGACCTAGTCTATTAAACTCTTCCGTACTTGGGGGTTGGTTCCATCACAGCTCCTACGATGTGGTGTGAAGTCTACATATTTACCATGCATCTCTACACTTTGTTTGACATGTTTTTTACACACAACAACATTAAAGCATTCTACATTGCATGCCCCTATATGTTTCTCATTCTCAAGTTTGAAGTACATGCTAACAACATCATTCTCACCAAATTTTGATATTATCCCTTTTTCTAACACCTCAATGGACTCTATCTTGTTTGGGTTTTTTGCAATGAGAATCAAGGAATTTTCTTCAACTTATCATCCTTAGTCATTTTGCCTTTACTCACATAGTTGGGTACAAAAATCTCATTAGCAAATGTCTCTTTGATTGGACTTTACTTTTGTGGCCATTTTTGGAGAGGGTGTTTTAATCCAAGCAAATTCATTGGTTGTCTTCATTTCTACTCCAATAATTTCAAAAGTTAAATCCCCTAGCAAAGCTTTCTTTTACGATCTCCTCATGCATAACGTACCATTTCTTGTACACAAGATTTGGCCTTAAGATTTTGGCCAAAAGGTTGTGAGATGAAGCCGAGGGGTCAAATGATTTCCATACCTTTTTTTTGTGAAGGATTCCCTCATTGAGAGTGAGGATGAGGGATTTCACTTCTTGTAGAAGAGCATGTGCGCCAACGCTTGGGTTCTTCAAGTGTAGTTTGATTATGCCACATCAATTATCCATCATATGATAGAAATAAATGGAAATAGGTTCTTCCAAACTGGTGCCTAAAGGTATCTCAAATTCCTTGAGTTTTGCTTTGACCATAGCTTCTATGACTTTTTGGGCACAAATTTGATCTCCAAATTTAATCCACACTTGGTAATCTTTGGAGAATACATCTTCAAACACCACAACTTCACTTGGAATTTGTATTGAATCAAAGTAGTGGCCTTTTACTCCATCTAGCCTAGCTGTGGGCCACTCTTCTTGTGCAACATACGAGAAGGAGGAAAGGGACTCAATGTGAGCTTTAGCATGCTCCTCACTAAGACCTCGCAACTTGAAATCCTCAAAACTCAAAGTAGAACTTTTTTGAGACCTTCTAGTTTTAGCAAGAGTGTTGAGAGTGCAAAATCCTAGCCAATATCTGGGTCTAGGTAAACTTGTTGCCTTGGCCTTTTTTACACTTGGGGTTGGAATAACATCCAAATCACGTTTTTGGTTGCCACGCATATGACAATCACTTTCCTCTACCGTTTCTTTGGTGGTCAATTGTTTAACAAGTGAAGTGGTGTTGGTGAAGCAAGACATTCTGCAATAAAAAATAAAAGATTTACTATAGCATTCTAAAGCTTTGAGTGTTGTAGTACTTCTTATCACCTTGAGACTCTCTTCATTCCACAAGTCAATTTGTGGGCCTAGAGAAAATGAGTCTAATAAGAAGAAGCCGAAACAAAGTGCAATGCTTACTTTCATGCAGCATCTAGGAAATCTATGGATGGAAATTTTGGCCATAGTATATGTAATACACTGTAATGCAGCCTCTGAATAATGGTTACATATCCATGCACACAAACTTTGGCATTCTGTAGGAGAAAGGATACAAAGATTATAACATGTATTAGAGAGAAGAGCAGCAGAAGAACCTCTCATGATGGAGGGTTGCAACTTCTATAGGCTAGTCTAGCAGTAATTAGCACGTGGCTGCAGGTTGCCGGACTTCACGCAGTACATGTTTGAGGTTGTGGTACTGGGTGTTGAGTGGGGTCTTGGATTCGTGTTGCTTGGCCATTTCTATGTGATGTTCCACTTTCTTGTATCTACCTCGGCCTCTTTGCTTTGTCAACTCTTTCCCTTGATTCTTTTGCTGTAATTCGACTCCCTCTCCTACCTGGTTGTTCTTACATTATGCTTCTTTGATGTTGTTGTTGTGAGGTCGATTCTTCTGCCACGTCTATCCTAGTCGTCCTAGTTTCTCTCCATCACCGGTTGAGAAACTTTCCACTAGTTACTATGATCATGGGATTTATTTCGCGGCGTCTTTTGGTGGTGAGTTGTTGATATCCTCCAGATCCTGGTGAGTGTTGCTACGGAGCTTATGTGCAGAGCTATTGCACATCCTCGAACGTGCTCTGGCTTGGTGAGTGTGTGAACCTTTGGATCAGTCAATACACTAGGGTTAAAAGATGACGGCAAAAAGGCATAAGTTGTTGTCAGATACATGTAATAATAGTATAAGATAAACTAGAAGAGAGAGGTTCTCTTTTCTTCACTAATGAAGAGCGGTCGCGGTGAGATGAGCTGATGCCGTTTCCGGCGATGCGAGCTCCAAAAGGTGACTTTGTCCAGTCCTTGTGTAGCATTGTTTATTTTTAGGGTAGTTGTGTGTACAAGATGGGATGGAAATGTGTATGGTGCAACAAAGTGAGAGGATTTCTAAGAGGGTTGAGCATACAATATATACCTTATTTTTGTGTTGATGGAATTTACTATAGTTGATGAAAGTCTGCATCTTGTGGTTTGTTGGCGATTAGGTTTGGGCCTTTCAGAGAGTCTTTTTGGCCATTTGAAGCAAGCTCGATGGCTGCAATGGTTGTCATTAGGATGAAGATTCATTTCTTGGTCTTCTTTGTCATTTTTTTGGTTCCTGAGCTTAGGGTTTGGCCTCAATGCTTGTAGCTACTTGGTTTTGACTTGTTTGTGTTGCCGTTGATGAGGAGATGTAGGATATTGTTAGATGTGGGGTCTTAGGTTGTCTATTATTGTCTTTGAAGGCGTAGGCTGCCTACCACCTGCATTGTCAACACGACCAATATTGTTTCTCCTCTCCTCTATCTTGAGCTTTGTACTACACTCTTTGTATGACACAATTGTTATCCTTGAGAGTAAGCTATTTGTGGTTTTGATGTTGCACTTGATGTGATTGCCGCATCCTCTTCTTCTAACTTTAAATCTCCAGAGATTCAAAGAGTGTTTCTGTGTGGTACTTGCTATCCCTGATTTTTTGTATTTGTGAACTAGTGCAATTGTGTAGAAAAGGTTGCATGTAGAATTTGGACTAGGTGGGAAGTGAAACCTAGTTGTGGTGGTATTGATTGTTCTACTTGATGTTATCATATTTCTAAGGTAAAATAAACATTAAAGATATGAGGAGTAAAATAAATGGAATGAAAAGAGAAGTATAGAGAGTACGTACCTGATGTTGATGGTGTACTTGATTGGCGATGTTGATGTTGATGGCGTTGTGTCTTCTCCTTGTTGTTTCGGCTTAATGTAAGGCATCAATTTTTGGTTGATGCGCATGTTCCTAGGCCGTGTTGCTTTTATTGATTGATTGCTCATGTTGATTGTCTTTGCAATACTATTGCTCCTACTGGTCTTCTTTGTGATGTTGGTGCTTTTTTTGGTTGATTCATGATGCTGCTGGTGCTCCTTCGGATTGACTTTGTGATGCTTTGTAATGCTCTACTTCTATTGGTGTGAGGTTTTGCGTGGCCGCACTTGTGGTGTGTGATGTGATGCTTGAGGTAGCTGTCCATGTATGTTGATTTTTGGTTCGTTCCGGCTGGTTCAATTTCCACTATGGTTTGGTGCTTGTTGAATGTTAGTCGCTTGTGTCATTGATGTTTTTTGCACCTACAAATGCGGTGGCTCAGTTGCTTCCTGGCGCTTACTAATCCTTGAGCTACTTGTTGTTTTGTCCACCTTTGATTTTTACAGCTTCTTTGTACTTGATGTTCGTGTTCATGATAACAAGTGCTTGTGTTTGGAACTTGTGTACGGAGGTTGTACATGTTACTTGTTCTTCGTGTTGGTAACTCCCTTGCTATCGTGCTTGCAACTTTTGTTTCTTCAATTTTTGATGCTATACTTGGCCAATCTTCATCTTGTACTCCAGCTTCCGTTGTCTTGCAGAGGGTATCTTTTCATCTTACACCTACTGCTTGTGTACTCGTCCCATCTTTACTTTGTGCATTAGTATCTCGTGTGTTGTAGGGGATGCATCTACAGACTATAACTCCTACTGCTTCATTTGGAAAGTACTCGAGCATCACACATAGCTACTTGTTGTAAGTATTGTGTCTCTTCTCGCCTTCCTCTTCAATATTATGTGTGTTGGCGTTGGTTGTAAATTTTTTGTCTTTGGCCCTACTATATTCTGTTATGTCTGTCTCCCATACTTCGGGTGTGTTTGTCGTGCCTCCTCCTTTGTTTCTGTGCCTTGTTCTTGTTTGTCACGACCTTCAAGTCTTTTCTTGCTCACCCACTCTGCTTGTGTTGTGTGTCTCACGGCTTGATCTACCAATCTGCGGTATGTGTATATTGGCAAATGGTTGAAGCTGGCGGCCTTGTCACCATATGTATTTCTTCTGCAATGTTCCAGTAGATTGATACTCATTCGGCGTGATCGTTCTTGCTTGCAATTGTCTACTTAGTGTAATTGGCTTGTAATGTTGGTTGTTAACGCTAGGCCAACTGGGATTGATGTCCAGCGGCTGCGACATTCTCTTGTATTGACTCTCCAAATTTTACTTTCAAATTTGTTAGAATAGCATGTAACATATCTAGATTGCCTAACCATATAATAGCAAAAAATCAGAAAAGGTACAAACTGTCTAATGTAATGGAAGGGTGTAACTGCATTGTCTGATGGTTGTTGATCGTGTCGGTGGCATTGCTCTCCTCGTAGCTCTCCTCGTATCTTCAGATCTGTGTACTTATGCTTCATGTCTTTCTCTCTAATATACCTAGCTTAAGGGATTTTGGTGAGGGCGCTCTTGGTCTTTCTAGATCTAGATCTAGATTTGTACTATGTTGTAGCCAAAGAGCGTTTGAATCTAACTCAGATGTGAGCCAACATAAAGAGTCCCCCTTCAAATCTACTCTTTCCGAGTCTAGGGTTGGATTCAAACATTAACTTGTGCTATCATGCATCAAATCTAGATCTATTTCTTTCCATTCCAACACATATGTATCAAAGAGCACCTTTCAGCACAAAGCAAAGCATGCTAGGGGTTTGCAGTAAGGCCCAACACCTCTTATAACAACATGTTTGTTTTTGCGCCTAACACCAAAACCCCTCCTCACCAAGTTTTTTGGAGCTACTCCTCACTCATCATTCTCTTCTCTTGTATATTTGATTTTCAAAGTAGTTTAATGGTTCTTTCTAGTATTTGTAGTTATTGCAAGAAAAAAAATTGTTTGAGTACTTTTGATTGTGGGGGTGCAATGACGTAATACAAGGTTGAACATAATTCAATAGAATTTATTCTCTGTATTGTGGATAAATATGCCATTATTGTAGGTCAATATTACAATGTGAAATCAACCCACCTGATGGAATTTGAGTAAGTATGACATAAGCATAATAAAAAAAGGTTTGTACTAACTAGAAAGTAAAAGTCTCAAATGCAAGATTTGTTCTAGTCTATTCACACTTCGCTAAGTCTTGTTTCTTCGACATTTGCACGTCGAGGAGCAGCCACAGTTCCAATGCCTAAGGGAAATTAATTCGGCTTGGAGGTGTCTATAGAATACTTCAAATATAAGTAAGCATAATGACTGAAGAATGACTTTCAATAACTAAAAATTGTAATTGTCAAATAGGGGTTTGGTTAGATACATGCAGTTGAGAACTTCCTGCAATCTCCACATTTGTACTTCAAAATGTTGTTGTAGGTCCAATGGCTCAGGAACCGCCATTTTGACCTAGGAATAAACTTTACAAGTCAGACCCAATAAGGCAATTGCTTTGGCTTTTTTTCAATAGGCCGTACTAGAGAAGTGACCTTCTTTTTTGGCCATTCTTTCGTGTAGGGCTCCGAGACAGAGCCTCAATTGATAGTTTCTTTTGTGCCAATGTCTAGGTAGTGCCGGTGCGATATGATCTCCACTTTGGGGTATTTTGCAACACCCTTCAGCGTTCCAAACAACAAAAAAACTTTTCATCCTCTAAAGTTTGTTGGCACAATATCCTTGCTTTTTTTTGCAGTCTTCTCCATTTGTGCCGGATTTATAAAGATCACCCAACATGGCATAACATCTGACATACTTGGAGATAACGTGATTGAGAGGCCTCCGTTTTGTTTTCAAACTTTGCGCTGTATTTGCAATACCATCCATTAGGCCTAATTTGGCATAGGATTTGCTATTTTTCTGTAGAAAGTTTTATTATTTCGTCTCGTATCCTTCAAAGAACTATGCAAAAAGTCCAACCATGTCCAATACAAACAAACAAACCCTTCTTCATTGAAATTTGTGCCTCTTGTTCATTTCAAAGAAGCGGAATGAGACTCTTTCAATGAGGCCATTATACGAGACCTGCTTTAAAAAGTAGGCAAAAAACAAGGTAGATAATTGATATTATTTAAAAGAAAATAAAGGGTGGATCCTAGTGACTTTCTAAAAAAGTCTTTGATGGAAGCAGTCTTCAATTACAACGGTTCCTTGGCAATCTCTATGAACAATCCCAAACTAAAGCTACGGAACTGACAAACTCACCAACAAATTGAAAAAGTCTAAACCAATTTTTTTCAAAATCTAGGAAATTAATAGATTATAATATTAGAATATTAGCTGCTCAAGGGAAACATACATGTATTTAAATTGAATATGCAAGTTTAAGACAAGACAATGTAATAGGAAGTACTGAAATAAATACCTTGGAAGTTTTATTAAGTTTGGTGCAACCAGCTCATGATATTCAACAATATCAACATTACTAATGTACAGGGTGCCTTCCTTTCGTGAGTTTCAAACAAGAGAGACTCTCCTGGAATAATACCTTGCGCTATATGAAGTGCCCAAAACTGATTTTGACTACCAGTACTGTCTACATAGGATTTTATGCGTAAGGTAACACTGCCTGAGAAATTGAGTGTGAGATTCCGTGAGTCCCGGGGATTGTGGGCTTGAAGTCCCGCTTGAACAAATGTTGTGCGGGGAGAGGGTTCTCGAATTCTATTGACACAAAAACCATGCGGGTAGTACTGTATGTTTTCAAAAATCAAGCCCCCCTTGGACCCACGTCCAAGATTTGTCATCAGTAGAATGAGTGAGGCCAAAGAAGGGAGAACATCAAAGTCTGGGATCTTGTAGGAGATTTCCTATCTCGCATATCCCTGCACATTAAAGAAATTTGAGCTTATTCCTCAAAGTTGGTAAACTCTAGTAGAACCATACATATCATAGAACAACCAAACAATAAAACCCAAAGATGAGAATGGACCTGAAATTAAAAAAATTAAGCCAGCTTTTGAAGAAGATTCAGAGTTTCTTTTAATGTTGCAATCACATATGAACATAAACTTTGAAGCTCAATCAAATCTCGCAGAGATGGAGCAAATCTCTATGATTGTGATCATGATATGTCTAGGCGCACTCAATTTTTCCTTGCATCATATGTGTTGTTGCATTTTGAAATCCTAATTGTCAAGGTTCCGCAATCACAATAAGTATTTGGAAATAGCCATGTATTTTTCAAACTCATTTGGTATATATATATATATATATATATATATATATATATATATATATATATATATATATATATATATATATATATATATATATATTCAAAATCACATAGCTAAATACATGGCACATAGAAGAACATGCGTCAAATCAATATTGTAGTGTTTAGAGTGGGTAACAAGGCAAGGAGGAACAAACCCCGAGTGGGAAAACAAAAGAAATCAAACATGAGGAAAAAACCGAAGTGTATAGGTAACAATCTATGAAAAGCAGCAAATAGCAACGAACAAATTAACAAGGGAAACAAGTAATGATGGCAGTGGAATCAAGGCGTACAGTTAAACAAAAGTTACCTGTAGCTCCAACAATTGTAGCAACTCCCGTATTGTACATGGCGACACAAGAGTGGCCCACTCACCTTTAATAACTTGAAGGTCACCTTACAAAAGTGTGTCAAATGCCGTCTACACGACCACGCCCCGCAGTCCTGCCCAACTAGGGCACCAAACCTAAGCTGAAATGCCGAGGCACCAAGGCTGGGTGGGAATGCTCTTAGTGGTGGAACGAACAAACACTCTTTTCACCACCTCCTTCGGAAACCAAATATTCACCACTTCCTTTGGAAACGAGACATTCACCACCTCCTTTGGAAACCAGATATTCACCACCTCCTTTGGAAACCAGATAAGGTTGGATAACCTATCACCACCACCAACCCCAGAATCAACAATCTTATGTGGGCCAAAACCACCAGCCGCCCACCCCATTTCCGAAATTTTAGGAAAGCCAGTTATGATTAGGTGTCAGTTTATAATTGGTTCAAAGCTCTCGGTTTTTAGTCTCTTGCACAAGTGGTCATTAGCACAACTTACTGTGGAAGTAGAGAGTTTTGTATGTCGAGAATGAGTCACAGCTTACTATCCACTTAAAAAATTTGTAGCAATTTCATATGAAGAAATAAATGGTCACGACAATTGCAATATTCATGAAATCCTATTTTGAATTCTCAAAAAAATTCTTACCACACAATCAAACGCTATAAATAGGTCAGCAAGCTTAAGTTGGTGGCTATAGGTCATCCAACCTTATTCACCACCTCCTTTGGAAACCAGATATTCACCACCTCCTTTGGAGACTAGAGTTATTATTATTATTTCTTTTCGAAAAGGACGTTTGTTTTTCATAGGTTTGACAGTGTTGGGTAAACGGTTACATTTTAACCAGGCAAGCAATAGAGGTACTTGAGCAAAACAGACATGGTAGGTGAGAAGCAATGATGGGACTGCGAACGATGGCAGGACTGGATGCAGAGCGACAATCTGGGCATCTAGTGATAATGTGGTTATGTAGGAAAGGCCCCTTTTACTGCCATGATAGAATTACACTCTATTCAAGGCCCTGTTCACCTTGAAGGAATACAATGAAGCAATGAAGGTTCTTGACTTGATAAGATGAAGACCAGAAGAGAGAGAGAAAAGTGGCAGTCTTTCACGTCTTGATCATGGGAGCTCTGCCACTAACGCCTGACGTTGTGGCTGTACCGACGGTACTACCTTGTGGAGGAACAGATAGAGCAGAATAAACTAATAAAGAGCCCAGCAACATGAGTATTCAACGCGCCCTCTGACGCCACTGGAACTCTTACATTCTTTGCCTCCTACCAATAATTATAAGGTTTTCACTTCCTTGGAGCTCCTCCTATTGTGGCCTCCGGTAACCTCTCGATGGAGTATTGGTGTTGCTGAATGTACATGATTGGCACCCCGGGAATCTGCAAAAATAACAGGGAATCACGACCCCATGTCTGTCAACTGTAACGCCTGCTACTTTGTGTCAGTTACACATGTGGGGATAACTATGTATTCTCACTCCAGTTTTAAAAAAAAGAATACCGATTTTTGATTGTGACCTCTTATATTAATGACATATAAATGAAACAAACAGGTGTGAATAGCACTGACCTTACGAATGCGACGCTTCAAGTCTCGATCGCACGTAGCCACAATGTAACACTTATTCTGCAGTGTGATCGTATCAGAAGTTATTATAAATGCCAAAGGAACGGCACCGCTCCTAGCTAGAATTCCAGACCATACATTCTCTGTGCATCACCAATATCATGATAGCAAGTGCAAGAATTCTCTTACTCGAGTAACACGATCCACGATGCAGTCATCAGCATATGTGCCCTTGTGAGTGCAAGGCAGTGTTTCAAATCGTGGATCCTTTGCAACCCTGCCCATCATAGATTGATCAGTAAACACTGCCTACAACACAAAACTGACGTATCTTGGTTTACTAGAAAAAATACTCACATGTTATGTGAGTACAACCTGTTGCAATTAACGTACACCAGAAGGCAAGTGTTATATGTTACACCTACTCCTTGCCTTTCACAAAATCTTCTAGTGATAGAAGCCTACACATCTTTTGCACTCTAGAATGCACCAGGTAAGTTTACAGAAGTTTGCATACCTCAGAGCGACTCGATACTTCTGCCCCAACTTCTCCAGCTCAGCCATAACACAATCTGTGATACACGGTGTACCTGCGCTCCCAAAACACTCAGAATCCATGACTTCACCCGAAACCCTAAACAGAAAAAAACCTCCATCTACTGGCAGGTATAGAGTGAAACATCTTGACATAGTTAGCGATAGAAAGGTAACTTACATTTGGCATACAAGCAATCCATCATCGCCTTCTCCAAGTCCAACTGCAAGACAGTAGTAGCACCGCAAGCACACCTTAGCAATCCAAACTCAACTCATAAAAGCACCGTTTTCTCACAACCGAACCAGAGGTTCAACCGACGGAATACTTCATACCTTGTTCTGGATGGAGAAGTTGATAAAATTTGTATCCACGATAACTTGATACGGAGGACCAAGCGCAGAATTATGTTTGAAGAACAACGCCGACGAAGTGTTTGGTCTGATACCAAAACCACAAATCAAACAACCCGCCTCCAAAACCCTAAACCCTAATACTAAATCACCTAACACCAATACCTTCCAAACCCTTCAAACCACTCGAAAAGCACTCTCCTTAAGACAATTTACGGAGGAAAGGAAAAAAATCTCTCTCGAACTCACATATTCCTTGGTAGCTTCTCCGTGGTGGTGTCCTTCCGCTTGGGATTCAGAACCTCATCCTTGTACCTGCACCACAGAAAGGGACACAGACGATGAAACTGAAGCTCTTGAAGACCGATAAACCCTAAACCCTAAGCCCTGGTTTTGAAGAGCGGAATTCAATTTGCAGGAGGACTTACTGCTTGATGGCTTTGGGCGCGAGCATGCGCTTCACTTGCGCGAACTTGCGAGTCTTGTTGGACTTCGTCATGGCGCCTTTCCTGCTCCCCTTCAACTCTTTCTTCTTCTTCTTCTTCTTCCTCTTCTCTGTCTGCTTCACAGTTGCTCTGTCTTCTCGACCAAACCTTGCAATCCAGGGTTTTTATGTGTTCATACCAGTATGATACTCGTGTGATACTCGTATGATACTAATGTGATACTAGAGTGGTACTAGTGTGATCATAGTGTGATACTAGTGTGATTCTAGTGTGATACTTTTGTGATACTCTTGTGGTATTAGTGAGATACTCGTGTGATACTCGTGTTATACCGGTACTAGTGTGTTACTCGATTTATATCGGCGGATATCTGGGAGCCATATATCCGCTCTGTCTTGAACCCGGACACGCGGGTATGGTTCCTGGAGGGGTATCAACTGCAACGACGAAGTTTCCTCCGACTTTTACGATTTCGACAACGACAGTCTTTATTTCGATTTCGACAAAGTATCCAAAGACTTTTCGAATTTTAGGATTTAAGGCTTATATTTAACTAAATTTGGAATATGCAAAGTTGAAGAATAACTCAGTTGCTGCAATCTCCTGATGATTTAAGAAATCTCTCAATGATTTCAGTGAAATTCTTTTGGAGATGTTCAGATGGTACAAAGTTGAGATTTAACGTAAATGTCTATGTTAATTCCTATAGGCCCAATGTCTCCTTGGGGGACATTTTGAGTTTGGGTAAGGTTCCACGATCTCAAATTTAGGCATGTTTTTTTTACTTAATGGGCAACTTTTTATCAGCTTCCCATAAACGTAATTTTTGTAGAAATCTGACTAACGGTTCTAAAGTTTCAATTTTTTTTGGTAACAAATAGCAATTGGCACTTGCTTTGCAACGCCTTAGTCCAACCATTTTGATGTAGTTTTTATGTTACAAACTATATAAAAAAAAGGTAACATGATTCACTGCGCGGTTGACTGTAGCGTTTCTATAGTTCACTGCACGGTTGACTGCGTGGTTGATCGTTGCATGGTTCACTGCGCAGATTTATGATTTTAGTAGTATGATATACAAATAGTGCAACGGGCTAGTGTGACATATAACAAATAGGGTTGCAAAACTTTAGTTAATTTCCAATTCAATAGAAATTTGAGTTTTTGTCCATCTAAGAAAAATAAAAATCCTCTTGGAAAAAAAATGGAAATCTTTGCATCCACCGTATGGATTTTAGAATTCCAAAAATATGAGAAGGATATGATGTATGCAATACTTGAAGCGTACTGCTATTCCTACGCACATAGTTGCATTGCAGGATTTTTAAGAACATCTTTCACCCCTCTTCTACTCCCAAAATTTGGTGCACATGTGCCTAACATGATCCTTTTTAAAGTTAAAATTAAAAAATCATGGACCGTGGTGCAAAAAGTTGTCATAGAAGGTGGTCAAAGTTTGTTGAAGGTGTTTAGTATGACCTCAATAAGAGTTTATGTCTCTCTTCAAAGGCTTACATCTTTCCATCCGTGGTGTTATACTCGACAAAAGTTTTACCACATACATTTGTACAATCCTAGTACAAGATCCTACGGTTTGATATGTAAAAAGTGTGTTAATTTGCATTTTGTCTTGAATGCATTGAAACTAGCAGTTTTTAGTGAGTTTGGTGCTATAATGTTGCGGGCATGTAGAGGTTAAATATGGAAATATCGTGTGAATAATGCTTGGTCTTATCATTGCATTGGCGTGTGTCTGGTTGGATGTCTTGTATGAGATGAGATCCGTATGTGAGAATTTGGCTAAGTTTTTCTTTATAATTAGTTTTTAGGGGAGTGTTGGCACTTGTAGTGAACGTATTGCTCTTCATTATCATTTTCTCTAGTTTTATCGTGATGATGGAGAGCAATTCCGTTAAGGTAAGCCTCCCCATAACCAACAAAAACCCATAGCCAACGCCTATAAAATTGGGGTATATCCAACCCTCGTCCATCCCATTGCCACCAACTGAGCTCCAAATGGAGGTTTGCTATTAGTCAAGACCCTTACTTTTGGTCGTTGGTTATGGAGGGTACCTACTGCTAGCCACCCACTAAACATGGCTGCACAATTTGAAAATTCATAACTAATTAAGTTTTCATCGAAAAAATATGAAATCACTTGGGTTGGAATTGTAATTCTATTGGCTATCACTGAAAAATAATAGTATAATTATCTTCTCTCCATATATATATATATATGCACATTCCTTAACTTGTCGGTTTTAAGGGGGCTTGAATCGCTACAATTCAAGCGAGCCGTTTACTGTTTTCTGTCTTTGTTACTTTGTTTGTTACATTTCTTAGTTACTGATTTTGAGATAATTTTTTTAA
This sequence comes from Bryoerythrophyllum caledonicum, assembly GCA_963971425.1. NCBI lineage: Eukaryota > Viridiplantae > Streptophyta > Bryopsida > Pottiales > Pottiaceae > Bryoerythrophyllum > Bryoerythrophyllum caledonicum. Next base: position 16,781,192 of record OZ020526.1, on the reverse strand, counting down.
ACAACACGAGTTCTAACGTTACGTCATTGGCACGTAGGATCGAAGTCATCAAACATAGTTATTGTTTCACTTCTTTAATCATTCTAAAGAATAATTTCTGCTTTTAACCTACAACGGTCACGCGAATGCTGCAGATTCACATCCTATAAGTTATGGAGCCACTTGAAGATAGTGAACACGAAGTTTCAACAGTTTTTGCTCCAATCATTGATCACTAAGATGGTGAGGATTCATGAATTATGGACTCTTTTTTAGGAAGAAGATTCTCATGCTAGAAAATAGAAAAAGACCCAAGTCATGTAAATAGTTTTTTTTGGCTCCAAAAACTGGTTTTAACCCCTAAATGAAAAAAGTCCCATGGTGGGCTTTTGCGGATCTCGGGCACGTTCCCATGGTTGCAATTTGTAATAGCGGTTTTTGAAATTTCATACACAAATGCAAGAAGACAAGAGGTACGTGGGAGTATGATTTTTATTCTCATTGGGTTTATAGAAAAAAAATAATGTCATCTTAACCCCTAAAGGACCACGACCTAATTCGCTCTGAAACCAGTCCAAAACTGCCACTGCCAAAACGAGACATGAAAATCACATTTCAAAGTTAATTTTGGATTTTCAACCGTACGATCTTAAAATAGACTTCCATATAAACATGCCATCAAATTTTGGTTGCAATCCACCGCACGGATTGATTGATTTTAGTGTTTAAAGTCAAAACAATGGTTCAATTTCATCCCTGCGTTGAGTAGATCAGCTAACTCTGACTTCATTTTGTATCAAATTTTTGCATTGTACAGGGTCTAAATCTTTTACCATTGTCTTAAGCATGATGTTATTTCCCAACACACCCATTTTTAGAGGTAAATAAGGGGTTTAGCATATTCAAAACAAGTGTGCAAGGAGTGGAGGTTCAAAAATTGCCATTTCACGTTTTATTTTTTTGTGAACTACGTATGTATTCAAATGATAATCCAAACGGTCATTAAGAAGGTTTTCACCATATATTGTTGTTAAAAAAAAAAAGTGAAAAATATGAAGATCTCTAGGTTTTATGTAGAAAATATGAAGATTTTTTCCCCCGTTGCCCGACAATGTGTGAAAATGTTTGACTTGGAATAAAATGCCTTTTTACACTAAAGACAAGATTTTTTTTTGAAAATTTTCAAAGAAGGAAATATTCTTTATGTGTGTGAAAAATCTCAATGTCAATAGAAACTTTTGTCAAAATTTTTGGAGGTGCCCGAAGTCCCACTTTTGGCTTTAAGTGGTACTAACTCTCAAACTACAAATCCAAAAAAATATTAAAAAATATCTCCACGAAGCTCTTATCAGACCCTATCTTGAAAAAAAAATCAATTAAAAAGGATTTTTTTTTGAATTGTAGGTACATGCCCAAAATCCAAAATGACCCCGGGGGGACGTTTGGTCCTTTAGGGGTTAAAGAAAAAATTGTTGAGTGCGGGCATGTTGGGCAACTCCAAAAACTTTTGCTAGGACACTCTAGTAGATTTGAGATTTTCAATACCAACAAGTAATATTGTTTTCTTTCATATTGGCAAAAGAAATTTCTTGTCTTTAGTGGAAAAATGCATTTGATTCCAAGTCAAAGATTTTCACACATTTGGTCTGAGCACATGAGTGCGGATGGGGTGTCGTTGGGGCCCCAAGGAGACGTGGTGGGCCCCACCAAAGAAAAAGTAAAATTGGAATGTGATTGAAAAAAAAATTACTAGCCAGTGGGAACGCGTTGGGAATAGTCTGGGAACGAGATATGAACGTACATGGGGCTCACTTGGAACTCATTGGGAACACATGGGAACTAATTGGGAACTCATTGGGAACTCATCAGGTGTATATGAAGGGTAAACAAATGGTTCGCAATCCTCCTCCTATGTTTTATTGGGGCAAGCACATCGGGGCTGGTCAGGCCCAACCCGGGCCCTACGCTCACGGGTTTGGATCCGACGGAGGCCCCATCCGCACTCATCCGCACTCATGTGCGTAGACCAATTGCCATACATTGTCGGGCAAGGAACCAAAAAACTTCTTCTTTTTCCACATAAAACATCCAAATCTTCACATTTTTCACTTTTTATTCCCACTATTACAAGACGTGGTGTAAACCTTCTTATTGACCATTTGGGTCATCATTTTGAAAGATAATTTTGTTGCCAAAAGATTAAAACGTGAATTGGCAATTTTTGAACCTCCACTCCTTGCACAGTTTTTTTGAATATGCTACACCCTTTTTCTACCTCTATAAATTGGTGTACAAAAGGTTGATATCATGTTCAACATGATGATATAAAATATAGACCTTGTGTAGTGCAAAACTTTGACACCAAGTGAAATCAAAGTTGGCTCATCCACTCAACCCAGGGATGAAAATGAACTATTTTTTCTACTTCAAGCACTGTAATCTTTTAATCCGTGCGGTCGAAGTTGTTGATATTTTGTGAGTACGTTATATATGAATTGTTCAACGAGATCCTACAATTTAACCTAGAAATACGGTTTATTTTGTTTCCTTCCTTACTCATTGCACTAGAATTAACAATTTTGTAGTGGTTTTGGTGTGAAATTGTCAAGGCAATTTAGGGGTTAAATCCTAAAGGATCAAGGTATTTGAGAGGAATCTCTACTTCATTGATTAAAAACTTCCAAGATGAACTTCTTGAGGATGTATCTGTAGGATCTTCTTCTAAACTTACATGCAATGATGTGGGTAATATATTGTATATTTTGACTGTACATATTGATAGACAACTGCAATCAAAGTGAAAAAAATTGTACCCCATAGGCACACTTGGTCCTTTATTCTTTATAGGTTAATCCCTCAGAGCCCAAGGCATTTTCACAACAAAAACACTTCAAAATTGCTAGTTCTAGTGCAATGAGTAAGGAGGAAAAACAAAATCTTTTATTCCTACCTCTATCCAAAGGATCTCAATTAAGACTTGTTGAATGAGGTCCAAATAATGTTTCATAAACTTTGACAAATTGAAAGATTATAGTGTTTGAAGTCATGCAAATGGTTCATTTCTTTTCTACGTTGAGTGGATTAGCAGACTTTGACTTCACTTGGTGTCAAATTTTTGCACTACACAAGGTCTAAATCCATTACCATTGTGTTAGACATGATGTTGGTTCCTTATACACCAATTTTTAGAGGTACAACATTGGTGTATCATATTCAAAACAAATGTGTAAGGAGTGAAGGTTTCAAAATTGCCAATTCAAGTTATATTTATTTGTGAGCTTAATATGTTTTAGATTGATAATCCAAATGGTCAGTAAGAAGGTTTACACTACATATTATTGTGGAAAAAAAAAAGGTGAAAAACATGAAGATCTCTAAGTTTTATGTGGAAAAGAAGGAAGGAAGTAGTTCCACAAGTCTACTTATCCATGTCCGGTGGACATAGACCTAGTAGTGGAACGAACAAGCACTCTATTCACGCCGGCCTCCGTCAAGGCCGGAGTTCCTTCTTTTTCTTCTGGAAAGGAAGAAATGTTTTTGGTACTTGTCTGACAATATGTGGCAATGCGTGAAAACGTTTGACTTGGATTATTATGCTATTTTTCAATAAAGACAAGAACTTTCTTTGACAATATGAAAGGAAATAATATTACTTGCTAATATTGAAAATTTCACATTTAATAGAGTGTTTTAGCAAAAGTTTTTGGAGGTGCCCGACATGTGTACTCTCCCCTTTTGAAATTCAAAACCCTATGACTTTTTCATTAAATGTCAGATTCAGGAAAAAAATGTTCTTCAGTTGAGGTTTTAGTTATGCCCTTCTACAATAAAAATTTCAAAGAGGAATGTTAGAAATTGACACCATAGGAAACTAACCGAACCTTCAAAATGTCATTTTTTGACACTTGGTCCTTTACATGTTAACACAAGTGGTTTCACATGTTTTTGGAGCTCCTGTAAGTAGGTTATTGACTATCAGAAATATAGTGAATGATATAGGTTTAGTTTCTACTAGTAACAACCTTTTTGATGGAAATAGTGAGTTAACCCCTAAAGGACAAGTTGTTCCTACCGGGGACAAATTGATTTTGGGCAGGTTCCTATAAATCTATTTCTTAAGATAACTTCTTAAAATTTTGATTGCTAGTAGAAATACAGGTTATCTTTGCGGGGAATTTTTTTTGTTGGACTTATAGAGAAAAAGTTATAGTGCTTCAAATATAAAAAGCTTGGCTCTTTTGGTAGCTCAGCAACGTACTATAGAGATGAATAGTGCTACTGTAGAGTTGACAATTGCACTTTTTTGAGGCGGATAGTAGAGAAGGAAAGTTCTTGGCTACCTTCATTGTTGTCACTTAAAAGCGCATAGAAATTAAGTACTTTATTTTTTTGGAATTTTCTCTATTTTTAGAGTATGACAAGATGATTCTATTCACCATTTGGATACTAAATCCAACAATTATTTCTCTATTTAAAAAATGAAATTTCTTACCTAAATAAAGATCAACTCTCTATATCCCTAGTCGTTGTAGGTACATTTTTCTTATCGTAAAGACCTCCACTACTTGTGATTTTTTGCGTGCAATGACTTGGCACAAGGTAGAACATAGGTCCATTGAGTTTACACAATGTGAAATGGAAATGCCGTTATCTTGAGAGTCGAGACAAGTATGTTGAATCAGTCTGGGCACTGTAAAAAAAAACAATTTTGCACTCTTCAAATGCATTTATCTTTCGATCCATACGGTCAAGTTTACAAAAAGTTTAGGGTGTTTTCTCATAGTAGTTAGCTTGAAGATCCAACGATTAAAAATAATAAAAAGACCTTCAATTATGTCTAATAACATCTCATCTAAAAGTGACAGTTTTTGGGGTGGTTTTGATGAAGTACAAGGCCCGGTCCCTTAGGAATTAAGGTTGGTTCCTACCATAAAATTTGAAGTTTACTGTTGGAGTTCTTACCATCGGAATGAAACCAAAGTCATGACAATAGGTCTTATATGCAAGCTTTCAATATATCATAAGAAATTTTAATGATACTTTCAAATCTTAGCATGACCTTATTTTAGTACACGACTTTCAAGACTCTTATTATATATTCATGTATACAACCACTTTGAGATGAACAGTGAGTTAAGTTTTACCAGTTCTGTGCCTGAAGTTTCGTGTGGAATGAAACCAAAATAGTTCTTAGCATTTGAAAATGGAGACTTTCAACTCATATTTTTTCGGAGCTCACATGAATAAACTGAAGTTCCAGTTCTTAAGTTGATGACATAAATTCAAAGGCGAATTCAGTTCCAGCTTGATAATTTACCACAAAGTTCTCACGCATCATGGGAAGTTTCTTGAGGTCCATCTCAAGCTGGAGAACTTTACGGTCCAGGTCTAACGGCAGGAATGTTGACTTGTGCAGATAATATTACTATTCATGAGCGTGAGACCATGAGCACGTGGATATTCTCATGTGAATCAGCCTCAGGTGGGCTTCATGTGAGTTTGTGAGACAGAAGGTACATTCCTCCACTGTTGCTGAAATCCGATTTCACAAACAGTGTTCTCCAACATGGAACTCCTGAGTCTCATCATGCAACTAGCCTCCGGCTTTTGCTTGCCACCCTTAGTCAGCGTTATCTCTAAAAAACCGCCCTGATTTTTCATGTGATTATTCTCATTACTCATATTTTTTTAATAAAAATACTGAGGGTTGTAGTTCAGGTATTACCTAGATATTAACAAGTTCTCACCCTGAATTTGCTGGCACCTCTGAGAACTAGCGTTATGTTTAAAGCGGTGATTTTGTAAGGAAATTACTGACTGATTTTGTAGGAGAATAGGGGAATTCTGAAACAGACTACAGTGAGGAGATGTATCAGTTCACGTGCATCAGGTTGTGAGTAGTCAACACCACGCTGGAGGATCTGATCGCAGGGCCCAGGTGCACAGCGCCCAAGGCGGCACGTAAACTACGTCTGTTGCCCTGCACAAGAATAATCTTCCCTCATGAAGTACTAGGTTGGAGGAAGGACGTTGGACTCCTTCATGTGATCTGTGCGGACGAATAACCTGCATGTGTGCATGTTACAGTCCTCCTCAGGTTTATATGTGCGGCTTGCTTGTGAGGTTTTCTTTGGCGATGGTATGACATTCAAGGTAGAGTACATCCACCTTGAGAGGGGTCTCTGTTCGTGTAAAACCAGTCATCATTAACCTATGGTTTTGCTTTGGTGAGGGTATGCCTACTTGATGTTGCAGACTCAAGATTTGTCTGTGTTGGTTGAGTTGGTCCGAAAGGCTCTTCAGCCTTGAATGAGTTGGCATGGTCTTGCAAGCTATTTGTGTTAACCCGACCGGAGGATTGGTTGCGCGAGATCGATGGTGTGAAAGCAGGCACAAGGTTAATTTTGTGGCTGCATGTTGAGTCATTCGTCACAGCTTGAGTTTTTTTGCAGCGTGGAGAATACATGCGCGAGGACGAAGGCGTTACTCTTCGTCAACTTTGAAGCAGATTCGTGTTTAGAGTGTAGACAGTGCGACGCTTCTCAAGTCTTTCTCAGGTCCATGGATTCGTGGTGACGTAGATTCCAGAGCACTAGTGTGTGAATACAAGAACGTGCACAGGATCGTCTCAGTGCTTCTTTCGGTGAGCAGGGACTGTATACTCTTCCACGATGAGGTTCTCTTTACGGTCAGAAGGTTCAACGGGGCGTGTTGGAAGTTGTTGTGACTCTAATTCTCAGCAGCAGGGAGTTGTGAAGTCTTGGAACCAGATTCCAGGGCTGTTAGTTTCTACTCTTTGCGTGACGGTAACTCTGTTGGTTTGGAGCGTTTCTTCTGTTGGAGCACAAACATCAGCCGAGCAAGGTGAGAGATCCAGTTGGCAAGTGAGTACATAAAAATTTCTTTCTTAAAAGATGAATTGACTTAACTAAGAGGCAGTTTTCAGCTTGTAGCTTTAGGAAGCATTTCCTAAATATGCATTTCCAAGAATAATTTTGGCAAGCATGAAACTGATGAATATCTTCATACATGTCGTGTGCAGGAGCAGCTCTGAAGAGCTTAGCCCACGCCTGGAATTTCAAAACCTGGTGGGACTTACATTCAGATCCATGTACTGGTCGCTGGTTGGGCATCACTTGCGACGTAAACAACAGATCAGTGTTGAAAATGTAAGCATCCTGAGTTGGCTCTAGTGTACACTTGTGTAACATGACTTTTGGGGCTGCAAAATAGTGATACTATCTTGGCTATGTATGCATGTGGGTTATGTCAAGATCCGCTTCGTCATAGCTGTTCTCCTTATTTCCACAGTTTAGGAAGCCCTCAGCGTAGTGTATTTTAAAACTTAAAATCTCTTCCTGTCAAGTGAATATCACCTTCGACAGGCATACAAGGTAAACTAAACTGCTCTGGTTGATCTGCAGAAACTTGACAGGCCAATCTCTGAAAGGACCAATCTCTCCAGCAATTGGCCAGCTTGTGGATTTGGAATCACTCATCCTGAAGGATAACAACGTGTCTGATCCCATTCCTTTGGAGATTGGTAACCTTGTTCATTTGAGGGAATTGAATCTGATCAACAACAGCCTGAACTCGATTCCACCGCCCGAGATTCAGAAGTGCAACGGGCTAACGCACTTGTCAGTAACACGTTCTCCCTCAGATTTTGAGATTTCTGTCGGCATGGTCTTGAATTGAGTGTTTCCTTTCTGTTTGGGCAGGTTGATGTCGAAGAACCGTATCAGGGGCCAACTTCCTGCTTGGATTGGCAATATGGTGACGCTTAAATACCTGTAAGCCATGCATTTCATGTTCATGCAGTACTGGCTCGTTGGAAAGATATTGAGTGAGAAAAATATTGAAATGCGCTCAGTCCATCAGTGGGCACTAATCTGTGACTTAGATAGTGATATTCATCACTTTGGCGGTTTTATGCGTGGCAAAATGAGATTTTCATCCTTGAAATACTCTGCAAATTCATGTTCAAAGAGAGCCTCTTCAACAGACCGAATAACCCCATTTTGACTTTGTATGACTGGTTTCAAATCGCTGCAGAGACTTCAGCACAAATGAGCTGTGGGGTGGATTTCCCCCAGAATATGGCCAGTTGAGGAACCTGGAGACTTTGTACGTGCAATACTTCTACCCTGCCAGGAATTCTATCACAAACAGAGTAATAATTATTTTGTAGTTTAAAGAAAATAAAATTCTTCAATTTTTTATGTTGACGAAGTTCTTAAAACCTATAATATAAAAATAATATTTTAAAGCTCCTGTTGTAGAGATCAATTAGTTCATCAAGACAAATTTGTTTTTTTTAGTGAAGTAGATGTTTCCGAGGATAGCTTCTACTTCATTATCGGAGAGGCTCATGTCAAGTATGATAATTTATAACAGAATTTGACGGTTTTGTTGCAGCTGGTTGTGGGAGAATGAACTTTCAGGATACTTGCCAGACGAATGGCAGAATTTGGTTAAAGTTAATGACTTGTAAGCACATCCGAACATTACCCTCCCTTATTCTTGCGACTAAGATAGTATTGTAATATGAAAGCTACAATGGTTTTTCCCCCTGCAACTTTTACTTCCATTCTTTGGAGCTTGCTTGACCATGGTTTGTGTCCGCAGTGGAATGGGCCACCTTTACACAACTGGACCTATTCCGGAATGGCTTTTCACACTCCCGGAGCTGAGACTTGCGTGAGTAACAAGTCTTCATTGACCCTCACTTAAAGACGAGTCTTGTGATTCTTATCATCAGTTTTGTACATAATTTTGTGGTGATCTGAACAGAAACTTCATGCGAAGCCAGTTTATTGGTACCTTGCCCAACCTTACCAAGCTCATGCACAACGGAATTGCCAATTTCACATCATGGTACTCATCTCATCTACCCATTGTATGTATCTAAGTGATTTTCTGTCCCCTAAGAAACAGTGTGACTTTGTGTTAAACAGTATTCATTAAAATGTCGCTTGAACAAGTTTGTCTGAATATGACTTGTACTGTGCTTACGTTGATATTTCAGGGATTTTAGTTGCAACTTCTTACAAGGAGACTATCCAACACAGTACTACACCGTTCAACCTGTTGCCAACATATCGTTGTAAGTGGATTTCTTTCATTCTTCTGACAGCTAATTAAAAAACCATTTCTTAAACTTTCTTCATGACTTTTGCAGATATTACTACAGCAATTGTTACCAGAATGAGACAGATGGGAGTGCCACCATCACTTCCGAAAAGAATGCCACTCAGAACACCCCAGCGAACTGCAGCCGGACCTACAACTGTCAACAGTTCTTTGAGGCAAAGTCAATGAATTTAGGTGAGATCACCAGCTTTTCATTGCATTTCGAAGTGCTCTGAAATATTTTACCTGACATACCATGATCTGCAGGCCAGTGTGCACCTTGTCCACCTTCTCAGTTCATCACAGACCAAGCAAGATGCATATGCGGAATAGGAGGTACGAGTCTCTTACAAATGCAGAATGCTATCTATGATCATGAATGCAGTAACATTGAATTTATGTTCCTATAGCCCTTGATCATGGGAATGATAAGGTTATTTATTTCCCACGATCAAGTGCTGCTTTGGAGTTTTGATTGACGTGATCCAGGCATTGCAGTTATGTCCAGTATGTGCACGCTGCCCCTGAGTGTGAAAAGAAACTTGTTCTCATAACCACGGCCTGATTGCACATTAATTAATTCCTAGTCCATGAGCCCCCATTTACACATGATTGTGATCTTAATGACAGATGCGGCACCGGGGACTCCACCCCTTCCTATTGCAACAGTGGTGGGTGGGGTAGTTGGAGGGATGGCTGTGGCAATCTTGGGTGCGTACTTGATCTTTTTAATCTTTCGGAAGAAGCCGCGAGTCAAGTATTCCCAGTTTGGAAGAAAGTACGAAGGTATGTGAACCAAGTCTCTGTAAATTCTTCCCAAAATGTCATCCCCATTAGAGTTATTTGTAAAGTCACCCAGAGATTCCATAAGATGCCCTTCTTTCAAAATACGACACCACTCTTTCCTTACTCTAAAACGTTATAAGATAAGTATCGAAGAGCTTAGTGGTCTCTAAAACTCAAGTCAAGTTTGTGTAGTTGTTTTTAAGAGTAAAAGAGGGAGTGAGAAAGAATCTGATGAATATTAGCCCCCTTTCTGTGACTTCTGGATAGTCCCAGACGAGCTACACAGATTCATCTTTACAGAGCTGCAAAGGAATTATATAGTGGCTGCTAATCTTACTATGATAATTGTATCAAGGCTGACATGGTGGACAACTTTTGTTTGTGTGATTACTAGGCATCAACGACCCCTGGATAGTGCCGGAGGAGCTCCACCGATTCACGCTGCAGGAGCTGGAGCGCGCCACGGACAACTTCAGCGAGCAGTGCTACGTGGGCGAGGGCGGGTTCGGCAAGGTGTACCGCGGCATGATGGACGGCGGCAAGGCCGTGGCCATCAAGTGCGCGTCCAACGAGAGCGCGCAGGGGCAGCTGGAGTTTCGCAACGAGCTCACGCTGCTCAGCCGCCTGCACCACCGCCATCTGTGCGGGCTGGAGGGCTTCTGTGATGAGGATGGGCTGCAGATCTTGGTCTACGAGTTCATGCAGAACGGAGATCTATACGAGAAGTTGTTCGGTATGAAAACTGATCCTGTGCTCGTGAAAGTTACTTCTCACTCGATACTTGAATCTTATATTCCTTTGCGTTTTTCTTTTTTCTTTTTAAGACTAGTTACTATCTCAGATTAAGAAACCATGGTGAGAATGATATTAGAGGCATGAATTCTAATTGAAATACTGATACTTCTGGACCTGAAAAGCTTCAGTTCATGAACTGATTTGTGGTAGTTCGGTCGATCTTCAGGGGAAGATGAGAAGCCTGCGCTGAATGCCACGCAACGGCGCGATATTGCAGTTGGCATAGCACGGGGCTTGGAATACCTACACTCTTTTGCGGTGAGAGTTTCTTCATTTTTCCACGATAGTAGTGGTATACATGAATTCAATCCATGACTGACAATTTTTTCCCGCGTGCAGAATCCTCCAGTGATTCACAGAGACATCAAGCTGTCCAACGTTCTACTCGACCAATACAACGTGGCGAAGCTGGCAGACTTTGGCATTTCCAAAATATCTCCGGAACTCAATACTCACGTTTCAACCAGGCCTCTCGGTACAATGGGGTAAGCCTCAATCAACTCGCATGTTTGTACAGAGCTTTGTAGATGCGGATTCTTCCCGTTCTTTGATGCCATATATGCATGATGTCTCAGTTACCCGGTTTTCACATCGCCAATTGTGTTGTGTCTTTGACCACTTTCTATTTCTTTTTTACCTCGACTCATGTGATGAACGTAGCATGCCCTGCTACATCTACACAAAAGAGTTAACTGAGAATACATGCATGGCATCAAAGAACTGAAAAAGCTGGAAGAATTCGCCTCAAGAAAGCTCTCCACAAAATAAAAAAATAATCTTAAACACTAGATCTCAGTAAACAACAGTATCTAACATTTTGAGTGAAACGTTGCCATAGCTACCAACGTCGAAGCGCTGACTAGTTCGGCTTCTGACTAAACTGTTCTGCAGGTACATCGACCCGGATTACTTCCGAACCAACAAGCTGACAGTTGCAAGTGATGTGTACGCATTTGGGATCGTGCTCCTGGAGCTCATCACAGGGCAGCGTGTCTTTGAGATCTCGAGAGTGGACGCTGTGAACCTGCACGACTGGGTGAGGCCGAGGTTCATGAAGGGAGGCGTCCAGTCTATTATCGACAAGAAGCTCGGGGACGACTACGATGAGCGTCTGTTCACTGCTTTGACGGAAGTGGGGCTCACGTGTTCCCGGAGTGACCGACTGGATCGACTTACTATGAAGGTACAGTCTCCCTTTCTTTCATGAAAAGAACGAACTTGGAGTATACTATGTCTGAAAAAATTACGGATTTATCTGAGAAGTTATCCGAAGCTTTAATAAGATACCCCTCGTTTGTGTACTCTCAATAGTTGTTAGATCAACATATACAAGAGACTACAGTTTGGTTGTCTTTCGATAGGAATCTTTTCGATTTCGTGTGGAAGAGCTTGGTGGTTTCAAAACTTACGTCGAAGTAGTTCCAGCGCCGAAGAGTTTCCATGAGATACTAAGAATATTGGTCGCATTTTTCTCTTTTGAGCTGTTAAGTGGGAACTTTGTAGAGCTCATGGAATGTTTTTTGAACATTGTTGCAGGAAGTGTTGACTATTTTGGAGCCGTTTGCAGTGAGCAAGTCGTTCAAGAAAGGAGGCGATCCGCCAAGATGGTCGGCAGAGTACTTCAAGGACAAGTCCCTGTCTGAAGACGAGTCCAAGTCCCTGTCTGAAGACCAGTCCAAGTCGGTGTTTGATGATCAGTCCAAGCCCCTGTTTGAAGACCAGTCCGAGTCAGCGTTTGATGACCAGTCCAAGTCTGTTCCCGTGACCGGAGGGGTAACCAAGCCATCAGAGCAGGAGGCTGGAAATAATAATGCAGAGATTGCTGGGGATCCAAGCAGCTACTCATTTGACAACAACCGCCCCAGCACTATGTCATATGGCAGCTTCACTGCCCTCCATCCAAGGTAAATCTATTTTGTGTAATTCCATAGAAATGTTATTGGCTTAATGAGCTGTGGAAATGGACACTTTTATTTGTTGTAGATACAAGTTTTCTAGAAAGAAATAATTCTAGAATTCTTTGGATTTAATGTTGAGGGGCGAAGTTTTTTGGGGCAACTCTGCTCAGTTGGTTTTCCAGCTTTGTCATAAACAGTGTCTGGTTTCACAAAGCAACCTTGAAATCGTCCTGAATGAGAAAGCTCTTAGTTTTAGCAGGTGCCAAGAAAGTCAAACTTTGGAAGCTGGTTTTTTTTGGCTCGCAAATTCCAATAAAACTCCATTTGAATTGTGTATTTGTAACTTCAAGCCCAATCACTTTGAAGCTGTTTAGGGCCAGTCAATACCAAACCCTCTCACAATCATGTTGGTTGCATCACCGAATTGTTATATCCACTATTTACTTGATGAGATAGGTCTCACTCAACCGTTACGCCTCGGAACATGCCATGTAAGAAAACAATTGCCCACTCTCACTACTACACCATCTATGGAATGCATTGCAACCGCCATAGATGTGTTCAACGGCATGTGTTATAGCTAGTTAACATAGAATCACATCAAAACTTAGTTAATAGAAAAAATAAAAATAATGGATAATCTTTGTGATAGGAAAAAAAAGTTTCAGGAACAGAAGAACAGAAGAAATAGAGATTGAGATCAAGAAAAGGGAACCTCGTGAATGAAAGGAAAAAGAGAACGAGAAAGAGAGAACGAAACGGTGAACGGAGAACAAAGAATTAGAACGGAGAACGAGAACGTTCGCCGAAGGTATAGGTTCGGTCGACCAGAGTCTCGAACCACAGGCTCGGGGATCCCAGCCCTAAAACGCCCCTAAACCCTAATACCAGATCACCAAGTATATGAACCTCTTAGACCGCCTCCCAGAATCAGTCTATCTTTCCTTCTCGCTAGCTTCTTGGATGTCTGTTTGGTAGTGTTTCCTCATATCTGTGCTTTGGTTGTGAGATGACGAGAAAGTATTGAACCAGCTGATCTACTGATGGATTCTCTATACGAAATGTCTTCAAAGTTTTCCGATCACACCTGTGCACACTTTGGCTTTGCTTTCAACGGTCGAGCACTGACTATAGACTCACGGACAGTGCTCAACATTATTTTTGTAAGCGAGAGCAATCCGCTCTGCGGCCCTTCTCGTGCTGGTCTTGAGTCCTGAGAGGCCACGAATGGGCAGCCGTACAGATCTGTGTTGTTTTAGCAGTATGTGTCTTTGCATGTTGAACATAGGCGACTCCGGCCGTTGTTTCTATGCGGGTGTACTGTATGGTCCGCGGCATGTCCGTGTGTAGCATGTGGTGCATCTGTTCCAGGGTTGGAGGAGAGAAACTCTTGATCTATCGTTTCAGTGCTCGTGGCTGATGAGGCCCATGGGTGACTGATTGTTGCTCAAGGACATAAGAAATGAGGATTCATCTAGACGTTGAGGTCGCCAGTTGGATTGTTATTGTGTAGTTGAAATTGAAGACTGTACTACCCTTTTTGTGGATATCTCACGGTGTTCGTTAACTAATATATGACGCCGCTATTTTAATCCTTCGAAACCTCATTATAAAATATAAACTCCATTTATTTCTTCTTGGATAGATCCCCAGATGATAGAAAATGGTAACAGCATCATCAAGGAATATATTTGCGTATAAGAAGCACAAGGGAATTTAAAAAGGTATTTCTCGTAATTTAGATGTTAAGTCAATCCCAAGCAATGTCGGTGCGATAACTTCGTTTGCACGTTCCCTGCTTCAACTCAATCAGAAGTTCGCTCTAGCGCACTTGAAAGACCTAACAGAAAACTCGATAGATATGGAATGTACTGCACAGTCTGCGAATGTATCAATGGTGCAAACAATGTAGAGTTTCTGAAGAACGGCCAGACGATAATTTTACAAAATTTGCTTGAACAACTAATCAGATTTTTGTCAAGTGCCGCAATTGAACGTTACAAAGAAGGTGTCCACTGCATCACTCTCTCTTGTATGAGAGCCTGTCAGCCTGCATTACATAGCACATAATTACGGTGTTAGGCCATAGTATTCCGTAATCAAACCCCCAACACATCCGTGCTGATTTGTTTTAGGTAGCAGCAAAGTCTTGGTCCGTGTCTTACTAACCTTGATAAGCATGTAAGTCGGGAGCCAAGCTGGTGCGTTGGGAATTCCTGCCCATGAAATCTGCACATTGGTTTCCAAAGGACTAAATGAGCACAACGCTTGAAATAACATAGCTTGTGCTCAAGGTTATGGCTTCACAAATAAATCCGTAGAAAAAAATGGAGCCATACCAGAGCATATTCGCCATGATCAAAGAACCTGATATTCAACACCTGTACACACCACCACCTCATGAGTTAAGCAATATGGCCAAGATAGCAAGCGAAAGAAGTGAACACTTAGAGGATGGAAGTGTACACAATGTCCATATAAAAGATCCTTACCTCACCCCGATCTTCATAAATGTAATCCAGGCCTGTGAAGTACGGTGGGTGTCCAACTGAAAGATACTGCATTCCAACAGTAATATCGTATGAGATCAATAAATGTCAAGCAAAGAATGTGTCAACCAAGGATACATCTAGAACCTCATTCTCTATCACAACTTGCAAATGAGTGCAGCCAGTGCACACTAACCTCAACGCTGTTCAGATACTTTTCCTTGTCAACTCTCACAATCTGCCCCTTCTTCACTGCACCAAAGAGCCCACCACTTATTCAAAATCTCAACACCGCTTGAGAAAATAACACAGGCCATTCATAAAGGAATCTCCAACATCTCCAACATAAAATCTCCAATATCAGACAGGTGAAATCACATGTGTGCGTTCTTACAGGTTGGCTTGGGAGGAGCTGCTGGAGTAATCTCCGCCTCAGAAGTTGGAGGCGGCACAGAATCCGATGCGGCTGCAGTAGCTGGCACCTGAAACACTCGTCTCTGCAACAGAAAGTGATGATCAAATGCCGAACCCCAACCTCTAATCAGAATCTTCACATTAGGAATCATAACCCATTGCCAGTGGCTTCTCGCACATTACAACCGCACCCTCCATTACATCGTCAAACCCAGCTACAACTTCCTTTCTCACCAATACAAACATTCAAACTCACCCCACGACCCCAAATTCAGCCAATTGCGGATAAGGCATGGTACCTGAGAAGAGGCGGAGGAGAGGGAGAGCGCAGGGAGGCCGCATCGGGAGGAGGTCGACGCGGGCGTGACGGCGCAGCGTGAGAGCAGCGCCTGCGTCGCGGTCGCGGTCGCCATCGCCATCGACATTGCTGCTGTCAATCTGCCTCGACACGCTCTCTCCTTCACAGGTTCAGGATGGAGCCCCAACACCGTTTTGGGACCTTCAACCGTCGCTTTGTAAGCTGTATGTCGATGACGAATTATGAGATGTTGAGCTAGTCTAGATTCGGGCTGTCATGACGGTTATAGGCGTGGTAACGGGTTCGGGCGAAAGCCTCGTCTTGATTTTGAGTATGGAATAATCAAAATTCATAATTTGTTTGTAAGGTCATCTAAAGTTTCAAGAAGGCGCTCTTGTCTTTGAACTCATAATGAGGTAGGAGAATCCAAAACCGACCTGCAACCCTATGCGACTCTTTTCTATACCCTTCCTAGATTCCAGGGTGGAAATGTCGCCTGTCTTTACATGACTTGTGCATTGACCAATGAATTTATAAGTGACTAGAGTGTTACCCGTGTCCTCCAGACACAATATTTTTTTGTGTTGAGTCCCCACCTCCCCGTCCCCGTCCCCATCCCCGTCCCCGTCCCCATCCCTGACCCCGTCCCCCGTCCCCATCCCCATCCCCGTCCCCTGTCCCCCGTCCCCATCCCCCGTCCCCGTCCCCGTCCCATCTTTTTATCCAAAACCCTAACTTTTAGCTTTTCATTTCATCCAAAACCCTAACTTTTAGCTTTTCATTTAATCCAAAATCCTATTTTTTAGCTTTTCATTTTATTTAAAACCCCAACTTTTATTTTTTCATCCAAAAGTTTTTTCATCGACGCATTCATCCACTTGACGGATTGTTTTCATCCGACAGATTTCTCATCCTGTATTCTATTATAATAAGAGATGTGATGACTCTCTACTTTTTTTTCTTCTTGAATCTAGGGAGGGTATAGAATGGAGTTGTATTGGGTTGCCGATCGATATATTGTTGTCCTACCTTTGTAATAATCTCTTCTTGCTGGAACTAGATAATAGATTAGTAAAAGAGCTTGGTGGTGTTCCAATAGAATTTGTGTTAAAAGTAGAAGAACTTTATGGTCTCTAAATCCAAGTCATAAGTAATCTTAGCCAGCTTTGGGAGAAGGAGGAGGAGAGATTATGTTCTACCACAAAGCTTAGCTGTCTTTATAATCTTTAAAGTGATTATAAGAACTTTTAGCTATTTAGAATATCAATTTTGAAGTAATGGATTTGACTTGAATGTACAATAGGGTGACATTCAAATTGGCCGTTTAGTAGTTCCAGGGATAGTGTCCTACACTGCTGCCAACTTTGACACCCTCCCCAAAGCTGAGAAATTGTTATTTTACCATGAAAATTTGGCGACAACATCATCTTTATGTTGAAAACATGCATACCAAATTTCAAGTCCAGGAGACTTATACAAAAAAACTTATGCAAGATCTACCAACATGGGATAGCTGTGAGAAAAGTGTCACAGCTGCCAACTTTGACACCCTCCCAAGAATTGAGGAAATTTTTTTTGCCCATGAAATTTTTGGAGCAAAAACATATTTATGTTTTTTGCATGTGTGGAAAATTTCAAGTCCAAAAGACCCATACAAAAAATAATATTCCAAATCTACCAACATGTGTAGTTTTGAGAAACAAAGGGGAAAACCATTTTACTACTTCCAACTTTGACGCCCTCCTTAGGATTGAATTTTTGTTGATACATAGTGAAATTTTTGGCACAAGATCATCTCTACGCTGGTAACATGTGAGATAAATTTCAAAGCCAAAAGATGTACACAAAAAAGTTATTCCATATCTACCAACGTGTATGTCCTCCATTAGCGTCAATCACTGCTAGTAACCTAGAGGGCATAGAATGACATAGTTGAAGGAGCTTTGTACCATTGACTAACTTCACTCTCTTTCAAGAACTACCTTCAACACATCTAAGCTTCTAGGGCATTGTTTGCCATGTTGCACAACATCTTTTAACATCCTCCAAACGTTCTCGATTGGATTGAGATCGGGAGAGTTTACAGGCCAGTTGAGCTTTTCGAGAAGGTGGCTTTGTCTCCATTCTTCACATATTTTGCTCCTATGGACGGGTGCCCCATCTTCCATAAGCACTCCTTGTGGAATTTGACCTATGAAATGAACCAATTTGGCATCGTAAACCACTTCTATAAAATCCTTAGCAGAACGTTGACCTTTAGGCATAAAGACAAGTTCTAACTTTTGTCCTCCGGAAAATGCGCCCCAAATCACTAAAGAAGTCCTTCCACTTTTAAAAGTAGGAGCTAGACAACTTGATGAATAGCGCTCGTATGCACTTCTTCAAACATGAATTTGCCGAGAATTTTTTCCAATTTCAAAAGTAGATTCATCAGTCCAAACAACACGCTCCCACTCTTTTGCACTCCATCCACGGTACTTCTGAGCAAAAGCTAATCGTTGAGACATGTGACGAGGTGTCAAAAAAGGTTTTTTGACTGCAATTCGACTAAAAATGCCATTTTTATGTAAGACCCTTCGAATAGTACGTCTACACACTTGAGTAGGACATGCATTGGTAATCTCTCAGAGTGAAGAGCAACGATGAATTTTTGAGTAATGCACAATACTACGAACATCTCTATCACTAAGCTTTTTAGCGTGACTTCCACCGCAAGGTTTGCGCTTGTAGGTTCCATCTTCTCTAAATGTTTTTACTAACCTTGTAACTGTTCTAATAGGAACTCCAATAGTAGCTGCAATTTGAACTCCTGTAAATCCTCCCTCACTCAAACCTATGATGCAAGCACGAATTTCATCTGCAATTGCCATCATAAACTTATAGAGTGCATGATGCTAGCTACAGCAGTAGAGTAGGGGTTAGAGCAGAGCAAGGGGGAGAGAAGGGGGCCAAGGGGCTAGAGCAAAGCAAAGAGGGTTGCAAGATTGACACGTGACAATTGGCAGAGGAAGGAGAACAGGGCTGGAGCAGAGCAAGGGGGAGAGAAGGGAGCCAAGGCACTGGAGTAGAGAGGAGAGAGAAGGGTCGCCAAAACACAAGCCCATATGCATACATGAAAAATCGTTTTTCTCTTAATCACTCATCATGTATGCCCAATGTGAATCAACACTCATGCATCCCACAATACAACACTCTCTGTTTTGAGGATTGTCTCAACATTTAGTCTATCACAAATCACACACACCATTCCCATTACATAGTGTTCAATAGATATTTAGAAGAAAAATTTTGTCATGTGTCTAATGCACACTTTATGGCCAAGTGGATTCTTCTGCATGGAACACCTCTTCACTTCTTCATTTAGATGTTATTGATCTTTTTGAGAAGCATTTATGTTTGGTGGCTTACTCACATGATTGAGTTCAATGAAAAAGCATGAGGTGTCAAAGATATTTTGACATTTTCAATATAACCTTCAAATTGTTTATCATAGTTACACATGTTGATAGATATGGAATCACTTTTTTTATGTATGTCTTTTGGCTTTGAAATTTATCCCACATGTTACCAGCGTAGAGATGATCTTGTGCCAAAAATTTCAATAAGTATCAACAAAAACTCAATCCTAAAGAGGGCGTCAAAGTTGGAAGTAGTAAAATGGTTTTCCCCTTTGTTTCTCAAAACTACACATGTTGGTAGATTTGGAATATTATTTTTTGTATGGGTCTTTTGGACTTGAAATTTTCCACACATGCAAAAAACATAAATATGTTTTTGCTCCAAAAATTTCATGGGCAAAAAAAATTTCCTCAATTCTTGGGAGGGTGTCAAAGTTGGCAGCTGTGACACTTTTCTCACAGCTATCCCATGTTGGTAGATCTTGCATAAGTTTTTTTGTATAAGTCTCCTGGACTTGAAATTTGGTATGCATGTTTTCAACATAAAGATGATGTTGTCGCCAAATTTTCATGGTAAAATAACAATTTCTCAGCTTTGGGGAGGGTGTCAAAGTTGGCAGTAGTGTAGGACACTATCCCTGGAACTACTAAACGGCCAATTTGAATGTCACCCTATTGTACATTAAATCACCAAAGACAATTATTTAATGAACCCCTAAATAACCAAGCCGTTTTCAAACCAAAAACACTTCAAACCTGCTCGTTTGAGTCCAATGAGATATGAAGAAAACCAAAACTTTTATTTTAGTTTTAACCGCAAGATCTCAATTAAGACTTACTAGGTAACATACTCACCAAACTTCATAAACTTTAACTACACGGATTGAAAGATTATAGTGTTTGAAGTATAGTGAGAGGTTCATTTTCTTCCCTAAGTTTGGTGGATCGTAGACTTTGACTTCACTTGGTGTCCATTTTTGCACTATACAAGGTCTAAATTCATTACCACCATGTTAAGCATGATAATAGTTCCTTGTACACCAATTTTTAGAGGTAAACAAATGGTGTAGCATATTCAAAAAAATTGTGGAAGGAGTGGAGATTCAAAAATGATCAATTCACGTTTTATTTTTTGTGAACTTAATATGCTTTAGAATGAGAATCCAAATTCTCAATACGAAAATTTACACCACATAATGCCGTACAAAAAATAAAAAGTAAAAAACATGATCTCAAAGTTTAATGTGGAAAGGAAGAAGATTTTTTTGTCACAGAATGTGGCATCAAGGACCGCACCACAGCGCGTGGTGTTAGCGTAGATTGGTTAATTCTAATCTACATTTGTTAGTGATATAAGTCCACCAAACCACATCTGCCTAATGGATGTATTTTATCAGTTAGGATTTTGCATGTGTGCATGTAGTGGCACGTACGCGCTTGACTTGATGTCTTTGTCAAGTCAAGCTTTGTGATTTTGTTTAAAGGTGTTTAGTGAGTTTCTTTTGCTTATAAGTGATGGGTTGTTATTAGTAAAGGCTCTGCATTCTCTAGTTTTTCTTGCACTCGTAGATTCTCCCCTTATGGAGTGCGAGATGCTTGATTTCTTTTGTGATTCACAACATTCTCACTTGACAAAGACCTCCATTTTCTTCATTATTTTCTTACCATTGTTGTATTTGAAGAATGGAAACATTAGGAAGAGAGTGGGTTACCAATATTTGGTTTTCTATACAATATTTTTTTGAGTTTTAAATGAGTGTTGAACACGGGGGTTTGAAGCTGATGCTTTAGACATAAAAGAGGTTGGGGAGGGTCGCAAGAGTGGAAGACTGAGCTCGTGAGAGCTTGGGAAAGCTGGGAGGACGTTGGGAACTTTGGCAGCTTGGAGAATTTGCATGGCCAAGGAAGCCCAAAGTTGGCTATAAGCGTTGCAAGACAACTAAAGGATGCGGGCACGCGAGGACGGTTGGAACTCCTCGATTTGAACTGGTGAGAGTTGACGTGGCTAAAACCGGGCAGGAATGCCCGGGATTGAAGGGGACAACCCGGCTAGGGCATGGGGTATCCTCAATTGAGACCGCCCATCAGGTGATGTGGACGTGGACGTGGGTGAGGAGACAGTCCATCAACTCAAGATTAGAGATTGATTTCTTGAAAACAGAAGAAGAAGAATAACGCCGGTCCCCGTAAGGGGGCCGGCGTGAATAAAATGTCCGTTCATTCCACTACTAAGTCCATGCCCACCGGACATGGGTTAGTAGTATGGAACTACTTCCCCCTTTCGAGGGTGGACACTATGTATCCAGTAACAGGTATCCAAGAACAAAGGACCAAAGATCCCAAAAGTCTCCAAAAGAAGGGGCGCGTGTACGGTGAAGTGCAAATGTGGTCTATGGAGGGGGGTACAGGGCGTCTGGAAGGGGTTGGTTGTTTTCAAGTTTTCGTTTATGCAGAAGTATCGACATAGCGTGTTGAATTGCAATAGTGTTAATATTTGAAAATGTGGTTTTGATTGAAGTGATGGGGATTTTAAATGTTTCTTCAAGGGTTGTAATTGAGGGAATGAAGGTGGTGGCTCTAGCACCCGCGGTGATGACAATGAGGGGGTCTACTTTCCATCCTAGTGTTTGTATATCGTCAAGTAGTGGTTGGTATTTATTTGTTTTGTTTGCAATAGTGTCCGGTGAAAATCTATCATTGCAATATGTGAATTCAATGAATTGAATAGTGAGACTAGGGTCAATGTGGTTTGGTGGGGGGTCTTTGTATGATAGTCCTCTGACGCATAATAGGTCCGGTTTGAATCTTGCATTACAGTGGCATCTTTGAGTATAGCATGTGCATGGTAAAAGCCAAGGAGGAACCGTATTTTCTTGTGGATTGTCATTAAAGGTACCGGCATTCATGAGAATGAAGCATCGGGATTTGTTTGATGATACAAGTAGTTTACGAATAGCCCATACGGCTTTGTTGTGTCTTTTGACAATGAGTGAGTGTATATGGGGGTTTTGGCACTTGAGTAAGATATGTAGCCATGTGTCTGGGTCCGTGGTGTTACAAATTGGGCATGTTATTGTAGGGAATCTTTCTATTCCAAAGAAGAGTTGTTTGCGGGCATTTCCCATGTATTGTCCGGTGCGGAATTTGATTAGGCATGTGATTTGTGGGTCCGTAATTATGGGGTTTTTCCAAAAATTGTTGGACAATGTGTTGTGAATGTTTGGGTTGCCGGTCCATTTATCAATATTAGGGAAATTTTCTGTGAGTTTTTCCAGGTTATTAATAATGTCGTGTTTTTTGAGGTATTTATCCAAAAATCTTATGGGGCCTTTATCGGGAGTTTCACCCATAGAGGGCCATTCATATCTATGAAAGTAATATGGGGTGGCGTGGGCGTGTTCGTATGAGTGTTCGGCATTTTTGTGGGTTTTTTCTCTTCCTTCCTTGGCTAGTTTGTCAGCTTGTTCGTTACCGTCAATATTAGCATGAGCTCGGACTTTGTGGAGTGTAGTGATTTGTGTGCGATTTTGGAGCATTTCAACCATCGATGTGAGGATAGTTTTGTCCGGATGACTGTTGTGTAGAGTGGGGTGTTTTATATGTGTATTAAGGAGGTATAAGACATTTATGCAGTCTGTAAAAATGTGAGCTGGTTCGTTTGGGTATTGAGTGGTGATTATCTTAAGGATTTTGTGTATAGCCATCATTTCGGCTCTTAGAATATTTTGAAGTCCATGTAGTCGTTTGCTTAATTTAATTTGTTTGGTTGAATTGTATATCCCATATCCGGCTTTTTCCCGGTGCCAATGTCCCGGGCTTATTTCGGTTGGTTCTTTGAAGGAGCCGTCAGTGTAGTAGCTAAAGTTGGGGTCAAATTTAAGGTCGGTATTCATTTGGTGGTTGGGGAGTGGGGGGCTCAATTCGGTAATTGGTAGTGCATATGTGTTTGTGTGGGGGGTTTTAGACCATTTTTTGTTACGGTTTACACGGGTTGAGATAGGTGTGGGAGGGGCAATTGCGGTGTATACCTTGTTAATGTTTAGATTTTTTGCTAGCAAAGTGAGGTGAGTGAGGTTTTCAAGAGTACCTATCTTCCTTATTTGGTGGTGTATACATAAGATACGTAGAGTTGCTGGTTCAAGACGGGGTGCTTGAATTTGAGGTGGTATAGTCGGTTCTTTGTAAGTCATAGAATCCGCTTCAAATAGTGCGATGATGTGAGAGTCCGGGAATGGGCCTAAATGTGGGTTAGAGTTTTGGTACCAATGAGTGTCGGGAGTAATAATAATGGTGATGTTGTGGTTGGGATCATTTTTTGCTGCTAAGCGTGCCCAATGTGTTACTTGTTGTATTTCTTCTTCATTGTGTGGGTGTGCAAGGCCTATTCCACTCCACTTATAATCAAAAGCTTTTCCAAGAGAACCAAAAATCTTGTCTCGTTCGAATGGAGAGTAAAATTTTGAGATTTTTGTGGAGCATGTAACGGGGGATGAGAAGTATGAATGTGTGATATTCAGAGATGTAATAAGGTAGTCTAAAATAGGATCGGGTAATGTGTAGTGTGCATTTTTGAGGGGGTCATTTTTGGGTGTTTGGTAGTTATACCTTTGGTATAGCCAAACAATTTCGGTTTCAAATGTTTGGGGTATTGGTTCAATGTTAATGGGGGTTTGTAGTGCGTTGTGATATTGGTTCCACAACCATTGTAGTCTAGCTAGTGGTATGGTTATTAGATGTCTACCATTATCTTCGTATATGTGGGCATTGTCTTGTTGTATTTTGATTGTATTGGTTTGTACTCGGATATCCGTTTCTGGATTGCATTCGGTTGTAAAGATGTTAAGGAGGGGGATAGTAAGAGGTGGTGGGACAAATCTTCTATCTCGAGGTTGTGCTTGGGGGTGGTGTATTTGTATGATATTTAGGTAATAATTATTTTGAGTTCTAAGGTAGTATTGTGTGAGGATATCGGTGTTATGGAAGGAAGTATTTGGGTTGTGCCAAGGAAAAAGATTTCTTTGTGGGAGCCATTTGGCATAGGTATCGTTATTGTGGAACCAATGGCATAGGTATGACGTGTATTGTTTGCTTATGTTGTTGGAGTCAATGTATTTTCTATGTTTGTGCGCGGTTATGTTGTTTATTGGGTATATGGAAGGATTTTTTAATATATGTGGCCGAGGAGCATATGATCGTGGATGTGGCGGGTTTGGAGGAATTAATGGGGGGTTGATGTTGGGGTGGTTGTCATTGTGATGGATGATGTATGCGTCTTTAAGTGTATACGGTGGGGCGTGATCGATGCAATGGTTGGGGCATGTAGGGAGACATGGAGGGTGACAAAATAATTGTTTGGCAATATTTAGTGCACTTTTTATTAATTTATGAGGGGTGCCATAGAGTGTTTTGTAGCTCTTGTCGTCCATAAGGTGTGTTCCATTTGGTAGTGTAATTTGTTTTAGATCAGTAATGTTTACAAAAAAAAGTTTTTCTAGGAGTCTGGCGGATAATTGTCGGTCAAGTCTAGGGAGGTTGTGTATTTCATTTGCCCAATTTTGTTCGAGCGGTGCGGGGCCTAGTAGGAAATCTTCTAGTGTGCTTTTTTAGAAATGTTTTGCCCTCTGTTTTGAGTAGAAAAAGTGTGCGGGTAATGGGAGATCTGAGACAATCGGATTTTTTAAGTCTTTGGAGGTATTGTGCTCCTCCATAAATGGCAAGGATGTACCGAAGGAGTCCACTGTAAATTATTCCTAGTCGTCCTTTATCGTTAAGTGCATTCTGGAGTTGTTCTCCAATGCAACGTAGGTAGGCATTTTTAAGGGAAAAGGCTTCTAATCCGAATAGTTCGTGGGGGAGTTGTGTTATGACATTGGGCGTACAATTGGGGAGTCCACATACTTTCTTTTGTATGGCTATGATTTTTTTGTCAAGTTTGTTTATGGCGGGCATGGAATAGGGGACCGCATAGAAGCTATATGAGATACCCGGACGTATGACGGTATCTATCATTTTTATTTTCTGTTGCAATGTGGCTGGACATAGTGTAAGTTCCTTGCATTGTTTAATAAGTTTTGTAGTAGTAGCGTGAATTTGAATTTTCCATTTTAACGATGGGACTAGGTTTATTCCAAGGTATATGTAGGGTTGGTTTTGGTTGAGAACCGGAATTGGTTGGTTGCGATATTGAATATTGGTAGCTTGGATAAGGGCTTTGAAGGCGGTCGGGTTTATTTTTTATTTGTTTGGGCACCCAGTTACGGCACATTTATGGACACCAAGTTCCATCCCGGTCCATAGACAAAATTTGTCTATTTTGTCTAGTTGAGTTTGGAGTGATTTAAGGCGACCGGAGATGGCCGCTAGATCGTCGGCATATGCGGCCGAGATTACAGTGATTTTTGAGGTGCCAAATGTGTAGCCATTATTGCCTCTTTGAAGCCATCTCAATAGAGGTTCTAGAAAAATAATGAAGAGGTATGGGCTCAATGTATCGCCTTGGATGGTACCACGTTGGATGGGGATAGGGCGTGTTTTACCAAAAAATTCTCCGGTGTATGTAGTGGTAGATTGAGAGTATATATTACCCACCAATTTGACTGCGTCTTCCGGATATCCAAGATCACTCATTATGGCTAGTAATCGAGAGTGGTCAATGGAACCGAATGCGTTTTTAAAGTCGATATAGAGTATGTAAATGTCTTTATTAGTGAATTTTGCATCTTCAAGTGCGGCAATGAGGGTTTGGAGTTGCCGTGCGGTACTTCTCTCGGCTCTAAACCCTTCTTGGCTTTCGTGTAATATTTGGTGTATTTCCCCGTAAGCCGATAATATTGATGTTAGTGTGCTAGTATATAATTTATAAATAGTGTTAGCTAAGGCAATAGGTCGGTGGTTAGGTAACACGGATGGGTTTCCTTTTTTGTATAATAAGATTGTTAAACTTGTTTTCCAAGATGCGGGAATGGATTTTTGTTTGTAACAGTGAAGGAAGAATAGTGATAGAAGGTCGTGGAATCTTTGGGGCATGTTTTTTAGAATTGAGTTGGGTATATGGTCCGGGCCGGGGGCTTTGTTAGTTCCCAAATTTTTTAGGCACATGTTGTATGTGTCTCTGTTATAATATGTGTGGAGAGGTATTGTTGGTTCGCCTCTTTTGTCAATGGTAAATCCGTCTAAATCATGCCAAGGGTATTGCCTAACTCCGCACGTACATGTTGATGTGTGTTGTGGTTGGAAGTGGCATGGGGGGGTGGTTGGTCTATTGTTTATGGATTGTTGAAAATGTATTTCTTTTGCGATGTCATCAGGGCTGGTTAGAATTATTGTTTTGATCTAAGATGCAATCTAGTGGCAGGTTTGTGTTATTTTTAAAGACTTTTCTATTAATCTTTTTTGGGTTGGTTTCGTATAGTTGGCGATACTTAGATATGGCTTTTTTGACACATTCTCTTGCATATTTTGTAGTAATTTTTCGAGCTTCTTTATTGGCGGTTTTTGCAATGATTGCAATGTCTTTTAGCCATTCTTCTTGAGAGGTGTTAGGTGGTGGTACTTGTGGGATATGAGGGTGACGGAGGTTTTGTAATTCGGATATTACAGTATGGGTTTGCCAATTTTGATTAGTTTTAGCAATGTAAATTGTTTTACGAATGGTGTGGTATGTGGCAAGATGCTGTTTCCATTTTTTGGCTAGTTTTCTCCGGAGGTATCCCCCTTGTTTTGAGGTTCTAGGTGTGAGTTGTGGAATTGGAGGGGCTTTACAAGTTTTTTCTAATATAGTAGAAATTTCATTAATAAGTTTGTCAAGAGTCGTGCAGGCTTCTTCCCATTGTATTTGTGTGAGGTGTTGGTGGTTGGAAAGAATATCAGTAAGAGAGTCTATTTGTAGTGAATTTTTTTCAAAGAATATTGTATTAAAGTTATAAAGGTTTTCTTTTGGTATGGGATTTAGTATTTTATTATCATTTAAGTTGATGGTTGTGGGAGGTCTACTAATAAGGGTGTTGTGAGGTATATTGAGTTGGATTGGGAAGTGGTCTGAGTTTAAGTTTGTTGTGGTATTGGTGATAGATGTGTATCTGGTATGGTTAAGTGTTTTAATGTAAAATCCATCAATTAGGCTAGTGTGTGTGTAGTTAAGTCCACCTTGTCGGGAGTATTGTGTATCGGTTGGGATTAAGTATAATTCTAAGTTATCCGTAAAATTTTGCCATTGATAGTCTATGTCCAGTGGGGGGGTAAGAATCCCTCCATTTTGTCTTCCAATAAGGGCGATGTCTCTGTTAAAGTCTCCGCACAGTATTATTGTGTGATTGGTGTGTGTGTTTATTTGTCAGGTGATGGAATTTAGAATTTCCGGAATAAGCCTAGAGTCTTCTATGTGCGAGGGCATGTATAGGTGGAGAATGAGCCATGGTTGGAGGGGTCGGTTAGTAATTTCAATAATTTGGAGATAGGGAGATATATTGGTTGGGGTAGGGATTTTAGTAATATTCCCGGGGAAGGCATATGATTGGTGTATGAGCATGAGTAAACCTCCTCTTGCCGGTGTGTATGGCCTTCGTTGTTGGATGCATCTTGTGAGAGAATGAGTGTTGTTAAATATAAGTTTATAGTCGGGGAATATTTTTTGTATGTATTTTGTGGATTTAGTAGCTGTTATTTTTGTTTCTTGGATGGCAATTATGGCAGGTGGTGTGTTGGTGTAGGTAGTTAGATTGTGGATACATGGTAAAGCAGTATTTAACGTTGAGGCGTTCCATGTAGTTATATATGTGTTTCTATTGTCTGTAATGTCTTGGTTACAGAGTGGAGGGGAAATGTAATCGGGTGTCAGGTTGGGGTCTGTATAAGCCTGAATTGGTTCAAAGCATCTAAGAGCTTCAAGGATTAGATTGTGCGGGAAGTAGGGAAATTTTAGCTGTAGTTCGTTGGAGGAAGGGTGTGGGGATTGGCCATGAATAAAGCTATATAGGTCATTGTGTAGGGAATTCTTGTGTTCGAGAAGGTGTTGGTTTTCCTCTAGGAATTTGTTGTATGGATGGAGTGTATCTATATGTCTTTCAGGGGGGTTGCGTAGAGAGGATAGGGTGTTTAGTAATATATTTGTCCAATGTGTTGGGTTTGTGTTGGTAGATTGTTGGTTGGTGATATTATTACATTCGTCTATTGAAGGGTGGAGAGTGGTAATAATGGCAAATAAGATATGTGTGGATGGGTGGTTGTCTTTTTGATGTATGTAACGGGAAATGTTGGGGTAGAGGATAGAATAAGTTTGGTGTAGTATGTGATTATTTTTTAGAAGTGGTGCAAAGGAGGAAGCTAGGTGTTGATATTCGGGGTGGAGTTTTATAGTATTCGGAATGAAATATATTTTTGATAGTCTTTTGTGTGTTTTTGGATGGTTGTGGAAGACATTTGGCATTGGGCCGGGGTTAGTTTCTATATCTCCGCAAAGTATAATTAATGTTTTGCAATGAATAATGTCTGTGGCTATTAGTGGGAGGGGTGTGGAGTGTTGTTGTTGTTGTTGTTGTTGTTTGTTGTTATTCTTGGTTTGTTTGGTAGAATAACGTTTTATGTTGTATTTTTTATGTATTTTTTTGTAGAATTTTTGTATTTCTGTAGTATATATATATACTGTATTACATATCATTTTGTTTATGTTTTTGTTATATTTGTTGTGTTTATTAGTATATAAATATACTAAGGTTTTTATTTTTGTTTTTGGTTTGTATATTTTTTTGTAATGTTTTTTCTGGACTTTTTTGTTGTATAATATAATATATATATATACTGATATGTATTGATTTATTGCAGCGTTGTTTGACAATATTAGTTTGACATGTCCATCTTGCCTTCTATAGCACGCTGCTCCCGTTCCGATGCTTGTGATTCGGCCGCCATGATTGTTTGGATGAGTTGAGATCGGAGAGTTGACATTTCTCCCCTAAGGGACTTGACCGTATTCGCTTGTACCAAATCCGCATATTGTCTCGCCTCGTGTACAATCTCTCCTTTCATGGTCTTCATCTCTTTTCGAAGTTGATCAAGTGTAACTCCATTGCCTTTGTTTGGTCCATTCTCAATGGCAATCACAGCGTTCACTACTGCTGAGTTTACATCCGAAAATCCTAATCTTGTGAGTTCCTCCATACTAGGTTTATTGCTACCATCCAGGCTTTTAGGGTGGGGGGTAAACATGACGTATTTACCATGTAATTTTTTGCTTTGTTTAACATATTTTTTATACACTGCAGCGTTTAAGCATTCAATGTTACATGTCCCTACATGCCGTCCATGTTCGAGTTTGAAGAATATATCAACCACATTCTCTTCACCGAATATGGATTTGATTCCATTTGTAAGTTCATTTTCATTTTTTGTTTTGTTAAGGTTCTTAGCAATGAGAATGAGACAATTCTTTTTTGCTATTTCATTTTCATCCATCTTTCTAGCTGCAAATATTGGTACAAATATCTCATTAGAGAATGAGATTTTGTAATCTTTGACTTTGGCTGCTTGCTCTGGGGATGGAGTTTTTACCCATGCAAAATCAGCGAGTCCCTTTTTTTCTACCCCGGTTATTTCAAACTCATGACCCCTTGCAAAACTATCTTTTACAATTTCTTCGTGCAATTCAAAAGATTCTTTGTTGGCAAGATTTGCACCGGATATCTTTACTGATAATAAATGTGAAAAGGCAAGAGAGTCATATGCTTTGCAAACTTTCCCCTTGTGTGGAATCCCTTCATTCAACGTGAGAATGAAGGATCTCTTGCCATTTAACAATCCACTGGCATCAATATCCGGGTTTTTTAGGTGTATTTTAAGGACCCCATTCCAATTGTTGGTTTGGTGGTAGCAAAATACGGCTATTGGCTCACCAATACCCGCTCCAGTAGGGATTTCCATTTCATTTAGCCTAGCTTTTACCATGTCCAACACTATGTCTTTGGTCCAAACTTGGGTACCGAGTTCAAAATGGATCGCTACTTGGTAGTCCAATGCATAGCCGTTGGAATCCACCTCAACTTCACTTGGAAGTTGGGTAAGATTAAAGTGGTCACCCAATTTTCCATCTATTCTTTCAGATGGCCATTCATTTTGGGGGACGAATGGGAAAGCAGGCATAGCGTTAAAACTTTCATTTGCTTCTTGTGTGTTCATTCCATTTTTGACCAACTCTTCAATGCTAACTATAGGTATTTTTTGTTTCCCATTCTTTTTTGCAATCATGTTCATCGCATGAAAGCCTAGCCAAAATTCGGTGCAAGGCAAACTTGTTGCCTTCACTTTTTTCTGGCTGGTGTTTGTGATAAATAGAAGGTTTTGACTAGTATTTTTTGGACAAGGATTATCTTCAACCACATCAACAAATAGCCGCTTGGAAGAGGAGGCAACATCTTGGAATTGAGGCATACTGTGACAATCAAAGCAAAGGATATTAATCAATGGAGTAGATTGTCTTGGCTCACTATTGGCCCTTATCATCTTGTTCTCAACTTCTCCCCCCAACATACGTTGAGGGCTTTTTGAAGTTAGAGTTACCAAGAAGGGTTTGAGAGTAATATGAATGGTATACCACCAATCGACCGACTCAGTCCCTAAGACTTTAGAGGGATTGGCATAATACAACTCATTGACATTGACTCGTACGCATACACACACATGAGAGGTGCCAGAATATTGGTCACCTCCCCAAGAAGCTGGCTTAATTATTATGTGTTGAGTACATGCCCATAGGATTGCATAATAATCCCAATGATGACAAGGAACAATTATTAGTGATGAAGTGAAAGAAGTATGACCTAAGCAAATATTTACCTTTTGTACGCAATGATGTGGGGTCTTGGCTTGAAGGAAACAGTTGGTGGTGGTGTAATTGGAAACTATACCTCTTGGTCTACTCTCGGTCTTCTCCTGGTCTCCTCTTCGTTCGCGTAGCTCGCTAGCGGTCTTGGGACTGGCAGGGAGTTGGGTCCCTGGGGACGACCGTGAAGGAGGAGGCTGGATGTGATAGGTTGGCGGCTTCGACGTAGTTCCCGCGTGGGCGCCTAACTTCACGTGCAGCTGTCCACGCCGTCTAAGTTCCGCCGGGGTTTCGCGCGCCCGCCGAAATGAGACCTTCCGTTGGCGGCCGTTTGCAGGGATTGAGCTCGGTGGGTCGTGATCTCGCCAAGAAGGAGGTGAATACTGCCTGGAACTGGGGCGGGGACCCTGTCTTCGGAGTACTCGGCGGGGCAGTGGATAGACAGAGCCGTTGTGTGTGTTTCGGGCTGGCCTGCGCGCGAACTCAGGGCGTTGCGTTTGTCGTTTGCTGTGTTTGCTCGGTGGAGCACTGGTGGGTTGACAACTCCGAGGGTTACCAAATGGCGGGCAGGGCCGTTGAGTGTAACCGCAACTTCTGACGACGTGTAGGGTTCTGGCTTGGTTGTGGGCTGCGGGCTGCACAACAATGCGGTTTGACTGTGGTCTGGCTGCGCGGCTGCGCGGTCTGGCTTGCTTCTTTTCCTTGATCTTGCCTGCAGGTTTCGGGTTGCGCGATCCGGCTGCGCTCTTCCTTCGGCTACTGTCGTGCTTGGATCTCCAGGGCTGATCTTGTGCGGTCGCCTGGCTTGGGGTGGCACTCTGCGCTCGTCTTCGATGAAGTCGGTGTCTGGGTTTGAAGTCCGCCCTCTGCGTCGGAAGACAGCGCTTTGCAAGGATCTGCTGCGCCTTGTACTAGTAAGTCGTAGTATCTAAAATCTGTCTGACCTCCACTTCTGTGCGGGCTAACTTGTGACGTATTGCATTTATCTGCAGGTGCCGTTCTGTGTGTGGAGGACACTTCAAGGTCAAGTTAGAGTTGATAAGTTCACAAATAATCAATAAGAGAAACAATAAGTCAGCAGGGGGAGAGGTAGCCTGTTCTTCATTAGTGTAGGGCGTTTGGACTGGACTTGAAGATGTCACCTCTCTCCTTCGTCGGTGCTTCGCGGCTGCTGGCAGGTACGTGATCTCCACACGGGTTGAGTAGATGTCGCGATGTTGCCTCAGCGCATGGAGAGAATGTCTACGCAGTAAAGCAATGTGAGAGGGTCTGAGAGTGGAATGAGGGTATGATTTATACCTTGTTTTTTGTTGGTGTTTGCTGGATGTAGTTGTGGTTGATGAATGCCTTTGTTTTGTTGGTCGTGTAGGGTTAGCTCCTTTTGGCAGCCGTTGGGTTGCGGCTAGTCGGTTGTCATGACTCAGATGGGTGATTTGATCTTGTTTTTTCGTGGATTCGTCATTTTTGTTGTGGCGGCTAGGGTTTTGCTTGTATGATTGTGGCTGGCCATGCTCTCCTGTGTGTTGCATGTCCTTTGGCAACCTGTCAATATTTAGTAGTGTTTTACTAGGAAGGGAGAATTGAGATGTAGTGGTGGTGAGGTTTCTTACCTGATTGTGTACATACCTGATGCTTGTTTGTTGTTTTGAGGTCTTGTTTTCTTGCAGTTGTCGTGTTGGGCATTGGAAATGGTGTTGTTGTTGTATTGATCTTGACGTGGGGCTTCTCAAGTTGTAGAGACTAGAGGTCTGACCTTCCTTCGTTTTCGATTTTGATGAGTTCTTGTATACTTGTGTTTTGTCGTTTTTCAGCTCCTCTTTGTTTTGTTGGCATGTCTCACTTCTGCTTGCTGATCTGCTGCGGAGTTCTTCGCCTTTCCCAGAGGCATGAAAAAACAAGCAAATAATGCTTAGGTTAGTTTGAGGGACGTACCTTGGCCAGGTGGGCTGTAGTGCCGTTGATGTTGTTCTTGTTGCGTATAGTGTATTGCTGTTGGCTTGGATTTAATGTCGCAGGTGGATCTTCTCTCCTACAGCGAGTGCTGCTGCTCCCTTCGGTGGTGTTCTCCGGCAAGTGTTGCTGCTCCTCTTGTTGTCCTTGGTGACATGACCCTGATTTTCTTGGACTGTGTCGGTTTTGTAGCTCGTCGCTCTTCTAGCGAGTGCTGCTGCTCCAACGAGGACTGCGGTAGGTGTTCTGGTCATATGTAGAGGTCTGTTGCTGATTCATAGCAGGTGGCGTGCCGCTCCTCTGTGTGTGTTTCTGCTCCTTGCATTGTCCTCGTGAGGGTTGATCCTTGTAATTCGGTACACTGCTGATCTGCTCAGGCTGTAGAATGTGCTGGACTTGACGATTGCAGCTCCATGCGTTGTCCTCGGGGGGTGTGGGTCCTCGTGCTTTGTTGTTGATCTTCAGTAGTTGATGAACTTGTTGTCTGCAGAGTGCT
Organism: Bryoerythrophyllum caledonicum; assembly: GCA_963971425.1. Taxonomy (NCBI): domain Eukaryota; kingdom Viridiplantae; phylum Streptophyta; class Bryopsida; order Pottiales; family Pottiaceae; genus Bryoerythrophyllum; species Bryoerythrophyllum caledonicum. The sequence continues at coordinate 16,747,745 of OZ020526.1, read as the reverse complement.
GCCACTGATTTGCTGCTTGTGTCGCAGGTGGCTTGTCGTTCTTCCCTGGTTTCTGCTACTTCATGCGTTGTCCTCGGGAGTTCCTGCGTTTCAGTACCGATCTGCTTGGACTGCATTTGTGACTTCTTGCGATAGGGATTAGACATGTATATAATAGTATCAACAATTTCTAGCATGTACCTACTACGTTTGTAAGAGCAATGTAGATACTTTCCTAAGTGCATAATACATATATGAAACTTAGCTGATCCTTGAGAGTTTCGGTCCTTGTGGGTAAATCTTGTATCTTGGCTTCGGTGTCGTGCGTACTGTTGGCAGTAGTCGATCTTCATGTGTATGTGCAAGTGTTATGGTTGAGGAGGTGCTAGGTGTGGTGTTTCTAGTTGTGACATGGTATCCAGATCTAAATCTACTTGTGCGTGTTTGATGTGGGTAGTGCAGGATCTAGAGCTAGATCTAGGCCAACACAGAGCCCCACTTCAGATCTACTCTCCCATTCTAGTGCTAGATCCTTTGCAGCCCACTTAAACTTATGACAATAGATCAAGATCTTGCAATCCCTGCTAACACTCTACACAACTTAGAAACAACTTCTAGCAACAAAAACGAGGTGCACAACGGGATTTGCAATGAGACCCAGCATTTCTCATTGTCTTGTGCTTCGTTTTTGCGCCTAACACCTAAGACCACTCCTCACCAGGTTTTGCGGAGCTACTCTCTAAGCATTCTCAGTTCTCGTTTCATCCCAACCGCCAAAGTATCTATCTTTCTTGAAAACAAAGACTACAGGCACCTGCTTAAAGGCGGATGCGAGGGGTGTAAAATTGCGGGCCCATCAACGTACCGACACGCGCCTATGCGTGGGAGCTAACGAAATAGCGGGCGGAATTTTGGGTAAGCCTCGGAAGTTGGACAGCTTATGATTAGGCCAAACTTCGGGGCCACGTGAGTGCGACTTCATGGTACGTATTTGCGTTTGCACTTGAATTGCGTCTGTATTTAAAAAGCGTGCCAAAAAACCCTAAAAGCGTCCATTTCGACGCCAAATTTCCGAACATCCCTGAAATTGATACTTGAAAAATCCAACTTTTGCAATTCAAGTTATTTTACAATTCCAAGTGCGGATTTGAGTTTGTGGAAAAAGTATAAGATTAGCGGTATAATTTTTTTTTTGAAAATCACAACTTTGAAAAATCACACTTCTATGTGGCTTTAAAAATTAAAAAAAGATTAGTGTCTAAATATCAGAGGTAGTTTGCTAGGGCATTTTATCTCGGATGTGAGTAGAAATTTGCGCCCTCAGTTGGGGATCTTGCCATATAATCCAATTATAGTGTTGGATAGGCTTCTTGACGTGTTGAATCACCCATTGTGGCATTTGCATTAGGGAGCCTTGTGTTTTTGAACACCGCAACCAATTGTCCCACATCTCTTTTAGTTTGGACACTAGGGAGAACACATTTAGTGTTTCATTTTGCTTTGCAAGTCTTGCAACTTGGCTTCATCTACTGCAGGCGTGTGCCAATGGCGCTGACCCTTTTGATTCTACTTTTATGTTGTTGGGGTAGAGGATTCAATTTTGAATTTCTGGATTCCGTTTATGGTACCTTCCATGTATTACGGGTTGTTGTTGCCGGAGTTTTCCGGTGGCCCCGTTTGTTGTTGTACTAGTTTGTGATAGGGTACCGTAGGAGCAAAGCCGAGGTAATGACCGGCATGACTTTTCTATGTGGGGGATTGTCGTTGGTCCTGTAGTCGTTGGAGGTGATGACCAGTGCATTACAAAGTCTAGGGATTTTAGAGGTGCAGATTGCCCGTTTATGGGAGTTTGAAACTCCCACTTGGTTGCCCCTACCAAAAAAATTAGCTAAAATTGTGATTTTTAGTTTAGATAATCGGCCGGGTATTAGCCGGGTACCGGGCGAGTACCAGCGCCACAAGGGTACTACCTAAGTACTCGAGCAAGGGTACACTCTGCCCAAGCGACCGCGAAGAAGAGGAGGAGACCGCAAAGAAGACAACCGGACCCTAAAGAAGAAGAGGAGGAGACCATGAAGAAGAAGAGCGGATCGTGAAGAAGAGGAGCACATCAACGCGCGGAGAAAAGAAGGAAGAGAAGAAAGAGAGAAGAAGGAAGAAGGAAGAAGAAGAAGATGAGAAGGAAGTGATCAAAAGGACGAAGATGGCCATCACGAAGAGGAGGGTTTGTGGAGGAAGGGAAGGAGAGTTGCAGCCACGTAGGATTTGAATTTGCAACCTAGGGTTTAAATTTGCAACCTAGGCTTTGTGGAAGATTGTAGTGGAGGGGATTTTAGACATAACAAAGTGGTGATTTCTAGGCGTGGAGGCGATGCAGGGAGGTTCACAACCATGACGAGAAGATTCTGAGACTAAACCACAATTGCAAGGAGGTTGTGGGTGCAACAAGGAGGTGGCAAGAATTATAAACAAGGTCATTCTTGTCAATTAATGGGTTTTTCTTGTTTGTACAATGTCATAGTACGTGTTGGCAAGTATTCACATTTTAACACAAAAGATACTCTAAGGTATTTGTTCCCACAGAGAATCCTTAAGAATTGCAAAACCAACAATATGCCTATATCTATACAATCAAAACATACCACAATAGATATATAAAAAGAAAGAAAAGAAAAGTTAGACACCAAGGGCTAGGCTCAACTAGACCAACCACCCCATTCCCAGTTACAAAGGACTCTTCTCCGTAATTCGGCTCGGCTCGGACGGGGAAGGATCCTCGGGTAGGATCCTACTTGGCCCGATTTTAGTGAGTCTAATCTTATAGTTTTACACATATGTACAATATAGACGCCCGACGTACATTAGCACCCGAATAGGATATATCACCACGAATAGTAGTCCGTGGACTCAAAGAGGTTTTAGTATTTGCATAGATGACGACGATCCTTCCTTACAATCTCTCATCTACTACTCACTCACTTGGATATTGGTGGTTTCACTGCAGTTCTCCCATAAGGGGGATAAAGACTAGTTCAACTCTCGTGATAAGCACGTGGTTTACCTACCTACCATCCGAACTAATAGTCCTTCCTTTACCTCCGGATGACTGAAACAGTATTATCTAGGTGATCCACATAGACATTTGCACAAGGGACCCCCGACTCTACTCCTTTCCTTTAAAAAACAAAGTCCTTCCTTCAGCACCCAATAGAGATTCGTACAAACGGAGTAGTTAGATCTCTTTCCTCCTCTCAAGGTAATCCGAGCTGTTAGAGTGTTTCCTAATTATAACTACATAGACATTCGCATAAGGGATCAAACTAGGTCCTACTCTGTCCCTAACACATAGACTTAGGTTCAGTCATCCCCAATAGACATTCGCTAGAAGGAAAGGACTGGAACTAGACTTGACGCTAAGGGAATGTAGTGCTCCTATGAATCAATCATCCGACCAAAGGTTGATGAATCCGGGATCTGAAATACACCCTTCCAACCGGCTACATATTGCCACCGATAAGTCACACAAGACATGTCAAGACCCCTTCCTCACCCGTCACTCCCCCCTCGTCATTTGTTAAACATCTACTGTCTCACCTATTATTCCCATCCTACCTTAACTAGTTCTATGTGATGGCACAAGGAAACAACAATAAATGTTAAATTTCAGATTCACCCCTCCTTAACCCTCCTTTTGTCTCACTTGTTATTCCCACCCTATCTAACTACTCTAAATGATGGAGCAAAGAAACAACAACAATAAAACACCATATTCAATATATTGGGAGATTTCTAGGACTTTGATAGGTATGAATGGTTTTCCCAATAGTAATTGTTTGTGCACATTCAGCTCGACTCGAGCTGAATCTGTACCCATATTGAACATAATGGAAAATTTTCATTGTACAAATTCACTAAACATTTGCATGTTTAGGTCAACTCAAGCTTCATGTAATATTTTGGAGGCTTCCAATCTCCCAATATAATGAATATGGTGTTGTAAGGTTAGAACAAATTGAGGAGCGGACTACTTGAAATGGCACTCATAGTCATGTATAGAATCCAAGCTCTCCAACCATGGAAGGCTTTGAAAGCATAGGTTTAGAATTAAACTAAAAGCAAATACACACATCAAGCACTTCAGAGAGATGCCAAGGGACTCCCCTCTTATACTACTTTGAAACACACACAAACACCAAAAGCAAACGATGCCTTCTAAGTAAAAACGGCGGCATTAACTACCCTTGACGGAGGCGGCCACCGTCCTACCAACTCAACGCGCTAAGTCAAAAGGCAATTTACACAAATCCCTAGGCAAAACCAAGTCAAATCCAAGTTCAAACCGGGGCCTAGTCCGAGAGTAAAAAGTGACATACAAAACAAGATTCCAGGCCTACTCCCGGGCTAACTCCTCAAGTCTTCTCTTCTCTTCCTTGTTCTTGCGCTTCTTAACACTCCGACCCGAGGTCGGCTTGGACGCACCCTTTGCAAGAGTCGCAAAGGGTGATAACAAATCTGCAGACAAAGAGGACGTCGGATCGGCCATGGAGGATCGAGGCAAGGTCTACTTTGAAGTCAAAGAGGCATCCGGGCCGCTCGGAATGAGTAGCACGGGAATCGTGCTCGGAGGTAAGTCGGACCGGGCTGGAAGGACCAGTACCTGTCTTGGAGTTCCCGAGAAGACCTCTTGCCCGGAAGTGTGTCCGGACTTGTCCTCCGGCCGTACCGGAAGGTGCAAATAAGCGGAACTCTCACTTGTAGTCTTACCAAGATGAGACGCACTCTGCAAAGGGACAACGGTTGGCGTTATGGGAATGGGGTCTCATAGAGAAAATTGGCGAGGGAGAGTCGTGCGTGGAGGCTCCATTGTGATACCCGTGCTCTCCTTCCTTTTGCTCTATACCTACGTGGTGATATCCGAAAGGGAATGACAAGTAGTAACTCCCACAAGGGGAGCTCGTGAGGGAAGATCCGGGCTATCAAGATCAATCACGCCCTTCTCTGCTGAAAGGTCTTGGTCACCCGAGCCTTGCTTCTCCAAATCCGCTTCTTAGCCAGAATTGACATCCTTGTCCGAACTATCCGAATCCTCCACAACCTTCGATAGGATATGGATAAGGTTGCCTATCAACAACTTCATATTAGCATATGCCTCCTTGACCTTAACGATCTGCTCCACCATGAAGGCAATCACCTTCTTGCTGGAAATATGGCCATCCCTCTCCAATCTAGCATCGAATATCTTGGCCTTCATCACTGCATCCGCCAGGACGTGTAATGCCTCCTCCACCTGCCGTAACGCCGACGTCGAGGTATTGGTTTGGAGAAGAGCCTCCTTGCAACTCTTCTCTGCCTCCAATGACCGGCTCTTCATCTTCGTCATATCGAGAGTGAGCCGATTGACCTTCTGCTCCATGATATGGAGGTCACCAGCTCCTCCAATCTTCTCCTTGACTGCAGCCACAAGTCCCTCACAAGGTGGATTGCCTACCAAGCTACTCACCTGCCCAAGAGTCTTGTCCACATCATCCACATACGCACGAAGTGCCTCTAGCGGTTCTGAGGCCCGGTAAGTCTTTCCTCCGAGATGAGCTGGTCCGGTGGCGGCGGCACGGACTACAGCTCGGGTCCGGGTGGAAGCTCCTCCTCCCTGCCTCTGATACTTGGGAGGTGGTAGAGCTTCTCCTCTAACTGCGAGGAGCTGCTCCCTCCTTCCGATCCTGGCTCAGGCTTCGACTCCGTCCCCTCAAACTTCTTCATCATGAGTTGAGTCCCATATGCCGTGGCCTCCTAGGGGGTGGTCTCTTTGAAGTGGTGATAGAGATGGATCAGAAAGGGGTAAATGGGTGAGCGTTTGGTGCTGTTGACGCCCTTTGTCAACCTGAACACCACCTCTATCACAATAATGGCCCAACTCATCGTCCTTTCTCTAAGGTAGGAACCATACAAGGTGTTAGCAACGACGACTGTGACTCGGGTGGGTTTTTCTGGATTCAAGATAGGCATAAGGAATGCAAAGATCCGTTTGGCTCGGGGGTCCAAGCAATCTTGCAATGCATAGCCATTCTTGGCGTCCTTGGTGCCAAAACGCCCCTTGGCGTACTCCTCCTTTTTCAGACTGGTCCAACTTGCCACTTGTCATGGAAAGCCATATACCTCTCTCCACCTTCCCATGGTCCATCAATCTGGGCAGGCCCGGATGCTATCTCCTTCTGGTTCTGGTAAAGGATCTTGCCGGAGCTCTTGCACGGTTGAATCTACACAAAAATCCCAACAGAAACCAAGGAGCGAGAGATAGCCTCCTTGAGCTCGGTGAGTTTGAGAGGATCCTTAGGGATGATGTGGAAGATGTCCCTTGCCATGGAGGGTGTTGTGTTGAACAAGGCCATATTCTCCCCAAGGTGTTGCCTTGGTGGCTCCCCTTGTACTCAACTCAGTCTGAGCACGTCAGGTCTCCTTCTCTTGCTGCCGTGGTGGCTCGCCTTATACTTAGCTCGATCGGAACATGTTGGGTCTCCTCGGTGGCTCGCCTTGTACTAAACTCGGTCCGAGCACGTTAGGTCTCCTCTGTGGCTCGCCTTGTACTCAACTCGGTCCGAGCACATCGGGTCTCCTGCTGCTGCTGCCGTGGTGGCTCCATTAGCTCGGTCCGAGCATGTCGGGTGTCCTTGGTGGCTTGTCTCTCTGTTGCTGCTGCCGTGGTGGCTCGCCTTGGGCTCAGCTCGATCCGAGCACGTCGGGTCTCCTCGGTGGCTCACCTTGTACTCAGCTCGGTTCGAGCACGTCGGCCCTCCTACTACTGTTGCCATGGTGGCTCGCCTCCCTTCTGTTGCTATCGTGGTCGCTTGCCTTACTCCTACTAATGCCGTGGTGGCTCACCTTGTAGTCAGCTCGGTCTGAGCACGTCGGGCCTCCTGTTGCCGCTGCCATGGGGGCTTGTTTCCCTCCTGCAGATGCCGCGGTGGCTCGCTTTGCACTCAACTTGGTCCGAACACGTCGGACCTCCTGCTGCTACTGCCGTGGTGGCTCGCCTCCCTACTGCTCATGCCGTGGTGGCTCACTTTGCACTGAGCTCGGTCCGAGCACGTCGGGCCACTTGCTGCAGCCTGCTACTGTTGTGGTGGCTCGTCTCCTTCCTGTTGCTAACGTGGTGGCTCGCTTCCCTGCAATTGCTACCGTGGTGACTCGCCTCCCTACAACTATGCTGCGGTAGTTCCTCTTGTACTCAGCTCGGTCCGAGCACGTCGGGTCTCCTTAGTGGCTCGCCCTTACTGTTGCTGCTTCCGAATTCCTTCCCAGACTCCTTCCTACCTTCCCCCGGGTCCCTTCCCGGGCTCCTTCCCGAGTTCCTTGGTCTTGGGCTGTAAGTCCGCCCTCCATCTTGGCCCTGCTCATCGGAAGAGCTTAGTCCGGGCTCGGAGTTCGTGGCTCGGATCATTAGGCGCGCATTCTTAGGCTCGGACTTGAGCCATTCCATAACCTTCCTAAGGCTTTTAAGATAACCTCTTGGTTCGTATTCCCTATTCTAGCTAAAGACTTATACTATCTGAGTACTAACTTGAAAACTCAACTATTTGGCCTAAGTATAACACCTTTAACTACTAATTAAAAAAATTTGAAAAATTTGTGGTACAACATACAAATTCCTCGTTTGTAAGATCTCTTCTCATTTCCCTTTTCCTTGGGTGAATTCCAGTTGCCTCATTTCCGGTCTAGAGAAAAGTCTCCCGGTAGACTCTACTTAGACCTCGTACGTCCTAGAATTGTGAATTCTTGTTACTCGTATGTCTACTCCTTCTCCCATAATTTATTTTCCATTATCCCGCCCTTGTGGCAAGTCTTCATTTGTGTCTTGCCTAATCTTTCCATTTTCCTAGTCTTGCCTAAATTTTCTGTCTTTTTCACGGTCTCTCCGGTCTTTCGGAGAACTTCCTTCAAAATTGATTGTTCTCCTAGCATAGTCATCTCTTTTGCTTGAAGTGGTTAATTGTTATTTTGTTTTGATTAGTTGTGTTCCTAGAAATGTGAGATGCCTACATCCACATTAACCTTGAAAAGTGTTCCGGAGAAAGTACACTAGTTGCCCGGTATACTTGTGTTTTCCGGCCCGGACCGGAAATTGTGATAAGTTGGTAGGGTGATTGGTGGAAGTACATACACATCCAGGAGTTAGTTAGTTATAGAGTGTTTGATGAGTTTCCTCAGAAATTCCACAGTGGCAAACACCGACAACTCCAACACCTTACACGCCAAAGTATGTGGCATTTTGAGGGTAGAAGAAACCAGTGGGACCGGGATCGGGGTCGGAGTCAGAGCGGCAGTAGAGCCGCCGCATCCGCGATGGTGAACGAAAGAGGTAATCGGGATTGACGAATGTGATCCGGAAAATCCATGTGGCGTTGACCGCCACTACCCCTGGCATAGAGGGAGAAGGTGCCACCGCCTATGTGGTAGTCTGAGCACGAGTGGCAACTGCTACCACCACCTCCTCTGAAGCGCCATACAAATAGCGATCCAGGGATGAAGGTGATCCGTCACCCCTCAGCGGAGGTTGTGTATCGGCCACTTGTCCCAAAGAAGCCATCGCGCTCATCTGCTTCTTCAACTCCGTCATTTTGGCCTGAAGTTTCTTCACAACATCCGATTCAGCAGCAAAGACTCTGGACGTTTCTTCGGGTGAAGAGCAAAACAATTCTCATAACTGTGGCCAGCCGTGCAACAATGAGAACATATCACAGACTTATTTCCCTTGCCCCCAACCTTCTTTGTAGTCTTGGCCACCTCGATCTTGGGCTTTGCCTTGCTAGTCCCTTCTTCTTGGAGCAATTGGGGTCCCCCTCGATGTGACCTACCTCCCCACAAGTCTGACAATGCACAACCTTTCTAAGTTGTGCCTCCGCCAAGCTACCGGTTGCGGTGGCAAGCTTCTTGGACTTAGGAGCATCTATCAGTGCCGTGACCAAATCCGTGGCCTCGCTTATGCCCAACGCTCTATTAAGTACCTCCACCTCAGCGAATACCTATGCCAAAGTCGCGCTCATGTGATACCGAAAAAAAAATGCGGACTAATCAATTCCACCATCTGCTTATCTAGCTCAAGATGAAGATCTTCATCAGTTGGCGCTCCGTGAACACATTGCCAACCTCCGCTGACAATCGTGCCAATTCGGGTATACATAGTGCAAGGGATATCGTCCTTCTTTCGGCGGAAATCTTGGATGCGCTCCATCTCATTACGCTTTAACCCCCCGTATTCCACCTCCAAATGCGCCATGAATTGCGCTAAAGGATCGAAGGTTGGCGGATCGCCAACCGCCATCAATGCCGCACGTGTTGCCACGGCCAAACGTGACATGGCCTCCATGCCAAACCATTCGGCCACAACGGCAACGCCCTTGCCCCTGGAGTCCTCACGGAGAAAACCCTCTTCTACCTTGGATTCCTCGGTGGAAGTCGAGAGTTGGGCAACCGCACTCTCCTTAAGTGAAGTTACCAACTTCAGATGTTGGCTCTAGTACTCCTCAACAGGGCGCAACTGTGCGTTGTGTTGCGTGGTCTACCGCCCGTATAAGTGAAGGGCCTCTAACTCCAATTGTTGGGGCAAGAGCTCAAACGCATACGAGTTGTTAAACGACGGCGTCCGTTGGCGCTTTTCTTTCATCCAAGTCTAGAATCAGAGTCGCCTATCGGGCATGGATATGTCCTTAGCACGTCCCGAGAACCTATCTTGTACGACATAACGGAGATCGTCCTCCATACTGTCAAACGTGCCCATGCCCCAGACCCGAAGCCTATGGTTGGTATCCAACACCAAAACAGACTCAAAAGCCTCGTCAGTATCCGACCCTGGCCCAAAGTCTATGGTGGAAGCACTCTACGAGTGGTTTGGTGAGGGGGACTCGCGATAATACCGACTCCGTGTACTCACCATAAATAACAACCACCTTGGGTTCTATCTACGGGTACTATCTAAAGGGTAAGGGTACAAACAAACAACCTGCACCTACAAAACCACTAGTTTGTGGTTCACCGGTCATCACCTTTGGCTAGCACATGTCCAACCACAACCCCTACATAGAAAGATCTTGCCGGCCATGAACCCGACTTTATCCCTATGATATCCTATCACAATCTAGATACAACAGAGAACAGGGCCACCAGAAAACATCGGCAACAAGCTTGCAACACAGGGAAGGTAGTGCACAAGAATCCAGAAAATCAAAACCGGATCCTCTCCCCCAACAACATAAAAGCAGAAAAGACAAGGAGTCAGAGCAATTGGCACATGCCTGCACTGGACGGCCCGAGTTGCAAACCTGCAATACAAAGAGAAACACTCAAAAGTGTTTTCCCAAGTCTCAAAACTTGAAGTCCTACAGAAATTTATGGAAGTTGGTGTTTAAAAACACAATTCAGCCCTTAAAAATCATCATTTAAGGCTGAAGATCAACTCCAAATGCCAATCCAATAATTCTTATGGATTCCTTGGCAAATTTCACATTAACTAAGTGCAAATTTTGCTCAAATCCGAGCTAAATTGCCTCCACAAATGAACTTCAAAGATTAGACTAATTAAAAAATAAAATTTAACACCCACAAAAATGTGATTTTTGAAAAAAAAAATTAATCAAAAGTTTCTCATTCATTCTAGGCAGAAACCCCATTAGAGAACTCAAATTCAAAGTCAAAATCCGAAAATAGTAATTATTTTGGAAGATATTACCTCACAGTCGAATGAATATGCCCAAAATTACAGTTTCATCCTAAGTAGATGAAAACTGCAACCGCAGATTAACCCCTAAGGTACCATGACAGTTTTACACCAAAAACACTTCAAAATGAATGGATTCTAGTGCAATGAATAAAGACGGTAACAAAAACTTTGATTTTTAGATCTGACCGTAGGATCTCAATAAAGGCTTATTAAGTAATACATGTACAAAATTTCATAAACTTTGACCGCACGGATTGAAAGATTATAGTGTTTGAAGTCAAGTAAATGGTTCATTTTTTTCCCTGCGTTTAGTGGATCAGCAGACTTTGACTTCAGTTGGTGTCAAAAAATTTCACTACACAAGGTCTAAATCTATTACCATCTTGTTAAGCATGATGTTAGCTCCTTACACACCAATTTTTAGAGGTAGAGACCGGGTGTAGCATATTCAAAACAAGTGTGCAAGGAGTGGAGGCTTGAAATTTGTTAATTCACAATTTAATTTTTTTTTAACTTAATATGTGTATGATTGATAATCCAAATGGTTAAAAGAAGGTTTACATTACATATTGTTGTGGAAAAAATAAAAAGTGAAAAATATAAAGATACCTGGGTTTTATGTGGAAAAGAGGAAGTTTTTTGGTACCTTGCCCGACAATGAGTGACAATGTGTGAAAATGTTTGACTTGGGTTGGTATGCTATTTTTCACTAAAGACAAGAATTTTTTTTGACAATATGAAGGGAAATAATATTACTTGCGAGTACTGAAAATCTCACTTTCAATAGAGTGTCCTATCAAAAGTTTTTGGAGGTGCCCGCCCTCCCCATTTAAAATTCAAAATCCTATAACTTTTTCATCAAATGTCCAATTTAGGAAAAAATTGTTTTCCCACTAAGGTCTTGGTAATGTCTTTCTATAATAAAAATTTCAAAGAAGAATGTTGGAAATTGACACCATAGGAACCTTACCGAACTTTCAAAAAGCCCATTTTTGACACTTGGTACCTTAGGGGTTAAAAATCGCCATACGGATGAAAATTGGCAAAATTGATGAAACTGTCGACAGCAGGTCCAACAGCTGTCCTTCTTCACTTCAAACTTCACCGCCCATAATTTCTTCAAAAATTGTCCAAATCACGCGTCGTTTATTGCGTTGGAGTCGTCTGGACGCGCACTACAACATTAATCTAAGTACCCACAAAAAAATTCATCTTTCATACGCACACACACAATCATAAGTGGATGGAAAACATTCATGGATGAATGTGGTGCACCGCCGTACGTCCCTAAACCCGTAGAGTAGTAAACAAACTAATCTATGCTAGAACACTACGATGCGGAGAGGCCCTCGACGCCACGTCCCGTGACAACTAGGTTGATAGCTTTGCATTGACATATCACACGTGAAGAAAACATTTACACACGATTATTGATGTTTTTTTACTTTTGTCTACTTGATTGTATACAAAAATGTTCCAAATGTACACAAATTAAAACGGAAGTTTTGTATGCGATGAGAGCGATCAACAATCACAAAACAATGAAGAATCTCTGAAAGACAAATTTTAATCAAAATTGAAGACCAAAACCATTTTGCATGTCTATGAAATACAACATAATATGCAGCATGGTATTCATTGTATTTCAATGTATTCGATGTATTTTGTGTTGTATTCTTAACTTTTCTAGGAGTTCCATTACTCCAAATCATGATCTCATTTTTCAAGAGTGTCATGTAATGTATGCGCAAATCTGAATTTTACATTTCACAACCTAATTCCTCATGGATTTCATGCAGATTGAGTTTTAACATCTCCAGAGTCCCATTTTGGGTCTACTGGGCGCTGAAGGGTTAAGGGTATATCCTTCTCTCACAGCGCATCACAAGTCACATGGAATGTGTCGAACCCACTCCCAATCCACTTTCGCTCATGCTTCAAAACCTGGCAAAGCAGCGGAAAGCACATGACACATCACGTCGACGACGGTCACTCCAATCGCCACCGCCCATGTGCACGCGCCGACGACGACGATGTGAGGAAGCTCATCGTCCCCACACATCCCATCGACGGCCCCGACACACGCACCCAGCACGCCACGGGCCAGGAACCTAAGCACTGTCCTTACCCCGCCTGTCACGCAAAGTCGCGTGAGCACTTCGTGATTGCTACTTCTGTCTCCAATCGTCCGTCCCACTCGCTTTCACCCGGAAAAATCGAGTTTTTAAGCTAGAATTCGGTGACAGGACTTAGCTGCCGCGATGGCGATGGCGAGTGCGGGGCCGACGTTGCAGCTGGAGTTTCTGAGGCCGGCGAAGACCTGGAGCTGGTCGAGGGCTGTTCCACTTCGGTGTGAGGTGGGCGGCGGTCGATTGCGGAGGAGGTGGGTGATTGGGGGGCAGGGCGATGGGAAATCTGTGAGTGGATCAGCGAGGGAGGTGGGTGTGAGGAGGAAGCTTTGTGCTGTGGCTGATCGGAAGGCGTCTGACGCGGTGGGGCCGTTGATTGAGCCCGGTGGCGAGGAGAAGGATGCGGTGGAGTACGACTGGGAGAAGGAGTGGTACCCGATGTACTTGGTCGCGGAGATGCCGAAAGCCGCGCCTTTGGGGCTCACTGTTTTCGACAAGCAGCTGGTGCTGTTCTACGACGGGAACGGGGAGCTCAACTGCTTCGAGGATCGGTGCCCTCACAGGTTCTGTTCGTGCTGGTTGTGTTGATGTTTTGAGTGTAGATTGGTGTCAGTAGTTTGATCGTTGGGAGAGCTGACGGGGAATTTTTGTGTGAATAACAGGCTTGCCAAGTTGTCGGAAGGGCAGGTGATCGATGGTCAGCTTGAATGCCTTTACCATGGGTGGCAGTATAATGGAAGTGGACAGTGTACAAAAATTCCTCAGGTGATTGCAGTTCCTCTTTCTCCATGAATTATTCGTTTTTGTGTGTCCTTTTGAGACAAGTTTGGATGGCAGGTATCCAGAGTGAACAGACTAGGTTCATTTTACCTACGAAATTGACGGTAAGGGTGTAGCTAGCATGTTCAATCCGATATGCTATCCTTAATCCCTAAATGTATGATGGGAGTAGTCTTATACAGAGCTATATGGTTTGTTTATTTTCTATCAAACAAAGCTCCAAATTAGGTACCCATAGCTGACTAGAATTACGTTCATCTAAACTCCAGCTTCTCTTTTTACCTCATATACCTATTAGAGATGTACTACAGAGGCATGTCCTGAGATTTACTCGTGAAAATGCCGAGTTTCTTGGAGGAGAATTCAGCGGGAGATTGATTGTGATGTTTGAATGAGTGGCAGCTGGCGCCGGGGGCGAAGATCCCGAAGCAGGCGTGCGCGAAGACGTACGCTGTGAAGGTGTCGCAGGAGGTGATCTGGGTGTGGCTGGCGGACAAGGCGTCGGCGGACCCGTCCAAGATCCCCTGGTTCGAGCACTACGAGCGGGAGGGCTTCCAGCAGATCAACACCATCCACGAGCTGCCGTACGACTACTCCATCCTGCTGGAGAATCTCATGGACCCGGCGCACATCCCCATCTCCCACGACCGCACGGACCAGTCCGCCAAACGCGAGAACGCTCAAGCTCTGGTGCGTATCTATCTATCCTGTTAGGCATTCTCACAATCACGGAAAAGGATGTTATAATCCGGTGCTCATCTAATGATACTTTCTATGCATTCTAGGTGTTTGAAGTGACGGAGCGCTCGTCACGCGGGTTCGCAGGCGTATGGAAGGAGATCAGCACCCCGACGTTCACAAACACGACGCGCTTCGAGGCGCCCTGCTGCTTGCGCAACGACAAGAAGTCTCTCAACGCGGACGGCCAGGAGGCGCAGTCGAGCGCCATCTTCCTGTGCAGACCGGCCGGGCAGGGGAAGTCCATGCTGATCCTCCGGTTCGGCAGCACGGCATTCCCCAAAGCCATCAAGGCGATCCCTCCCTGGCTCATGCACGCCACCAGCAACGCCGTGTTCGAGCAGGACATGGGGTTCCTGGCGTCCCAGAACGAGTATCTCATCAAGACGAACCGGCCCACCAAGGACCTCTACCTGAACCTGAAATCCTCCGACACCTGGGTCTCGGAGTTCAGGAAGTGGAATGACAAAGTGGGGCATGGCATGCCGTACTACTTTGGTCACCAGACGCTCTCGTTGCCCAAGAATCCGGCCATCACGGAAGCAGCGCCGGCGGGCGTTTCGGCCTCCACGGCGTCGACCTACCCTGCTCAGGGATCGTTCGGGCAGATGTTCGCCAGGGATCCCACTAACCGCTACTTCCGCCATGTTGTGCATTGCAAGTCCTGCCTCGCAACGCTCAACGCCTTCCAGAAATACCAAAAGGTAAGCCCCCTCCATATCGAATGCTAGATCCGCTTCACGTCTGTCCGCTCACACTTGGCATTAGGATCATGTGTCCACTGTTTCTACACTTGTGTATTCTCACTTGCAAATCCATCTCAGAAATTCACAAGGTGCCTTGTTAGCGGTTGCACCCCAGCTTAGTGCACTGGAATGTCACTTCACCCCGTTTGACATTCTGATGAAGCTGATCAGTAAGAGGGATAAGATTACATTTCAATGGAGTAACGACTTCTATGGTGATTACTCATATCGTAAATGTGAAAAGGGTAGACATATTTGGAACTCTGTGAATGGTTGGAAAATAGAGCCATTTTCATCACTCAACCCAAGCTGCAAATGTTGGATTGTGGTTTGATGTGAGTTAGTACGCAGCCTTGATTAAACTCCTTGTGTCTGGCCGACCTTAATGAATATCTCTATCATTAACAGCTGTTTATGTTTACTTGTTGTAACAGGTTGCAGTGGCGCTGGGACTGGTAGCGGCTGGAGTTGCCATAACCCTGCCTGCTCTCATCTGGAGAGCGTCATTAGTTGTCTTGGCCCTATCGTGTTTTGCAGCTGCTTTTGGTTGCTCTAAAGTCGTCACAACATTGACGCAGAACTACGTGAGGCCCCATCGTAAGTGATTATTAGGTGTAATTCAATCTCTTCCTCCTTCAAGCTTGGAGGTACATGGTTGTGGATATGTGGCTGGAGCAGGATCTCAATGTAAAGATTTGTATAATTTTTCTGTACATAGAAGATTTTCAAGGAATATTGCCACACCACAAACATATTTTTGGTAGCGAAAGTATGGCTATTTTTCAAAAAGGTTTAGGGAAGAGTGCTGGCGACCATGTTTTTGCCGCCAGTGATTCCTGGCTGCAGAAAGGAAATTGTTTTTGCAAGACCAGGGCGACACCACACCGTAGTAAATTCTGTGACATATCTACATTTCTACTGGCGAGAAACTAAACTTCGTGTAGGAAAGGTGGTGACACTGATAAAAAAAAAACGTGTTTGGCCTAGGCTCTGAACTACTCTACGCAGAGGTCCCTTTTGTACGTAATTAATTCAAAATGGAGTGTCCAAAGTTTTTGGAAAATATAATTTTTTTGTCTAAATGATTACCCATGTAATATCAAGGTGCTACCCGTACAATGCCTAGGCGATACCCATGTAATACTTAGGTGATATCTATGTAATATTTATGTGACATCCATGTAATTCTTAGGTGATACCCATTATGTCCAAAGAACTGTGTTAAAGAAAAATAATTTTTCTGATAGGGAGGTGCTGAAGTGACCATTGGGTACAATACTCAGCTATTTACAACAATCACAAGTTACAGCAAAAGTTATGCACAGTACAATGCTGCTTTTAGCTCCCTTGTCCTAAAAGGCCCTTGCACTGTGAAGAAGACCTTGCGAAGGCTGTATGGTTGCCAAAAGCTTGTAGAAAATCCTGCAAGTGTAAAGGAACATTCAATGTGTGAGGCTTGAGCGGCTGAGTGTAGATGAAAATAAACAAGGGAAGGAATCACGAAAGAGGGAACAAGAGAAGTTGGAGCTTTTACTAGTATAGGCAAGTTGGTGCCGTTTGGGACATGGGATGGCCTCAAACACGCAATTAAGCAATTATGCACTTGGCCATTTAAAAGTGCACTTGGGTACAACAACGGCCATTGCGAACAAAAGTGGCAAAATTGAAAAAAAAAAGTTTTTCAAAGAAAAAAAATTGAGCTTTTGCAACAATATTATGTACAATCATGGTTGTTAATATTGGAAGCAATTTTTTGGCATTTTCAACTAATGTTTGGTGGCCCCCCGTTAATACTAGATAAATGTGTATTTAATATAGTTTTACAATATTTCAAAGATAGATTTGAAGGATTGTAGTATACAAACAGGCGTAATCACAAAAAAACATACTTTATGCAAGGGTTGGAAGTTGATTAAAAGATATTCTACGTGGTACATAATGCATACAATGGTGGAAACTAAATATAGATGCTTCTACAAATGGACTTAGCACCAATAGTAAAAACACCTTTACTCTATAGGATTAATGATATAACGTCTAACATCACCCTTAGAATATACTACTCTTACACATACACTATATATCAATTACCATACACAACTAGTATACTCTCATAAAGGCACACTATCTACTTCATAGAATTTAGGGCTACTTGCAAATGGTCGTCATCGATAGCTTGGGTTTGCATTGCAATATATTGTAGTATGTGAGCCTTTGCCGATTGAAGAATGCGAATCCTGCTTTCAACCTGCACTCCAAATACATTGCGCTTTCTCCACCCGCTGGCCCCAGACATGGTTCTTTCCGGTGTGTCTACCCATGAAAGCATATTGTCCCTTTGGATGTGTGGCCGTATCGAAGGAGTCTGAATCGTGCGGCTCTCCATTATCAATATTGAAAAAATAGGAACATTATGGCTGCACATTAGTCAAAATACATGTACTAATTGTTAACCTTCAAAGCACCATTCATCTGATAAAAGATATGTTTCTAAACACATATATAGAAAACTTTTGAAACCAAATAAACTGAACTCTCGTAATCGACTCAGCCTAGGGAAGAAAATGAACCATGTTGTCTATTACAAAAACTTTAATCCTTCAATCCATATTGTCAAATCTTTTGAAAGCTTCTGAGTATGTTACTAAACCCTTGAAGAAACAAGGCATTTTCACAACAAAATACTTCACAATTGCTCATTCTAGTACAATGACTACTAAATAAAAACATAATTTTTTGACACATCTAATTATATGACTTCAATTCATACTTATTAGCCATTAAAGGACCAAGTGTCCGGAATTGACAATTTGAAAGGTCAGCCGGACTCCTATGGTGTCAATTTCTAACATTTTTCTATTAAACATGTACTGTAGATGGACATTACTAATACCTTAATGGGAGATGAAATTTTTCTCGTATCCAATTTTCATGAAAAAATTCTAGGGTTTTGAATTTTATTTGGCAAAATCGGGCACGTCGGGCACCTGAAAAACATTTGCTAGGATATTCTATTGAAAGTGAGAATTTTAATACTAGCAAGTAATACTGTTTCCTTTCATATTGTACTAAAACTTATTATCTTTAGTGAAAAATAGCATATTAGCCTAAGTCAAACATTCTCACACATGGTAACACATTGTCGGGCAAGGTCCCAAAAAACTTCTTCCTTTGCTCATAAAACTTAGAGGTCTTTGTATTTTTTTGCCCTTATTTATTCCACATCAATATGTGGTGTGAACCTTCCTATTGACCATTTGGATTGTCAATCTACAATATCTTAAGTTCACAAAAAAATAAAACGTTAATTGAGAATTTTTGAACCTCGACTTCTTGCATAGTTGTTTTGAATATGCTACTAAACTCTTCTACATCTAAAAATTCGTATATAAGGAACTAACATCATGTTAAACACGATGGTACTGGATTTAGATATTGTGTAATGCAATAATTTGATACCAAGTGAAGTCAAAGTCTATTGATTCGGTAAACGCAGGAAAGAAAATGAACCATTTGCTTGACTTCAAATGCCATAATTTTTTGATTGGTGCGATCAAACTTTATCAAAAAATTTGAATATGTAATTTACCACGTCTTCATATAGATCATACGGCAAAAAGAAGAGATAAACAATTTTTATTTTCTTCTTCATACATTGCACTAGAATCGAACAGTTTGAAGTGTTTATGATGTCAAACTGTCACAATACCTTAGGAGTTAAGCATGTCCTCACAAAATTTCGTAAATTTTCACCGCACGGATTGAAAGATTATAGTGTTCAAAGTACAGAATACATAATGTTAAAGTACATTACCATCCTATTAATTTTGATGTTATTTCTTTTTACACGAATTTTAAGAGGTAGACAAAGGGTGTAGCATAGTCAAAACAATTGTATAAAGACTAGAGATTCAAAATTTACCATCCTATTGTGCTTTATTTTTTGATGACATCATCATGTTTTAATATGAGAATTCAAATGTTCAATAAGAAGGTTTACACCACATCTTTTTATAGAGAAAATAAAATGAAAATAATATAAAGATCTCCAAGCTTTATGTGGAAAGGAAGAAGTTTAGCTTGTACCTTGCCTAACAATGTGTGACCATGTGTATGTGGAATTGACTTAGGTTAATGTAGAAAATTTCACTAAAGACAACAAACGTATTTTATCGATACGAAAATAAATAAAATTACTTATTATTATTGACACCATTAGAACTTGATATAATCGCTAATAAAAACAAAGGGATTGAACATCCACAGAAAGGTTATTCTACAAACAACATAGTATAGAAGATCGATCAAGAATCAATCTAAAATATGTATAGAAATAATTGATTACCTCAAAGTATGTTGCAGGTGTTAGCTATACAGACATCATTGTTGATGGCGTTCAACATTAAATCACCATTCCGTTCTTGTTGTTGGACATGTTTTCAACTCTTCCAAAAAACCTGCAAAATGTGCATAAATTTTTTATGGTGATTTGTTAAAATCATATGATAAAAACTAACAAGTATCTTCGTATTATTATTTAAATATTATTAGACCAAAGGTTTAATATAATATGTAAAAAAATTATACAATAGAAAAAACAAAGTCGAAAGTCAAAAGTTAAAATTGGACAAATCAGCTTGAGGCACAAGGTTTGAACTTCCACTTAAGGTTTCCTTACAAACCCTAGAGGTCTCTTCTCTTCCCAATTTCAAAGGTGATCTCTCTTGCAATCATGTTGAAGCCATGTCAATTTTAATTTTAATTTACTAATTTCTGTGGGCTTTGCATGTGATGTGCAAACCGGAGGAGGAAATTTGTGCTTAGAAGGAACTTATGGGAACAAGGTAAGTTTTCCTAACTTTGTTTGTTTGCTGAATTAGAAATAGGCAACTCAAAGTTAAATGATAGTTACAACTTACAGAAGTGTAAGGTGAGGCAAAATCAATCTATAAGCACACAAAAAAGACACCAAATAATACGTTCAAATCAAATTTAGAAGTAGTTGAAGGTTTATACAAGGTGGAAAACATCAACTACATTAAAGATGATATTTAGTGGAACCACACTAATGTTTTTGGATATGTAATAACTTTTTTCTTTTGAAAAAGATTTTTACCGAGGGCACAACTATCAATATTATTTAAAGAGAGTTATCATTGTTAACATAGTTGGTAAAAATATTCGTCAAAATTAAACACTTATAGCACTTTTAAACAAATTAGTGTGGTTAACACTAATTATTATCTTTAGTGTACTGAGTGACATCAAAACCACTACAACTGAAGCCATGTGTAGCTACACAAATCAGCCCACAAATTCAAACCCTAGCCGCCAGAGATCAAAACCCTAGACGCCGCCACTTGGAATACAAACCCTAAACTAAAAAACCCTAGCCACCGCGTTCCCATGAGATCCTAGACGATCCCATGTAATTCTGTAGACTAGAGGTGTGCGCGCGCACACCCCCAGCTACTGGTGCTCCTCCATCCAGCACATCTGGACAAGATCTTGGACAAAAATTTATGAGCGTTAGCAGCTGATAATTCTGAGAGATGAACACGCTTACATGAGGATCAATGATTCGAATTGACACACTATCGGAGCAAACAGATGTGGAGTCCTTGGAGCGGATGGTTGGATCTACAGAGTATGACAACGAGGAGGCCAGCAACGAGAAGTAGACTCTGTAGACGAGAAGAACATCCCTATGAAGATCAACAAGCTGGGTTTCCTTCTGTGAGCATAGTTCCGGTGAGATAAGATTAGAAACGGAGTGCATGAACTCCACTCGCGCGAGAAGTAGACGAGAAGGACATCCCTGTGAAGATCAACTTTCCTTCTGTGAGTATAATTTCGGTGAGATTAGATTAGAAACGGAGCGCATGAACTGGACTCGCGCGAGAAGTAGACGAGAAGAACATCCCTGTGAAGATCAACTTTCCTTCTATGAGCATAATTTCGGTGAGATTAAATTAGAAACGGAGCGCAGGAACTGGACTCGCGCGAGAAAGAAGAAGCGTTGGCACTTAAGCGCAAGAATGTATACTCCCTGCAGATCATCGTGCACTCATAGGAAGCTGCAGAGAAGAAGGCTCGAAGATACTTCCACCAACTAGGCGACGGTCGGTGAGGCGCAACTCCTGTGAAGACGTCGGGTCGGAGGTCGGTGCAACTCCTGTGACCCGACGAAGCATGAACTGGTCCCGTGAAGTCGTCTTCTCTACTTGTGAAGTCGTCTTCTCTGCTGGTGAAGTCGTCGGGTCGGAGCTGCTGCTGAAGTCGTCGGAGGTTCTGTGACGTCGTCAGGTCGGAGGTAGGTGCGGAGGTCAAGCGACGTCGTGCCTGAGGTTGGCGGATCTCGGCCCAACTCCAAGACTGCGGAATCAGACTCGGGTCAGGCGACAACACATGCTCGGACCGCAACACGTTGGTTTCCCGATCTTGTGCAACGTGTTCTAGCAGACGCGCTCTTCAAGCAACGTCTTCACAGGTACCAGCAGACACGCTCTTCGTGCGACGTCTTCGTGCAACGTCTGCTGGTTTCCCGACCTCGTCGTCTTCACAGGTACCACGTGCGGCCTTCACCCGCGCGCAAGTTTTCCGACCTCGTCGTCATCGGTACTTGGAACGGCGCAAACGCGGAGGTCGGCGCAGGACTCGGGTCGGCGTAGGTTGGCGTAGAGGCGAAGGTCGGCGGAGGTCGGCGCAGAATCCCTCTCTCTCAAACCCTTCTCCCAAATCCATCTCTCCCGAACTCTAGCCGCCCACATCTTCCCTCCCCTCTGCAACTCCTCTCCATTGTCCTCCCTCATAGCCTCCCTCACAATTACTGCCAAGGGTGTGTGCGCGCACACCCCTCGTAGGACTACCCAACGGTGCAATGGATTGATACCCACATTTCGAAACCCTAATCCGAAACCCTAAAATGACACCCTAAGTTGATATCGTGGTTGATAACCGGGTAGTGGTGCCCAGGAAGTCATACCGTGCTGGTGATACACTTGTTATTGATACCCAATGTACGTTGGTCCATGAATTATGTTGAGAATATCTCAACCAAAAATCATAAAAAATGCTTGTTTTTGTGCAATTAGCAAAGAAGAAAGAGTAAAGTTTTTTTTGTAGTTCCAACCGTAGGATCTGAATAATGACTTATTCAATAATATGCTCACAAAATTTCATAAAGTTTAACCGCACAGATTGAGAGATTATAATGTTTGAAGTAGAGAAAAGGCTCATTTTCTTCCCTGCGTTTTCTGGATCAGCAGACTTTAACTTCAATTGGTGTCTAATTTTTGCACTATAAAAGGTTTCAAATAATTACCGTAATATTAAGCACGCTGTTAATTCCATGTGTACCAATTTTTAGAGGTAGAAGAAGAGTGTAGCACATTCAAAAAAATTGTGCAATGAGTGGAGGTTCAAAAATTCTCAATTCACGTTCGGTGGGTGGTATATATTTATATATTGGCTGGTCCATATGATATGTTTGATTTTAGAATCCCTTTGCAATAGTGTGGAATTGCTTGATAATGTATGTTTTTGCATTATAAAATACAGTGAGGTACTTTACACTGTCTTAGGAAATTGCATATATATTTTTGTATCTCTTACACATTGTATTTGTAGTGCAGTACTTTAAAATCCTACAATAACTCAAAACACATTTATAATCTCTTTGGCCACATGATTATTATTTTGTAGCAGGATTTGCAAACTAGATTAGAAATCATATATTTTCTAAAAAAAGGTAGCAAATATAAAAATATATCACTTATATGAACATGAAGATGTCAATGTTTGACACGACAAACACCAAAATTTTGTGACAAAAAACAAACTAAACTCTTGCCAAATTTTTAATTTTTTAAAGTTAGGAGCAAAAAACTTGTGGCTTTCTACCAGCAATCAGTGCACTTGGCTAAGTGCATAATTGCTTAATTGCGTGTTCTCTTTAGAATGGTGATAGGGAAGGAGCGTGCACTGGAGTTGTCATCGGATTGGCCTTTGAGGTTGGAACTGGAGGCGTCCTGTGCAGGGTACACGTGGAAAATTGAACTCCAAGTCACAATGCCGTAGAATTATTGAGCATGCATGCCGACCACTAGAGGAAGTTGTCTCGACAACCGATTCTTCAACTTGTTCTTTTTGAAGGAGAGCGTGTTGAATGTGCGCTCATCTTCAATTTTGCCCAAGATTGTGACCACTACAAGCTCAACTACTTTTATGAATTGAGAGAGTTTGTATCTCAGGAGCCCTCAGGCCTCTGACAGTCGCCACAAACAAGTCAAGGGATGTAATGGTAGATCACCACTCATCACCACTTGTCAATTTTCCTTCTTTGTGAATATGAAGAACTACTTTTGTTTGTCAAGCTTGGCAATGAACAGGATTGGGTCAACCACCCTTTGAGCGGGTTTCTCTCCCTCAACCTCAGTTGATGGCTGCAAATCTCCTTTGTTTGGTTGAATCTCCTGGAACTTCTTTGTGTGGCCGTAGTGGTCTTTGATGACATCAAGGTGTTTTTTGAAGTTTTGCTTTGCCTCTGCTTGGAGCCATACTAGGGGTACACAAACCTAAAGGCATCTGTAAGAGTAAATGCAAGAAACCATTGTTGTAGTTGCTTGATTAACTTCCTCCTTAGCACGTCGACATGGAAAATTGATCAATACACTAATTTATGGAATTACACTTGCAAGCAAAGCCTTAGAAAACTAATACATGAATATAAAAAAAGTTGAGTATTAGGTTGTTCTTACCTTTGCACAACTTTTTCACGTCATCACAGATTGATGTATAAACTGGTCGAGTGACAACATAAACCTCTATAGATGATGCAGAGCGGTGGAAAGCTTGGATGATATATCCATTTGTTGTGAAGAAAAGAATCTCTAGGCCTTTTTCAATCAAATCTCTAGCAACCCAAGACCTAGGTATGTGGTCATGCCTAACCTCCACAAGGCCTTTAAAATCCCATAATATGTCTTGGGACAAATTTGTCTCCTCATCAATGTAGAATGCGTGAACTTCGGCCATACAGATTTAGATAGCAAGTACATAGTTGCAAACAAACAATTCTTTGCCCTTTGCAAATTGCATCAAAGAATGTACAACCTGCAACATTGGAGGCAACCTACTCAACCTCAACAAGATCTAAATATCCTGTGAGTACGCCAAATTAGCATGTGTAAACTTTTGCAACTTTGTCTTTTGCCACTTTTGTTCCACCCTAGAATGGGCAAAGAACCAATGCAGATGTGTCAAACATCTTTTCAATTCAAAAGACCACTGGAAGGTTGCTTAGAGCTTCTACAACGAGATTGGTATTGTGGGCCTGCAACAAATACGAGATGAGATTAGTAAGAAGAAGAAGAACGCCAGTTTCCAAGGTAAAACCGGCGTGAATAAAGTGTCTGTTCGTTCCACCTCTAAGACCATGCCCACCGGACAAGGAATTAGATGAGATTAGTACACTTAACTTGAATTGAACTAAAAGAGAGCTCGAACTCATAGCCTCTCCACTACTTGTTCCAGAGAGAGGAGCATTGGTTGATGTTGCCAGTTGTTGTAGATGTATCCGTGAATCAAGATCCAGCTGTGTATCAAGAGTTGTCACTTCATTGCATGTGATAGAAAAGAACCAAACCCCTTTCATAACGTGCTTCATCATAGCCTGAACCTGCGCATATAGACATTCTCACTACAAGAAAACAGGGTGTTTAGCAACATTTTGAAAAATTCCTAAGCAATGCCTAGGGGCTTGCTTTTTAAAGAAGCAACAGTTGTAGTGTGGTTGTATGTACAAAGCAAGCCCCTAGGGGTTGCTTAGGAATTTTTCAAAACGTTACTAAACACCCTGTTTTCTTGTAGTGCTTCTTGATGCCATCTCTCATATCTTGCTTTGCTTTGAGCTTTCCTCCATGCTTCAGTAACGTATCTCACTTCACCCCAAGGATTTTATCCTTAAATCCGTCAATTTGTTAGCAGACAATGCACTTCAGTGTCTGTATGAGCCTGTCAGACCCTCGATGCAATTCAGGCCATTGCAGACGTGTTGCCCAAGTGTCCTCAAATTGTGAAGAAGCCTTGTATTATTTCTTCGGTTTCTTCGTGGCCGGCTCAGATAGTGACAACTCCTCATTGTCATCATCCCACTCCTCGCATTCGGAAAGCTTGCCTTTCTCTTCTAAGGTCAAGATTGTCGGAGAAGCAATGGATCCATTAAATGACAACGCCACAATGTCAACCACTTCAACAGAGTTAGATGGATTGGTTCAAACAAGTGATGTGCCGCCTTCATGAGATTCGATCAGTTGAACTACAGGGTTAGATCTACGGCATTCGACACCAGCTTTCGACTTTCATTTTTGTAGATTATCCCACACTGACATGCCACCGCTGTGACAACTAGACGGAATTGCAAACGCAGAAGTACACAGCACTACAGAATTGGATGCAATTGAGCTTACACATTGACTTGGCCACAAACTGGACAACGAACTAGACCCTAGACTGGGAATTCAAGCATAGTACCGACAAAGAGCTTATACAGGAAACTTTGTGATTGAAAGACGAACTGCAGCAAACTCAGCCAGCGCCAAATCAAACACAGACTTGACGAATTTGAACATACACATTACCCTAGGCACAAATCTTAAAGCAAAAACCTTCAATGAAACATGCAGACGAGGTCGAGCTACAAGAATAGCAAATGGAAGTGCACGCCAAACGAGAGCACGAATAAAAAAAACGAGCAACAACCTTGCAAGTTGCAATTTTCAAAGAGTGGTTAGTGCAAACTCCTGACGAACCTTTTGTAAAACATCCTCAAGTATGCAACAAAGGATTTGGCA
Organism: Bryoerythrophyllum caledonicum; assembly: GCA_963971425.1. Classification (NCBI taxonomy): domain Eukaryota; kingdom Viridiplantae; phylum Streptophyta; class Bryopsida; order Pottiales; family Pottiaceae; genus Bryoerythrophyllum; species Bryoerythrophyllum caledonicum. The sequence goes on along the minus strand of OZ020526.1, from coordinate 16,721,809 downwards.
GTCCGTTAGAAAATTCTGATGAAGGACTAAGGTGAAAGAACAAGCATGTGATGTGAGAGAGAAGGAGATCAATTTTAATCTAGTGATCTACAGCTGCATGTGGAAGATCATGCCAGAAGCACTCCAACAGTGGCGATGAGCGCCAAAAAAAAAAAATAAGCATATGCACATGAGCACCGTATGGTGATGTGAGGTACCAAGTCCAACTCCTACGGGCCGGGTTTGATGTCTCACACTCATATCGGGTAGAGGTGGAAAACTGGTTTGGTACGAACCAAACCACTTGTTTATCCTTCTTTGACTTTACAGTTTTACCATATTTGTAACTTATCCGTTCCCAAGTGGGCACGGTTGTTCCCTAGTGTTCCCAATGGGGAACTTTAAAATATCATAAAACAAATTTCACGTCAGGTGGGGCCCACCATCTGACGTTGGGTTCCGGCGTTTGGTCGCATGTGCCTTTGCTTAACGATGGCAACACGGTCGGCCATAACCAACAAATGGTGGTGATCAAACTCTTGCATTGTGTGATATCAGGCAAATTCGCCCCTCTAGTTTGACCCATTTCCTATGTTTTTCACACCCATGATAAATTTATTTCGCCTTGTGGCACAATTTTGCTAGTTAGAAAAAACATTGCTTCTTTAAAGGGCCTTGTAGGCTTTAAAGGGTTAAGAAGAATGAAAGCTTCACACTTTTACGTCTTATAAGCGTGAAGTTTATTATTTAAAACTTTTTGATTCATTCTCACTTATGCATTCCATTCATAAAGTATCTTAATTCAAGAGCTCATACAATATCTCATTATATTCTATCCTCTTATGATTAATTATCCAGTTCTTAAATCCCTATTGCAATATTGTAATGTAAATTAAAGTATCACTCGATTCTCTCAAAAGGTCAAAAAATAGAAGTGACATACAATTCATAAAAAGTCCAATTTAGTCAGTTTAGTTGTTGTTCATATTATAAACCATCATTGATGTGTTTGGTGGATGCCTCATTGAAAAAGTTCAATCCTCAAAGGACAAGAGGCCCATAGGTGATCACTTTTGGAGTAACTTGCTAGTTGTTGGACCAATATTTCATCTCTATTTGATCCGCAGCCTAAAAAAAGTTTCAAGGACCCCTGCGCTATCAACAAATATGGTGAGAATGTGCGCCAAAGTGCGATGGACAAACTACAGTGATTTCCGAGACGACCAGTCTCAATGAAATGTATCCACTACATAGATGATGTACAACATCATCAATTACACTAGTAGATTATTCCGGGCATGGTCACCCTCGTACTAGCCTTAAAGGATTAAACAACCCAAGGAGGTGGAAGAATTGTTAAAATTTGCAATCAGCTTATTAGATCCAAACTAACTCATAGTTGTGGCATTCTTATCGATTTGTTGGCACTCCAGAGGGCCTTGCTTATAATCTTCAAGATAATGGCATATTTTTCCACTTCTCATTGCACAAGGTTTATAAATCTATGTTTTACCTTGTGCTAGGTCATTGCATGCCATAAATCATAAGTATTGAGGTGATTAGGATAAGAAAAATGGACTTGCAATGACTAAGGGTATAGAAAGTAGCCATTTATAGTGGAAAATAAATCTATTTTATATATACAAACAATGGATAGAACCATTATTTTTCAATTCTATTAACCCCTAAAGGACCAAGTGTTCCTTGGGGGGACGATTTTGATTTTGGGTAGGTACCTCAAATTTCAAACAAAAACCTTTCTATAAAAAAAATTATACTAGATTGTCCCTGATAAAAGCTTTGTGGAGGTATTTTTATTATTTTTTTGGATTCATGGTTTGAAAGTTAATGCCCTCAAAGTCTAAAATGAGGATGGCGGGTAGCATGGGCACCCATGTGAACCAATGAAACACAAGTGCTAAAGAGGGGCAGTAAATGGGGGCACAAAGGATAGAGGAAGGGTGGGGCACCCCAAATCATGAGAGAGAAAAGGGCAAGGAAAGACCTCACGAAGTTCAAGAAGTGTGGACGAATTAAAAGTAGATAAGAAAAGAATGTTCTTGACTTGAAGTCAAATCTTAGAAGACCCTGGCTTTTAGGGGAAATGGGTGAATGACCTGGCCCTTTATTTCATGAAGGGTCCCCAATTTCAAGCCCTACCCTCCCCCATAATGTTTGAATAATTCACTAAATTCATGAAAATTAGAGATTTTAGTATTTTTTAAAAGTATTTTTCTAAACTAAGTGGAAATAGAAATGACACATATGAGCTGTTGGGATTCTCAAATTTGTAAAATTTGAGGTAGCAAGAAATGTTTTACCATTGTTGAACTCGTTCTCATGATTTTATACCCCCTTGCACTAAAATACTTAATTCCACATGTTATACCCCTCGATTTGACCCCAAATTTTGCACACAATTAGCTAACACCATATGGATCATATTGGTAATGGTTTTGAACACACTTTAGTATAAATTTTACAGGATATGCTAAGTCAAAGTGGGCTGACCTTGTTGGGCAAGGGAGAAAAACTATTTCTTGCACTTCAAACGCTATAATCTTCATATCCGTGCTGTGGGTTGCTACCAAAAAAAATAAGACATATTTACATATGATTCTATTTTAAGTTCTTACGGTTAGAATCCCAAAATATCACTTGAAAATGTGATTTTTGTGCCTCTACTTGATAGTGGCAGTTTTGGACTAGATTATGAGGGAAATTGTCGAGGAACTTTAGAAATTATATATGATGACTTCCATTTTTATCAAAAGTAATATTCTTAAGTTTTAAGCGTTTAAAGTAAAAACAATGAAGGTTCCCAAGAACTTTACTTTACTACTACCGGCCTTAAGAAATTGCACTATTTATATCTGTAGTAGTACTATTCAAATTCTACAACAGTACGATTGAACTCCATAGTGTCTTTTTCCGGACCGCCTGCCCTCCCTAAGAAATTGCTTTGACTAGCATAACTTTTTCATTAACCCCTAAAGGACCATTTTCTCCTAGAGGGACGCTTTTTATTTCTAACAGGTTTTTATGGTCTCTAATTTGATCATGAATTTTTGAATTTTACATGAATATGCAGCATAGAAGTAGCTCTGTGGGAATATTTTTCTCTTCACATTGGACCTTTAAAAGAAAGTTATGCTATTCTAAGTGCAAAAGTGGAGACTGCAAGCACCTCCAAAAGTTTTGCTAGAAGCTTCCCTTGACATTAAAATTTTCACACCTATTATTTCTTGTCTTTAAATGTAAAATAGCAATTCAACCTAAGTCAAACATTTTCCCACATTGTCGAGCATGGGGGAAAAAAAAAATTCTTGCAATTCAAACGCTATAATCTTCATATCCACGGGGTGAATTGCAACCAAAAAAACATGGCATGCTCATATCAAAGTCTTTAATAAGATATTATGGTTAAAAGTCCAAGATTTTACTTTGGAATGTGAGTTTCATGTCTCTTTTTGAGAGTGGTAGTTTTTGACTAGTTTTTGAGCAAAATTGTCAAGGAACTCTAGAGGTAAAATGTTGAATTTAAGAAAAAATTGAACTTCCACGAAGCTTTTAGCAATGCCCATCTCCGATAAAAAAATTTCAAGGAGGAATGTTGTAAATTAACACCATGGAAACTTGCCCAAACTTTCAAAAGGCCCCCAACCTAACGAATCTTGGGACTTTAATCCTACAGTGCCTAGGTCATGTTTCTCCGAAACCAAGATATGTGTTGATTTTTTTCTTTGAAATGTCTTTGATGGAAATAAAATTCCTAATTTTAGTATATAACCTTATAGAATAAAATCCAAACCATGACCTAAACTTTGGGAATAATTTGCACAACATCCAACAGTTGATGGAATAGGTTATAGTATTTAAAGTTACCATATGTTGGTAATGAAAATTGGGGACTTTGTAGGATGTACTACTTTGTCCAACAATAGATTCTTGGAAGAATTTTATTTTTTAGAATAAAATAGGTTTACATGTGCACTAGGTCAATAGCTTTGCATTGTCATATCATATGTGAAGAAAACTTTTATCCATGATTATTGATGAGTTTTTTAATTTTTTGATTATTGATGAGTTTTTTATCCACTTGATTGTATACAATAATGGTACAAACTTATATGAATTAAAACGGAAGTTTTGTATGCAATGAGAGGATCAACAATCACAAAACAATGAAGAATCTCTCAAAAACAAATTACAATCAAAATTTAAGACCAAAATCATTTTGCATATGTATGAAATACAACATAGTATGCAACATGGTATTCATTGTATTTTAGTGTATTAGATGTATTTTTTGTTACATTCCTAGCTTTTCCATGAGTTCTATAACTCCAATTCATCATCTCATTTTTGCATAGTGATCATATAATGTGTGCGCAAATCTAAACCTCTTTATCCAAATTTCACAACCTAATTCCTCATGGATTTCATGCAAATTGAGTTTTAACACCTCCAAAGTCTCATTTTGGGTCTTGTGGGCACTAAAGGGTTAAGCGTCAAAAAGCAAAGAAACTATCCATGTAGAAACAAGGCTCTATTTGTTACATGGGTCATATCCCCTGGTACGTTTTGAAAACAAATTACACTCTTACGGGTTTAAAACAATAAAATGGTTAATATTTGACTTACGATCGGCTTTTTTAGAAAGTTTAAAATAGAATTGCAGAAGTAAATTTTCACTTATTCAATTTTTAAATTTAGAGCCATATAATAATCTAAGCATTTCCATCATTGCATAGCTAAAATCGTCGCAAAAATTCTTCCTTGTGGCTTAAATATTCCTCATTGTTAGAGGAATGGTTGTCCGGCTGTGTAGTGGTGCGAGCAAGCGTTGCTACGAGGAGTAGCACCGCTGCACAACGTCGCGCATGTGCCAAGCTTGACAAGGTTGCCATATTTTTTGTGCCAAGCTGGCGAGGTCGTCATACTTTTCACATGTTCATAGAGGTAATCATTGCTGATGGAATACTACATGTATTTGGCGCGTTGTGGGCCAATCGGAAGCGGCCGTGCCAGCCCGCAGACTACTATCTTAATAAAATATTGTTCATCGTATATTGTAGAGGCACCCAATTCCAATTGGCCACCCAATTCCAATCACTGGAGTATGCATGGCAGGGTACATGAAAATGGCAAATGCATGAAACGGTGCATAAAGGGACCCAAAACCAAAAACTCAAAATCTGAAACACCACTCATTATGGGCATAGGGTCATAAAGTGTGCAATTCTGGGTTGCTCCACCTCAATTGAACTCTTACTAGTGGCCTTGCCTCAAAAGCACGGTTGTTCGGCCGTCCATCTATCCGTCCGGTTGTCCGTCCGATAGAGGCTGTAATCCGTCTGATAAGGGTCAACCCTGGTTTGACCATGACTTGAGGTAAATCAATTTACCCACTGCCGCGAAGGTGACTACGTGGCTGACACGTCAACTACAGGGTTGCGCGCGTGCAAACAGGGTGAGGGCGACAACAGCTGGAGGGGGGCCCTATTTGATCCAAGGGTGAGCCACCAAGGATAAATGGGGCCGCAGACCCCAATTTTGTTTTAAAATAACCAAAAAAGCCTCTAAAACCCTAAATCGGGCAGGGCCAAAAAAATGGAACCAACCGAGCCTGGCGCCTGACCCACGCTTGACCAAGATGAATAAGGAGATCCACTCACTGGTGTGTCATGACTTAAACCACTACACCAAGGCCGTGGTGCCTTTTAATATGGCATACATTTTCCTAAGGCCGTGGACCAAGGACACCGCAAATGAATATCTAAAAACATTTGTGCAATGAGTGGAGGTTCATACATTGCCAATTCACGTTGATATCTTTTAGAATGAGAATCCAAAGAGTCATTAAGAAATTCTACATTGTATCTTGTAGGAAAAATATTGTTGAAAATATGAAGGTCTCTAAGTTTTATATGGAAAAGAAGAAGTTTTTTTATACCTTGCTCAACCATGTGTAACAAAGAAGTGAAACTTTTGACTTGGATTAGAATGCTATTTTTCACTAAAGACAAGAACCTTTTTTGACAATAAAAAGGAAAATTACAGTACTTGCTAATATTGAAGATCTCACATAAAAAAAAGTGTCCTTGCAAAAAACTTTGGAGTTGCCCAATGTGCCCACACTTTTTCTTTGAAATGACATTACTTTTTTTCTCGGAGGTCCAATGAGAATCAAAAAACTTATCCTCAAGAACCTTTTGTCTACTTGCATTTTTCAACAATTGTAAATATAAATTGCAACCATGAGAATGTGCCCAAGATTCACAAAAACTCACCTGAGGACGTTAATCATTTAGGGGTTGATAAAAATTTCAAACCTTGCCAATTTTAAGATTTTGTGGATTGGGGAGTGTTAGGGATAATCAGTGGTGTTTTGGAGTGCTGTTGGGGATTTTGTGTGTTGTTTGCTAGCAGAAGGCCATGTGAGAGACTTGCATTTCAATCTTGCTCCGGTTGATCCCCTTGAGATTTGAAAGTGAAGTTTGGCAATGGACAGCTATTTAGGGTCCTTACATGCTGCCTCTGAGTGAGAGAGCTTAGGTGAGATGTTTCATACAAACTGACCCAGAGCAAAGATATGACTTGTACTGCTCCGATGCAAATGTGAGTTGGGTTAGAAGTCATGTCCCAGTGGGTACCTAATACGACAGTTTAGCAAGACCCAAATGGTATCCATGCTCATGGCTGTTGCCTGTGCCCTTTTAGTTAGGCTCCTTGGACTTTGAATCATAATCAGCAAATATTCATACGGTCTATATACAGGGTTCCCTTGTCTTCATTTCTATCCCTTGATATGTAATTCCTTTCTAAATAGATGAGATCATGATGACTCAAACATCATCACCCTATCACACTGTGCCTGGAATGAAGGGCTGATAAACATGGAAGTTTCACCGCAATTAACCATTCAATTCCTCGGAATAATCTCTTCATCAATTATAGCATCCATCATTGATTTCTTTCATATAGTTCCCAAGACTCTACAGGGATATAGAATAAAAAAGCTTTTTTATTCTATTTGCACAGTTTCCATTGTTTGTACTCAAGGTCGAGTGCGAGCAGTGGGTTTCCTGGTGGTGACCAAACTGGTTTTTTCCTTTCTTTCGTCTCCTGTTGCACTGAGTCTATTTCCATTATGAAAGTAATGGGAAGGGGAAAACCCGGTTCGAAAATTAAAAGGATAGGAAGCATTTTTTGTTGGAAATTCAATATAGCGGATGAGTCTTGTTATTGTGGAATTGTACTGAAATGAGACAAAACAAATTGCTCTTGACTCTTAATCAAATACGCATATATTAATCATGAAAACCTTGAGAGTTACATGGTCGTCCCTGCTTTTATCCTCCCCTGGTTCCTTGCTTTCAGAAAACGGTTGCTCTTCTCTTTGGTCTACACTTAACTGTCAAAGTTGATAGTAACTGATTTTCTATGCCTTGTATGCTAGTGGTCTATACCTATGACCAAGTTTTCACTACGATTATTTAGTAATTTCATATAGACAACACAAAATACGTCCTATCATCTCCTTCCCAGTCTTGAGAACCTGATTTGGTGAATCAAGGCTATCTATGATCTTCTCTGTGCTTATATAGTTCTAATTTTGAACCGTTGTATAACTTTGGCATAACTTCACCACTCGGTGTACTTAATTGGTAAGAACCGTTGGAGTAGCGATTATGAATTACATAAGGCCCTAACCATCGGGGCTTGAATTTTTGCCCATGTTGCTTCATTAACCAATTATCGATCATCAAAATCAAGTCGCCACGGTTGAACTTTACCGTTTTCTTGGCCGCATCGTGCTTCGCTTTCCTTCGATTTTGTAATGTTTCATAATGGAATAAAGCTTGTCGTTGTGACTCGTCTAATTTCTCTAACATAAGAACGCGGGCCTTTAGTGACCCTGCATCGTCCATCCCGTGCTTGACTGCTGTACATAGTGAAACTAATTCCAGCTTGATAGGTATTGTGGCTTCTAAACCATATGCCAACTGGAATGGCGTATATCCTGTAGCGCTCTTGTGTGCAGTTTGATAAGCCCACAAGGCTTCGTTCACGTGCAGATCACACTCCCACCTCTTTTCTAAAACGACTTTTCCGATGATCCCAGTCAAAATCCCGTTCGTCTTCTCAACAAGACCGTTTTCCTGAGGATAGTAAGGGCTGGCGCGTCAATGCTTGACCGACAACTTTTGCATGAGCGTCGAGAGTAACTCGTTGACGAAATGAGTCCCGCGGTCCGTGACTATTTCCAACGAACAACCATATCAGCAAATAACTTGATTATAAATGAAATCAGCTGCCGTTTTCTGGTTGCATCTCTTTACAGGTGCTGCTTCTGCCCATTTTGAAAGATAATCCGTGGCCACAATCAAATATTCATTTTGTTTGGCCGTCATAGGTAGGGACCCGACAAAATCCACTCCCCATTTCTCAAAAACTCCAGTTGGATATATTGGTTGCAATTCCGTGTAGGATATGATTCTTTTGCCGTAAGCTTGGCACTGATAACAGCTGCAACAATATTCATTACTATCATGAAAAATAGTAGGCCAGAACAAAACAGCTTGTAGTATCTTCCTTACAGTTGTCTCGGTAGAGAAGTGTCCTCCGCATAAACCCTCGTGACATTGTTTAAGTACGTCTCTCGATTCTTCAACCGTCACAGCTCGCCTTAAGACACCGTCCTTGCCTTTCTTATAGAGGTCCTTCTCAACGAGTGAATATGTCTGACTCTGCCTTCGAATTTTTTGTCTTTGTCTTGATTCAGAGCCTTCGGGGAAACTCAATGTTTTAAGGTACAACTTTATTCCTTCATAACCAAAAATGTCTGGTTCAGTCTCTGTGGCCAAAACAAAACACTCGACATCATCCGACAAAGCTCCGAGGTCTTCGTGTGATGGATTCCCCAGTTCGAGGAGTAGCCCTGCGTGAGAAGTCCGCGTGCCTTTGATAGTTTTCACCTCCAGGTTGTAGTTCTGTAAAGCCGCCATTAATCGTGCACTTCTCCCTTCACGATCTTTTTGTTGTAACAACTGCTTCAAACCTTCCATGTCACTTTGTATTGAGATTGATTGGTTGCTCGAGAGCAAATAATGCTTGAATTTTGTACACGCGAATAACAAAGCTATTCCTAGCTTTTCGAGAGGAGCATACTTTTGCTCACATAAGGTCAATAGCCTGCTTGCGTAATAAATAGGGTGTGCTCTTCCAGCCTCGTCATTTTGAAGTAGTACTGCTGCGACTGCATGTTCAGTGGCAGATGGACTTATAATGAATTGTTTGTCCCATATGGGATTTTTGACTATTGGATCGCTCGCCAATCTTTCTTTAATATATGAGAATGTTTGCTCACACTGGTCGCCCCATATGAAGGAAGAAGCTTTGTTGATTAGTGCGCTTATGGGGCACCCAATACCTCCCAAATTTGGTATAAAATGATTGTGATAAATCGTGGCTCCCCACAATTTTGCGACTTGTTCACGTGAGATGGGTTGAGTCATCTCTTGTATTCGTTTCACTTTATCTGGATCACTCGCATGCCCCCAGCAAACACTATATGCCCGAGAAGCGGACCTTCTTCAAAACCAACTCTGCATTTTTCAGGAGATAAAGAGCATCCGTGTTCACGCAATTTTTGAAAGGCAGCTCGGACCTGTTGCACGTGTTTGATTCGGTCGCCATATACGGCAAAATCGTCAAGATAAACGCGGATCAATTGACCGATGTAAGGACCAAAGATTTTTAGCTGCACTCTTTGAAAAGTGCCTCCGGCATTACACAAACCGAAAGGCATTCTTAAATAAGCATACGTTCCCCACAGAGTAGTGAAGGTAGTATATAAGATGCTATCTTTGTGCACCTTCACTTGATGATATCCGGCGTAGCCATCACAAAAAGTAAACATTTCATGCCCCGCTACCTCGTCTAAACGTTCATCTATGTGAGGTAATGGTTGCCGATCCTTCTTTGTAAACTTATTTAATGCTTTGTAGTTTACGCACACTCGCCACTTTCCTCCTTTCTTGGGCACAATTACAACTGGCAAGACCCACTCGGTATTTTTTACTTATGTGATAAAACCTCCTTCCAGTAAACGATCCAACTCCGCTCTTAATACGCTCATCTTTTCAGGAGCCATGGGCTTTTGTTTTGATCTTACTTGTCGAGCAGCTTCGGTTAATTTGATTCCATGCTCATCCACAGTAATTGCAGGTAAATCGCAATGTCTGGTTACAAAAAGGTCAGAATATTCTAACACCAATCCTTCGAAATCTGTTCTTTCTTGAATTGATAATGTTGGCCCAAATTTGACTTTATTCAATAATTCATTTTGCCTAGTATGTTCAACATCTTGGTCGTCAATGAACTGCATTGAATCGCTGACAACTTGTGGAAGGACATCTAAAGCGTATAGCTCAGCTTTTGAAACGTCACTCTCGACGCTTGAATTATCGTCAGGTTCAGACTCCCATGACGAGTCTTCGTGCCCGTCAGAACTTGAACAATCTTCCGATGAGCTGGTTTCTAACGAACTTGCACTTGCATCCGGTATTACACGTATACTGACGCAATTGTATGAGGTACCAATCTTCATCTTGCCTTTATCCCAATAATTAACTGCGCGGACTTGTCTGAGCCACGGTCTGCCCAAAATCATGGGGTATTCGTCTTTTCCTGATGAAATATCAAGTACGTGGAAATCAAGTTTCAGAGTAACTCCGTTTACAGTCACAGGGATTTGGCTTATCTGTCCCAAAGAACGGACGCATCTTTGATCGGCAACCTTTAGTCGTATCGATGACAGTTTGTTTGGCTCAATTCCGGCTGCATTCATGAACCAACTTGATATCACATTAATGGCCGCGCCACCGTCTATCAGGCAACCACTAACTTCGCAGCCGTTAACCATTGCTTCCACCTGCGGCGACCGTAAATCCCCGCTTGCTTTCTAAGCCACGTTAACCTTTGCAATTTGTTTGCGTCTTCTCGTACTAATGCCTTCCCGTAATTCGCGACGTAATGAGGGACATCGCGCTACCAATTGACCAACGGTAATATTTGCCGTTCGTTTACTTAAGTCTTGGATTAATGAGTATTCTGATTGACCTCCACTCAACAATAAGTCATCGATGTCGATTTTGCGTTGTGGTCTCTTGGTAGATTCTCATTTGTCAGCTCGAAAATGCTTGTCTCAATGTTTCATATGCATATGTTTCGTATGCTCCTCAGGTTCTTTGTGTGGCCGACTTCTTTTAGCCATCATTACTTCAGGATCCAATTCCTAAACTCGTGACGAGGGCATTACTTGTAGCAGATTTACCTCGGCCAACTTAGCTGTAGAAACGGCTGGGGGTTTATCCAAGTCCGGCAATCCGACCGATAATGACCTTTCCTTCCACAGCTATGGCATATAACAAATTGGACGTTCTTGCTGGTGTTTGGCCTATTGTCTGCAACTGGGCTTTTAGATCGCAATGAACTCTGACCTTGTATCAGGAATAACTTTAAATCTCTCATTTCTGAAACAAGCTGAGAAATGTCATTGTTCTTCGCCGACAAGTCACTGATAGCTTCAGTTATAGCAGGAGTTGTCTGTACCAACCAGGTCACGACAGGTGTAAGAGCTGCTGTGAGTATTTGTGGTTGCGCAATGCTGATTAGGTTCGCTTCTTTCTTCTGTGCAAGCGCGAGGACCGTTTCAAAAGTGCTAGGCTCCTTCTAGGCAACTATTTCCTGTATCGTGGGCTTCAAACCGCCAATAAAACTTCTTAATGCTAAAGCATCCATACTGGAGATGGTTGCTGAAGTACGATCCTCATCACCTACTTTTACTCCATCATGCGCAACACTGGTAACTCTCAAGTTTCGTTGTATTCGGGATTGAATTTCTCTCACTCTTTCACTGAATTGACGTACTGTCTCTTCTTCACGCTACCGCATGAGGCTGAGAGTGCCTATGAGAGTTTGATAGCTCTCTTTCTCTTGAAATTCTGAAATAAGCGCCGTTGTGAGTATGTCCCATGTTGACCGGGTTTGTTGAGTCTGCCGTTCGTACCAGAACGATGCTGTATCGTCAAAGTGAATGGGTAGCAACTCTAACCAGCTTTGTTCACTTCGATCTCCGTTTGCCATGCAAGCTCTCTGAAATTGTTTCAAGAAACGCTCCGGATCCTCTTTCTCTTTTCCTGTGAATACTGGTATGGAAACCATGATGATACGATTTGTTCGTTGTTCTTTTAACTTTTGATAGTCTTGACGAGACTCTTGCTCACGTCGATGCAAAAAAAGTGTCCACAATGTCGCTTCGAAATGTGTGGTCAAGGACTCCTCTCTTTCTAGATTATACCTGCTATGCATACATATTTATTTTATAAAGACTTACTTACTTGTGCTGCATGATATGAAATATGTGTAATTTCCACTAATCTATAAAATTCTGCTTAACATCCATAAAGCTCCACTATCTTAGCAAACACTATCTGGGCGTTCACTGAGCGACGGTTCCTGGTTGTTTCGTGATTGCCAACAAGCTGACGAAGAGGATGCGTTGCGAATCCGCGAAGGGGACGTTGAAAGACTTCAAGCTTGTTTCTCTGGAGGTGAAAACTTATAGGCGTAGCTGCAGTAATAGCCGCTCTTTCAATACGGTGCAGAGTTGGTGCCGCTGTCTCACTCGCTGCTACAAAGTTCGCACACCCTCTTCGCACTACAATCGATCGCACGCAACGGCATTCAAGAAAATGGTAATGGCCAGCAGTCTATCCCTGAAGATCAAAGACCCACTGCATAGCAAAACAGCAAGCGTCTCGAGAGATTGTGATTGATCTCCGTTTCAGGCCTGAGTGTATGAATTCTTCGAAATAGTAAGTTTGATTCGAGAAATCAAAAGTGTTGGGGCGCTCCTTCAAGAGCACAAAATCAGATCACTCAATCCTCCAAGCCAATAATCCTTTGTCACCTCTGAGATCTATCACGTGATTCTCATAGCTGTCCGAATCGTAAGTTGCTTCAACCTCCGGGGACTTCACATTCTCACTCTTAACTCCTCGTTTTGATCCTCTCCTACGCCCTGCTGCTTGGTAAGGATGTTTTCATGTGAGAGCTATTGCGTTTGTTGTTGATCGAATCTGCTTCATGATGCTGATTTTAATAATTTTTCTTCGCTGCTACGTCTGCATGTTGATTTTGGCTTCGGGGTACGTGCTTGATACTTATAGAGGAAAAACTTTGGGTCAATTGTAGAGCAGTTTCGAAACAGGGAATCAGGTTCGGTGATCGTACCTCCCAGTCTCCTCCTACCTGATTACATACTAATTTGGAATCGCCGAAGATTTGGAGAACTTTCACGTTCCTTTCTCGAGCCAATTCTAAACCAGTAATGAGGGCCGCATATTCAGCCTGGTTACAAGTAAGATGTTTCCCCAGATCTTGATGAAAAACTTCCTTCACTCCTGCAGGACTTTCTAAAACCACTCCAGCACCAGATCCCAAAGTTTTTGAACTGGATCCGTCAAAGTTTAATTTCCAAGCATGCATTGAACGAGTAACGTACTAGCGTTAGTATTGTGGCCACGGATCCGATACCATATTCACGATTCACAGCACCAATATAATCGAATAACAGAAACCAAGTTTGCACTGTAGTTGATTCTACAGTTCCTGAACTGTGACTGAAATTTCCTCATCGATCAGGTGGTGGCGCGAGTGCATGTGTGTTCTTCAACCAAAGTTAGTGGTTGCCTGATGCCAAGAAGTTTGCACTTATAATGAACGCATCGTCTTGCGCATCTGCATCGTAAGTGGTCTTCACTGTTCTCATCATCACTGTCGGATTTGCCATCACATCCATCATAGAGAATGAAAATATTATTCACCAAGTCCTGCTCACTGGTACCAATATCAGTGGAAAATCCAATAATAATTATTTTTCGCTCCGATAGCTGCTCATAGATCTCCAAGAGCAAACCCGGATCTTTCTGAGTGTAGTGCTTGTACTCGTCGTAAGTTGAAAATTAATACTCGGACGTCATGGGAGTCCGAATTAACGTTGGAAGTTCTTACTGACGGTATCCAAGTTTCAAGTTCTGGAGACCTGTAGTCGGCAACCATTTGAGATGACTCAACCTGAACGGCAGTGGATCAGGATCCAACGACGCTCCACTCCAACGACGCTCCAGCACCGAAATAAATTGTGATCAGAAATGCTTCGAAGCATTGGATAGGAAGTCATTATGCAGGAAAACATTTACATATCATCAACACAGGATTCGGTTCGTCAGAGTCCGTAGCCGAAGTACAGTGTATTATTGTCGGATATTTCGATGCTGTCTCAACTACAAAGGCTGTCTCAAAGCGAAGCAGTGAAGTTGGCTTCATTGAAGTGTACCATGTCGAAATCAGCTTCAACTGATCTATCAAGGTGGCGTAGTTATCTTCATTAAGCGCTCAGCAGGGAGAATAAACAATTGAAGCCCTGAGGTACTGGAATTAGAGCTCTTGATAAATGAAAGATGGTTCAGCATAAGAATTGTCTTCTGAAAAAAAACGGGTTGAGTTCGTCGTAGTCTGGTAACTTGATGAGATAGCTCGCGCGTGCATCTAAAATCTCGGTGTTCTGTTCCAGTTTTTCGGGTTCCAGCAACTGAGGTGTTTGGGCGAAGCACATCTTCGGAGATTGCTCTCTGAATCCACGTTCACCATGTTCACCGCTCCATTGGTTATCGCTTACTCCCGGCTCTCACCCTTCGACAAATTCTCCGAGGTCCCGGCAACGGAACCAGACGAAATGAGACAAAACAAATTACTCTTGACTGTTAATCAAATACGCATATATTAATCATGACAACCTTGAGAGTTACATGGTCGTCGCTGCTTATATCCTCCCCTGGTTCCTTGCTTTCAGAAAACGGTTGCTCCTCTTTGGTCTAAACTGTCAAAGTTGATAGTAACTGATTTTCAATGCCTTGTATGCTAGTGGTCTATAACTATGACCGAGTTCACTACGATTATTTTGTAATTTCATATAGACAACACAAAAAACGTCCTATCAGTACCTTCATTTACTCGTGCTGTATGTGCTGGTTATTCTTTGGTTGCACTGAAGCTAGGTGAGATGAGATTGCTTCAACAAGATAGAAATGCATAACGTTCTAACGCATGAAAACACAATACACATTTTATTCACGTGCAAAAGGGCCCAAATTTTTCAGAGATGGTTATGCCCATGAAACAACGTGATCAGTAGACGTATCCGATGGATGAATGGATGGATGGATCACG
This sequence comes from Bryoerythrophyllum caledonicum, assembly GCA_963971425.1. Taxonomy (NCBI): domain Eukaryota; kingdom Viridiplantae; phylum Streptophyta; class Bryopsida; order Pottiales; family Pottiaceae; genus Bryoerythrophyllum; species Bryoerythrophyllum caledonicum. The sequence goes on along the minus strand of OZ020526.1, from coordinate 16,706,530 downwards.
GCTTGCCTCCGTTGTTGAAGAGCTTCTCCATGGCCTGCAGAGCCTGGATGGCGGCCTGGATGTAGAAGTTGATGGGTCCGGCGAGGGGCGCCAGCGGATTGGCGGCGGCCTCCTCCTTGACGTCCTCGTCCACCGACGGCAGCGGTGCCTTCGGGTTCTCGTCGAACCTCTTGGCCTGCTCCAGGTACGTGTCCATGCGCGGCGTCGCGAAGAGCCGCAGGCTCTCAATGTCGCCCCTCGCCGCGAACCGCTGCCGGTCGTGCGACGTCTCTGACGAGAGCGCGTAGGGGCGGCCCTGCTTCTCGTACACGTCCTCCGACTTCATCAGCTTCAGCAGCTGTTGCAGCTCCGTCCTGAGCATGTCCACTAGCGGGTTCGACTGCTCCACCACGTCCTCCAGCGCGTTCTGGGCCTCCACCAGCTTATCCCGGGCATCCCCCAGGTTCTTGCCGTCCGCCATGGTCCTCGCCGCCTTGATCATCGTCACCGTCTTCAGACGGGCCTCCTCTGTCTGCACCTCCGGCGCCGGCTGGTCATCCTCCGGGGCAACCGTGCCGGTGCGCCGCACGGTCACCGTCGCGGGAGGCGCACCAAAAGGCTTCCCACCGGTGGTGTATGAGTACGAGACCTCGAGGATGTCGGCGCCGCGCTCCCTCTGGATGGAGGGGAGGAGGAGGTCGACGATGACCTTGCGCATCTCCTTGCTGTACAGGTCGCCGAAGGTGACGGTGACCGAGCCGGCGTCCGGCTTCTGCGGGTAGCTCCCGGCGGTTACCTTCTGTACCGTCGACTCGTCCTCGACGCGCGCCACCTTCAACGTGAGGTCCTTCACCACGACGGTGAGCAGGCCGGCGAGGCACTGGGAGAAGGCCTTACTGAGGTCGCCGATGTCGTTGACGGGGGAGAACGTCCCTCCCGCACTGTTTTTGGCGACCACGTTCAGCACCTTGGGGTCGTAGCCCGCGCCGAAACCAAAGGTGTAGACGGGCACATTGCCGATGACAACCTGGCCAGCGTCGCCTACGTTCTGCTCGCCGTCGGACATGAGCATGACGCCGAAAATACGGCCGCCACTGAGCTTGCGGTCGGCGAGGACCTTCAGCCCGGTGCGGAGGCCGTCGGTGATGTTGGTGTTGCCCCCGGCCGTGAGGCCGTCGATGTGTCCCTGCAGCGCCGGCTGCGAGGCCTCGGTGATCTGGCGCAGCGGGCAGAGCCTAGCGGCGGCGGTGGAGAAGGTGACGATGGAGAGACGGTCGATGGGGCTGAGCTTCTTGATGACGAACTGCATAGCGGTCTTCATCTTGTCGAGCTTGTCGACCGCCATGCTGCCGCTGACGTCGAGCACGGCCACCAGATCCAGGCCGGAGCGGTCGCCAGTGTTGTCGCCGCCGGTGAGCTCCAGTAGCAACTTCTGGGTGTTCTCCCCGAGTGGCGCCTTGTTGCTGTTCTTGATCACCAGCTGCACTCTCCCGGGCACGATCGGCGTCGGCGGAGGCCCTGCATCCCACCGCCATTGCAACAAATCAACACATGATCCATTCAGTATAATTCTTTCGTTCTTACTTCATTATTACCAAAATTGCATACACGAAGATAGAATCATATGCAAAAAAAATTGAAGACGAATCCTCTGCAAAATTGGGTTGAGTTACTGAACCTGCATTTGGAGGAGTAACGATTGGTTCGTCATCGTTGAAGGACATGGCGAGAGAAGATAAGCTTACGGATGTTCAACAATTGCTCTACACATGCTCTACTTCCTAGCTAGTACCATGCTCCTTCGGTCTGCTGAAGTCTTGCTCATCCTCTGTTATATAGCCAGAACGTATGGGCAAGATTAGAGTGTTCATGAAAGTACTAGGCATGGCGACCCGGAATTAAATACTGTATCCTGGGTTACATTAGTTGCCATGAATGTGGAGTGCCGAAATTGAGAAATCAAAAAGGTTGAGTGACCATGGATGTCCGGTTGAATTTAGAGTGCAAATAATGAAAGGAGGAGGCTAAATGGGGTTGGGCTTGGATTCAGTGGTCTTGGATTGTCCTTATTTCAAATGAAGTTTACGTACCAACTGGCAGTCACGTCCTGCTTGCTTACAATGTGAGCAGTCATTGCACCCGTTTTGGTAGAGTTCAAAACCTCATTGTAGATGCTTCCCTGCTACGGACACACGCAGGTTATTCCGGAAGCGACACATTTCACGTGAAGGCCTGCTGATTTCAGATCCCATCTCCTCATCAAAGCGGCGCAGAGCTATATATGAAATATTCAGAGCTGGACACACTGTCAAGATACCTATTGGACAGAAGACGTTGCCTTACAGATCGGTGATTGGATCTCTGATCCCACAATCGAGAACTTTACCGTAGAATTAATCTGAAGCGTTCTGTCATATAGGCAGTCTACCATATTATCGTCGCAGGTTGTTCCAAAAAGGAAATCACATGCATTGAACGTGATGGCTTTGTCGGAGCCCAGCATCCCATCAGAAGCGGTGCAGAGCTGGACATAATGTGGACTGCCGCATTCATCACTCCCGAAAATATCATTATTTGAAAGAATTCTTGGCAGCTTTCTTTTTCTTTTTTTTTCCTTTTTTTTTTTTTTTTTTTTTTTTTTGGTTTGCTTTTCGGCGATCTGAGGCCAAATTGGCGAAAAAAAAATCTTTAAAAAGAATATTCCCGAAAAAAGTGGGAAATTTGTGAGTTATTTGTATAGGGAACTGGTCTTTTGTCCTCCTTTTTTCATGCAAAAGAGAATCTAACCTCTATTTGAGTGTAGCCGCAAAGTAATCCTCTGAAAAAAAATTCAGGGTTTGAGGGTTTTGAGGAGGTGTTATTTATGGCACAAGTGGGCACATTTTGGCATGTATCCTACAATCCTAGAGTTGTGCATGATGTGAAGGGTCAGAGTTGCTTAAAATTAAAGCCAGGCACAAACTCGAGTTTGGGAATTCTAGGGCTCAAAAACTAGTCTATCCAGTGTTCTATTCAAGGTCTACAGTGAAACCCTGCCAGTGGACTCGGCGACCCTGGCTTTTCCATTTTGTAGGTTAGAAACTTAGGATTTGAGGTACTTTGCGGATAACTCTTATATCACCAAATTCTTATTGATGACCATTATCGTATCGCCATACTGCCACTAATGAAGAGGGGGGACTCTATTCCGTTGCCAGAAAGAAGTACAAATCTATGTTTTTCAAAGAAGAACTCTCCAAAATAGATATTTATGAAGAAAATTTGATTTTAAGTGGTTTCAAAAGTAATTTTGTGTCTCCAAAGTTGCCGTCTCCAGAAAATTTGTGTCGCCACTCTGGCAAAAATTGTGAAACAAAAAAAAAACCTGTCAATCTGGTTCTTGGTACAGAATCTAACGTTGACAAATGCGGCTTTGGCAATTGTAGCGCACATGTTGCACTCATCCCTCCCATAAGTTATACCTCTCCTAGGTTATAATGCCACTAACTTATACCCTTTGCTAACAGTAACCTCGACTAAGTTCTAGCTGCCCATGACAGATGATGTTTAGTGTCATGGGCAGTGAATGACTTGTAAACGCTTTAAGTTTTCACTCTTGATGATTATTTTAACCGACCATGTCCACTATGATCCCCCTCTTTGAGTAGTACAGATTGTTGTGCTCTTAGTGAGAATTTATATCAAAAGTTAAAACTTACAGCATTTACGAGTCATTTACTGCCCATGATACTAAACATCAAAATCAATGTAGTGGTGCCATGTGACTAGTGCTGACGTGTTTGAGAATTATAGCACAAAATTGGTGAATGATGTTGTTTTATGTTTTTGAGACCAATTCATTACTGACTCAACAATGCTACTACTCCTTCACATGTCACTATTCAATCATAGTAGTGCCACAATCCTCGCATGTCCTGCCACCTTCTTATCAAGACTGTTTTGAATGGTTTTCAAACAATTTTTGAGCTTTTCAACCATCCAACTTGCCTATGAACAGGTCACGTCGGCTTGGTCATGTGACATTTTCGCATGCCATGTGACGTGGCGCTTGATGTTAGGCCAATCTTAGGAAATGACAGTAGGTGGATGGAGATGAAATTGTGCTGAAGTTACCAAGTCCTCTACTAAAGCTACCACTAACTTTTGACCTCTACTAAGTTCTTCCCATCTCCATCCATTGTGCTAGAATTGGCTAATATAACTAATGGATTATGGGAGGGATGAGTGTTGATCGATCCTTAGAAAAAACACACAATAAATTGAGAGGAGATAGCGTTATTTTCTTCAAGAAGAGGAGATTGGAAAGAGATAGCATTGTTTATGGTTGTAGGAATAAGTAGCAATGAACGACCTAGAGGTGACACCGAGAGTGTTCGTCCATTCCCACTCATCATTCCCACTCGTTTGGTTTCGATCCATTTAATGTCTGCCTTAATTATACAGAGTACACTAACATGATTCACAACGTATGCCTTATTAAAACAGAGTATGCTAGCATATGTGCCTTAATTATACAGAGTACATTAACATGATTCACAACGTATGCCTTATTAAAACAGAGTATGCTAGCATATGTGGCGTGAGTGGGGTGTGAGTAAATTTTGACGATTTTGACCCTTTTTGCAACTATCTCCTAAAATGGACTTGTTTGGAAACTAAAACCACATCTAACTCCGTGGGTCGGTGCCAAGACTGATGGCGCCGAGGTGAAACATGTCAGCGCCACTTAATCTCGCGTCGACATTCTTGCCACGCTGGACGTTAGCGGCCGCGAAGATGACTTGGCGCTAATGTGTCAAAACCTTGGCGCCATGACACTTGGCGCCAAGCCTAGACATAGGCGTTTACGGTAGTTCCATACCACATTACCGGCGCCAAATTATATGGCGCCAACGTGAATAACATCGGCACCAAATTATCTAGAGTAAGCCATTTATATAAAATACCAACAAGTAAAGCATCAACAATCATTCCACCAAACCTTCAATTTAATAGCTAACAGATTTTAATCGGCAACAAGAGAATAAAATGGCATGGCAAGTCATACTAATACATGTGACGGACAACTAATATATGTGTTACGCTAATTTCTCGATCATAATCTCTAACTAACCAACTCATTAACAAACCTACCTATGCCACATTTTGCACCAAATCAACACTACATATTCCGAAAACATTGAAGGAATCAAACAAAAACCTATATCCAACACAATTGATATATAACAATTCAACAACATATAAACAATTCATCTACTAATTTCATACGATTGATGGACATAGGAACAATAAACTCAAATAATCCTAACTCAATAAAACAATTAATCAACAATTTAATTTTAATAAAATACATTCATACATGGAGGAATGACAAACTAGCATCATACATCTAATGCAAATGAATTGTATTACAAGAAAATGAGGGATTTGGAGGAAAAAGAGAAAAATAGGATTTCAAAAAATTTGACAAAATGCGACCAAATCAAATGTCTCTAATTGGTGGAAAAGGGAAGAAGAGAAAGAGTTTATCTCTAGGGATGGATCCCAAGTGAAAAACACAAAACATCCGGTCAGATTTGGTGGATTTTGGAGATGGAGTGAGAAGGAGGTGGGAAGAGGCGCGTTGGTTTGTGTAGCGCTTCAGGTCTGTGAGTGGGATTGGCCCACTTGCAGCCTCTGGACGTTACTTTTGTTAGAGGGATCGGCGCCATCAGCCATGGCGCCGATCATAGCTATACAAGGGCTGCACTAGAAGACCCTAAATGCCTAAGTCTAGGCTTGGCGCCAAACGTAATGGCACCAATACTAGACATGTGAGCGCCACGTCATCCACGCGACATGTCAACGTCCAGTGTGGCAAGAAATCCGGCGCCATTTAAAGTGGCACCAACATGTACATGTTTGGCGCCTTCAGGGTTGGCATCGTCTCTGGGGTCAAATGTGGTTATAGTTTCCAAACAAGTCCATTTTGGATTTTGAATTTTTAAATATCACTTTTTAGAGAAGAAATCACATGTTTTCATTATGTCATGAAAATCATAGATTTTTTTGTGAAAATTTGAAATTATTGTGATTTTTTGAAGAAAAAGTGAAAAAAAATCATATTAAATACAAATTGTGCTAATTTTTTTTGAAAATTTTACTTCAGGTAGACATCATAGTGCCGAAACATGTGGTATAAATGAAACTTCCGTGCTCAGCTCAAAATAGTAAATTGGTTATAGGATCAAATTTCAAATTTCAATAGCTTATTCAAGTTTATGTATTTAAAAAATAAATTAGAATTGAAATGGATACATAACTTCATAAACTCCATTTTTTTTTAGTTGGACTCAAGTTTAAAAACATAATTTTAATGGATCAAATTAAGATTTAAAGCTAGAGGTAGAAGTTTCTCAAATCCACTACATTAAGATCTTTGTCACAAACATTTTCTTTCATAGATAAAACACGATCACCTCAATGAGGCAAGTTCCATCATCATCTTTTGCTTCCGCATTCAATAAATTCTTCACCAAATAAAAGGGATGAAAAATGATCATTTACATCGCTGCTCATCCCCAAATGTCATCCGAGAGCCAGAAAGTGGCTGCTTCGGCGATTAAAGGTCAATGAAATTTTAGGGTGGATCTAATACAAACAACAAATATGCATATCAATCGAACTGATGTTTCGCTTGCCAGTTCTAGGCCGATGACCATTGTATGTAGTACTTGCTTTCGTTCTTACTGCAAAGACACGCAGATCTCCTGCTCGCTCTCGAATTTCATATCTTGCTAAGTTCGGCACCAGCAAAGAAAATTGAAATATCAAACGTACCATTAATTGTTACTCTCAAACAGAATTGCATACACGATAAGTGGTACTTTTGATACATGCAAGAAAAACAAACTTTAGAAGTTTTCATCGAGGAAAGTAATTAGTGTTCCAAGCGTAGCTGATGGATTCTTAGTGGTGGATGATAATGGATTCTTAGTAGTGGATGTTGGTAGAAAGGAGTAATTTGCACGCCCATCTCTCGAACGATCGCTCTATAAATCTGCCATCTCGAAGTGTGATATGCAAGTAGTAATCTGCAGGTTGCTAGCTAGCGAAGTAGCGAAAATGGGCGGAGAGAGCCGCGGCAGCATTGCCTTCTTCGCTACCTACAGACCGCCGGTGCCGCTCGACATCTTCTCCTGCCCCGTCCCGCCCTCCTCCCACCGCGACGAGCTCCACCTCACCGACGGCGTCTCCTACAATTACAACTGCCGCCCCATCCCTCCCGCGGCGCTCAAGATCCTCCTCCAGCGCCCCAAGCTCGCAACGGAGGGCGGCGCCACTGACGCTGACGTCGATGCCAATCGCGTCTCCGGCTTCGTCTTCGTCTCCGAGAGAGACGACAGCCTAGAGACGCTCCGCATCGCCCTGCGGTTCAATGCCGACAAGAAGGTGAAGGTGTTCAGCCTGGCCGACATCTACGGCGCCACCGAGTTCGGCGGCACGCGCCTGGAGGACAGCGGCTGCATCGGCGGCGGCTATAAGGTGGGCTCTCGCACCGTCGACCACTCGCTCGTCTACGTCTCCACCAAGGAGCCGGTGCAAGAACGCCGCAGCCCCTGGACCGTCGTCTACAAGACCAACCTTAGAACTGGCAAGACCGATCGCCTCACTCCCAAAGGTAATTTCTTTCTCTGGTTGTGAATTGAGTAATCTCATCTACTTAATTGCACTGTGTATGTGTGCTATATGCAGGGGTCTTTGATTTGAGCCCGGCCGTGTCGACGTCGGGGAAGAAGGTGGCGGTGGCGTCGTTCCAAGGGAAGGGCTGGGAGGGCGAGATCGAGGACCTGCAGACCGATATCTACGCGATGAACGTGGAGAAGCCGCTGGAACGCGTGCGGCTGATCAAGAACGGCGGGTGGCCGGCGTGGGCCAGCGATGACGTCATCTTCTTCCACAGGAAAGTCGGTGAGACCTGGGGCGTCTTCCGGCTCACCATCAGCACCGGGGAGACCGTCCGAGTGACACCCGAGGCATTCGACGCGGTGACTCCGGCGGCCATCAGCGAGACCAAAGTGGCGGTGGCCACCATCCGCCAGAAGTCCAAGTTCAGCGACGTCCGTGAGGAGGCGCAGTACCGCCACATCGAGGTCTTCGACGCGGCCGCGCCGGGGAATCCGCCGGTGCAGATCACCCAGAAGACCAGGCCTAAAGGCGACCACTACAGCCCCTTCGTGCTGGACGGCGGCGGCCGCGTCGGGTATCACCGCTGCAGGAGTGACCTTCTGCAGCACGGCGATGACGTCCCTCGTAACTTCCACAAGCTGGAGTCCCCTGTGAAGGAAGTCGGGCTGTTCCGGGTGTCCGGCGTGTTCCCGACCATCTCCAAGGACGGCTCGAAGCTGGCCTTCGTGGACAACGAGTTCAAGGCCGTGTGGGTCGTCGACAGCCAGGGGCTGCGCATCGTGTACGAGACCAAGGGCCCCGACAACATCTTCTCCCCGATGTGGAACCAGAACCCCAGCAAGGACGTCCTCTACGTCTGCATGGGCCCCTCCTTCAACGCCGCCAAGCCCCTGGAGATTTATGCCATTCCCAACGTCTCCAGCGGCGTGCGGCAGCGCCGGATGCTCACCAAGGGCGGGTTCAACAACGCGTTCCCGTCGAGCAGCCCGGACGGGAAAAAGTTCGTGTTCCGGTCGACTAGAGACTGGGGGGAGAAGAGGCACAAGAACCTGTATATCATGGAGGACGCGGAGGTCGGGGAGTACGGTGACGGGACGGTGACGCGGCTGACCAACGGGGAGTGGACCGATACCCACTGCCAGTGGTCTCCGAACGGGGACTGGATCGTCTTCTCGTCGACGCGCGACAAGCCGAAGAATGCACCGGAGCGGGACAACGGCCTGGACCCGGGTTTCTTCGCCGTGTTCCTGGTGAAGGCGAGCGACCCGACGGTGGTGATCCGGGTGCTGAAGAGCGGGGACGACGTGGGCGGGCACGTGAACCACCCGGTGTTCAGTCCGGATGGGAGGAGTATCGCGGTGACGGCGGACCTGGCGGCGGTGACCGCGGAGCCGATCTCGCTGCCGCTGTTCCTGCACTCGGTGAGGCCGTACGGGGACATCTTCGCGGTGGACATCAACACGGAGGACATAACGAAGAACAGGGACGTGAAGAAGTTTCATCGCATCACGCACAGCCGGTACGAGTACTCAACGCCGGCGTGGACGGTGTTCGCGACGGACGATCCGAACGCGCAGTGGAACGTGCTGGTGAAGAAGGACTCGTACGCGCCGGCGTGCCCGTATGCGTACCCGGACGGCGGCGAGAGCTGGCACATGACTGGGCACCTCTGCATCCCCAAGAGGTGTTGCTGATTAATTGCTGCCGTCCTTAGGTTGATCGATGAATAAATCGAGCAAGTATTGTTATTGCGAAATATAAATCTCTGGTGAAAAATCCATAATCCAGGTATTACGTTTTTTCACATTATCGGGCCTGGTACCAAACAAACCTGCTAATCCACACGAAACTTAGATCTCAGGAGACTCCACTTTATAATTTTCGGACAACGTGTGTGAGTAAACCTTCTTTATTATCATCCTCAAATAAATGAAGTTCACCAAAAAAATATAATATCAATCGGGAGTGTGCGAACATGCACCCCTTGCACAATTGTTTTGGTATACACTACATCCCTTCCCCACCTCTAAGTTGATGTACAATGAACAAATCAAACTCGGCATGGTGGTATCGAATTTAAACCCCGTGTTCAAAAATTGCAACCAAGTGTAATGTACCAAAAAGCCGACACGAAGTAGAGGTTTGGTTGTTCTCCCTTGCTCATTGCACAAGTGTAACCGGTTTGGATGTGTCAGCTACCGTGAAATGGTCATGAGAATGGAGGGGTGGACTTTTAAACGTTGGACCTGAACCCGTGTTTAATTGAGAATGAAAGACCTGTAACCCCTGGTTGTGTTTCAAAGATCTGTGGTGGCATGCAAAATGTCAAATGTGAAGAAGGATTGTGCTAGCATAAGAGAGGGGAGTTAGCTAAGACACAGGCGTGTTTTAGTACAACAGAACAGAAAAATGAAGTGGAAAATGGTGATTTTGGTGCAGAAAGTGCATTTTATAGAGCCGGGGCAGTTGATGAGTAAAGGATTTTGTTTTAAAATAACTGTGGACATGGATTTTAGAGATTCATCATCACAAATCAAGCTCAGAAATAGGTCGAGAGAGCTGTAAGCATGAACAAGAATAGCAAGAAATTGAAGGAAAATTGGCTTGAGAAGTGATCAGCTGTAGAGGCGGTTGGAAAAGTGTAGATGGGCAGTTGTAAGGGTGGTGTAGCCGTGCTCAACCCCTAGCCCGCCATTGTTAAAGGGAGATTTCACCTCAAGTTCACGTGAAGAATCTGCTCTATGCTCATTCAAACTGAAGTTCCAAGCAGTAAGATACAAGTCCAAGATCTGACTTGTACTGAATCTAAAACCCCGGATTCAACCTCGATCTGAATCTAGGTCTGAATCTAGAGCTAGTTAGAACCTTGTTTCCACTGATTTTCTTAGGTTTAATTCACAGATCTAGTGTTTTCACATTAGATTACAACAAATCAGACTATATTCACAACAATCCGGACTTGTTTCTAACTCTAACAAATTAGATTTGATTAGGGTTTTGTAGATCAAGCTAGATCTATACCAGATCTAGTGTATTCAGGCTAGATCTACAATAACCATAACCAAGTTTCACCACAAATGCTCTTTGAACAACAAGATCTACTCACACATTCACAATACTAACACAAACATACAATACATAGTATCCAGGTCTTGCTTTACTTCCTCAAACTTCCATAAACCTCTTCCATACTCACTACAACTTCAGATTCATACGATAGCTTCACTTCCTAGCTCTCTAACCATACTTCTACACTCTAGGTTGTAACACATGACGAGACCAGAGAAAAAGAGTGAACTAGAGAGAGCTCCAAAATCCCAGAGGATGGTTCTCTACCCCCTATGAACCCTAATCCTCCCTATTGGATGAAAGGTGTCCGGATGGATGACATCCATGTCCGGACAATTTCATCCAAAGTCCAGATAGTTTCATCCACTATCATTCTGGATAGTTTCATCCACTGTTTTACCTTGTAACCATAACTACTTAGTAACATCGAAAAATTACTACCGAGACCTAACAATAAACTCAAATCTCCGGTTAACATTATTCCCCTTTTGAACAACATCTGCCCTCAGATGTTCAAGTGGTGTTTGGAGAAAATCATAACTCTAGACACATAATATTGGTTACGAATCATCTAAAGTACGAAGTCACCTCTCAGCTTCCGATAACAACTCTAGCCACTAAAGGGAAGACCACCTCGCGGGGAAGATCTTCGGTGCTTGGCAGATCAACTTTTGGCTCAGAACGGGGCTCTTCGTGCACAACATGTCTAGATCCGGACGCTGTCACCTTCTCCGAGATTGATTCTGGTGCTAAAATTGTCTTCGGGTCGAGTGCCTTGGGCAAAGCCACGCTTGGGGGAGGAATAGCGGTCTGGACCTGTTCCGAGAACGTTGCCGGTGGAGCCATAGGATAATACTGCTGAAACTGTGGTGTGTACCTTCCAGTACTCGAGCTCATGCCATAGTGCCCAGGTACACCGCCATATTGATAATGTCCCAAAGGTGGATAAGGATACGAATCACTATAGCCTCCTGCCCGAGCGTACTGATCCGTAGTCGCCATGTGAAACACCGGTGGTCCTCTGCCACCTTGAACGTCCGGAGGGCCTGAAGAATCTCCTGCTGGACCCTGTATGGGCCTAGAACTAGAACCGCCCTGAAAGGGATAAACTCAACTCCAGAAACGAGTGGTTTGGTGATGAAACTCCGGAGTTAAAAGAGGAGTGGTCGGGTCTCTAGGCAAGTTCATCTTCTAGACGCTAGGTGCCTTAGATTGTGGAGTTGCCTGCCACCCAGTCTTAGTGTCGGAGGCAAGTGCGGAGGTCTCCTGAACGCTTGTAGAAGTTCCACCACCGGGAGTTGGGTTAGCTTCCTGCCCCGGGAGTTCCTCCACCTCATTGTCGGAGCAGTAATTGAATTATGGATAAGCATCCACAAACTTAAGAAGATACTTGTTCAAGCGATCCAGGTCTGCTTGATAAGCACCCACCTCATTGAGTAGTTGTCGACGTGAAGTAGCAAGTAAAGGCTTGGTGAGCCCTCGACTAGAGGCCGTCTAGCGCCCCTCCGCTAGCTCCAACCGCCGAACAAGCTGGTGGTTATCAACCACCATTTGGTCAAAAGCTCGAAGACGAGCACTCATCTTGGTTTCCAGTTCAAGTCGTTTGACGTGAGCTGCTGCTTGCAGGGTTGGTTCGGACCTGGACTTCTTGAGTTGGGAGTCCTTCAACTCCTTCTGCTTAGTACCTTGTGTTGGAGTCTGGTCTGCTCTTGTAATTGCTGATCTCGCGTCGGAGCTTGTTGCTCTAACTGCTCTTGTAGTTTGTGAGTTGGCCGTAAAACCTGAGTGCTAAGGTTTAGATGTTCCGGCGCCTCCTGGAGACCTGTGGTTACCTCCCATGGCTGCTCATGAGCCTACGGAATGAGTGGGTCCACTTCGGTGGCTGTAGTATTACCGTCGTGAGGTCGTCCTCTTGCCTCAACTGCAGTTAACGGAACTGCCGGTGGTTCGTCCAAGATCATCGTCTCTAGGAGAGAGCTTGGGGTGTCTTGGCAAACTCCAAAGGTGGTCAAAGCTGGTGGTGGTGATGCTCTCTCTAGGTGCTTCCGGACTAGTCTCCGAAACCTTTTGGTTTCGATCGGTCGGGGATTGGAGATCGTTGCTCTTGGTTCTCGAGGCTCCATTGTAAACCTCCTTTGAGTTGAAGTGACTGTGTCCCGTTCCAACTCTTGGATCTTTGAGGAAATCAGTTCGTCCGTGGAACTAACTGCAAGGGTTTGGGGCGTTCCTGGAGCTTGGGCATATCGGGATTGCTTTCGGGTCCTGAGGGGGCTTCGTGGGGGAGTTCGCCGCTTGGGCTAGAGTCTAGTGGATTGTCGGCTCGGCGGTACAACAGCCACATGATGTGGTCCATCTGGGGATAACATAATGGAAATTGGGTTGTGCCTGGCCTGTCCTCGAGTGTAGTAGCTCGAGGTTCAGTCTCCGGTTTACTTGGCAAGGAATCCGGATTTGTCGGGGACATCCTGTTGTGTCGCCTCCCTTCGGCTTGGACCTTCGTCACGGATTTTCGTTGCTCTACGGGATTTAAGTGGAAGTGGAGTGCTGGTCGGCTCCACGTTCTCCTGCAACTCCTCGCGTCCAACCAGTTCCAGTGTTCGATGTACATGCTCGGATGGTTCAGTTGATACCTCCAGACGTTGACCTTCTCCCTGGATTGTTGTTAACTCTGGAGGTGCACCTCGGCCTGGTGGAGACAACTCGATTGCCATGTAGGTTGAATTCTGCACCTTACTTGCTACCTGGAGTCGTGCAGTGACCTTGCTTTTTACCTTGAGTTGCTCGCAGGATGCGAGACGAGTGACTTTCTCTGAGCAGTAAAGATGGTTCCTATGGTCACTTGCGTGATGTACAGCTGAGGGCCAAACCTGGCGACTCCCTTCGCCTTAAGCTGCTGTGAAGCCGTCCGGGCTTGGGCTGCTTCTCCCACTCTCGCCGGAAATCACGGTGCTGGAGTTACAGTTGTGTTTCAGGATACGTACCTAATTGGTTTGGTTGATGTTCGCCCTTCCTGGTCTGTGTACTTGTGCGAGTACTGTTTGGCGAGGCTCTCTGTTGGAGCTTCGGACTGGAGGCGTGGATCTATAACTAAAAGCGCTTCGGGGGTCAAGACTGTCGGTGCATCGATGCTTGGCACGCGGAGGGGGTGTGCACTCCTATGTTGTTGTCTTCTTTCTTCTTGTTCCCTTCTTTTGCTAGCTTCGGCTGAATGCAGTCTCCCCGTACCTGCCGCTCTCTTTCCCGACTGCAACTCTCCCTCACCCGCTCCACGTGCTCCTGTAGGTCTTGAGCTGAGGGCGCAACCACCTGCAATCCCACCACCTTTCTCTTCCTCTTGGTCTTGAGGGGTGTGTGGACACGCCCTGGATACTTGCTGCAGGGCGTTGTGCCGAAGTCGAACAAGCTTCTTTTGTCGCCCGCTTCCCTGCGTCTGCTCTCTGTGAATTGCTACGTCTGTTCCTTGTTGAAAAACCACGTCTGCTCCTTGTTGAAGACCCGCGTCTGCTCCGCTCTCTGCGAATTGAAGTCCAGGAGAGGGGGTTGCGCCTCATGGTCTAGTCGCACGTGGAAAGTTGTTCGGTCGCGGCCTCTGCAGCGACCTCTCCCTTCCTCGGCTGCCGCCCCGAACTGCTGTTGAAGTGTCCTCTCGGCGTTTTCTGAAACCCTAGGTACTTCTTCTCCCTTTCTCGTCGCTGCTGACTTTGTCTACTCGTGTTCATCCTCCGTTCCTTCATTTTCATCCTCGATCCCTTCTTATGGATTGACCTCCCTCGTGGGTGACATTATTCTCCCTCGGTACTTTCTCTTTATCATGTATGCACAAGGTCTGGAATTCCCGATGTCCTCCTGATTTGGTGATTTTACTCCTAATTGCTCCTTACCTTTCCTACTGGATGAGAAGGATTTCATCCACAAAATTGCATCTATTTCTGATATTTTTCTTATAGGCTGACTACTTCTAGTGGATAACATGGTCCCCAAATTTTCATCCAATCTGGCCCTTTTTCCCTTCCTCAAGTCAATCTCCTCTTCTCCGGATAATACTTGTGCTTTCTCCACCACCTCCACCATATTGCAACCTAACATTAAGCCCCAACGCTTCTCTTTGACTTCATTTCTCCATTCTCCCTTCTCTTGCTCACTGGACTCCATACATCCAGGTCTTTTCTGGTGCACCTAATCGTTTAGATCACTTTGCCCAAGCAACTCCTGATTGTCCGGACAATCATCTCTTGTCAACTCCGTCTGGTTTGCAGAAGTTGTTGCCGCCTCTGGATATCCTGGAAAAGTTAGAGTCCTCTGTACTTGGTCTTCGGAACCACTATCCCCCTTTTGCTATTCAGTCCGTCCCTGGGCTGGGTCACTAGGAAACACTGGGAGTCATTGGTCCTTCTCATAGAACCGATAGGGTTTGAGTTTAATAATGTTGACTAGTATCGGGTGTGGTTTGAAGTTCTCCACCTTTACCAGAAGAGCTGTGTTGTTCCGTAACCTGTATTGGATCCGGTAGGGTCAAAACCACCTGCTCTTGAATTTACCTGCGTGCTCCTTATGCCCCTTCGGATACCATAACACATAATCGCCAATCTGGAAATCTTTGTGCTTGTAATGTTGCTAACTCCAGAGTACGCGGTCCCATTGGCGTTTACTGACCTACTCCTGGGCCACCGTTCAGTAAGTGTCCACCTGTTCCAGATCTGCAATGCGGGCTGACAAGACTCATGTAGCGGTATAGTCTAGTGAGCCTTCAAATGTCCGGGTTGGGATCAAATACTCCGTAGGCATCATGCTATGCACTAGAAGTATCCACTGGCATGCTAGTAACCAGCTGGGCCATACACAATGTCTTCTTCAGGAGTGGTTTCCTTAAAGTGATGATAGAGATGGATCAAAAAGGGGCAGATGGGGGAGCGTTTAGTGTTGTTGATGCCCTTCACTAACCGGAACACCACCTCCCTGATGATAATGGCCCAATTCACTGTTATTTCTCCAAGGTAGGACCCATACACGGTATTGGCGAGGATGACTGTGACTCGGGTAGGTTTCTCAAGGTGTAGAATGGGTACCAGAAATAAGAAGACCCTTTTGGCTCGGGGGTCCAAGCAATCTTGTAGTGCATAACCGCTTTTGGCGTCCTTGGTGCCAAATCTCCCCTTAGCATACTCCTTCTTCAGACTTGTCCATCCTGTCCCTTGTCTTGGAAAACCATATACCTCTTACCATCTTCCCATAGTCCACCGATCCAGACAAACTCTGATGCTATCTCCTTCTGCTCTGGGTAGAGGATCTTGTCGGAGTTCCCTCAAGGTGGACTCTATACAAAACCCCCAAAAAAAGTCCAGAAGAGCATGACACCCCATGCGAAGGAGATCCTCCTTTAGTTCCGTGAGTTCTAGAGGGTCCTTAGGAACTAGGGGAGAGATATCCTTGGCCATAGAAGTGGCTGGGTTGCCTGAGTTCATGTTGCAAGGACTGGTCTAAGCACATGAAGAAGAGGGACCCTTGGGTGAACACCCCTAGAACTTAAGTGACTCTCTCTCTCTGGCAAGATCCCTTCCTCCTTCCGGGCTGGAGCTCCCTACTCGACCCAATCTACCTCCTTGGAGCTTCTGACTCGACCCAGACTATTCCTCCCCTTGCTCGGTCCGGGCTGGAGTTCCCTTCTCGACCCAGACTATTCCTCCCCTTGCTCGGTCCGGGCTGGAGTTCCCTTCTCGACCCAGACTATTCCTCCCCCCTTTCCGTCTTGTATACTAAGGCCGCTAACCGGGCAGCAATGTCCCATGACAATGAGCACGAATACATGAACACGAACAGCAGTGAGGAACACGAACAACAGTGAGGAACACGAACAACAGTGAGGAACACGAACAACAGTGAGGAACACGAACAACAGTGAGGAACACGAACAACAGTGAGGAACACGAACAACAGTGAGGAACACGAACAACAGTGAGGAACACGAACAACAGTGAGGAAGACGAACAACAACAGGGTTGTCATAACAGACGGGTTGAAGTGATCGGACGGGACAACCGGACGGACGGACCGTTCGGACATATTGCCTGAAGTGCTCCCAGTAATTTTTTGCAAGTAATAAATTTTTACTGAAATGGCCACTCACATTGAGACGTTTCACGCCACCGTGGCACTAGGGCGGGGACGTCTCCATGAGGGGCGAGGACGTCTCCGCCCCTGGGCGGGGACGCCTCCCTTAGGGGCGGGGATGTCTCCGCCCTGCCCTGTTGTGGGGAGACGTCCCCGCCCCTGCCCGGGTAAGGGCGGGGACGTCTCCGCCCCACTAGGGCAAGGCGGAGACGTCCCTGCCCTTACCCGGGCAGGGGCGGGGACGTCTCCCCAACCCAGGAGAAGGAGGCCTTTGGGGCATTTTGGGTGCTTAGGCACTCCTCCTCTCCATGAGGAGGGTGGAGGTTTTAATATAGGGTGCCTTATTTTTGGTTCCGACAAGATTGCAACGCACTTAAAATAAGAAGCAGATTATGTCTACGAAGGAAAGCTTTCGGGAAAGTACTACTTTTGTCCTTTGACCGCATGCTCTTCAATAATGAACACCTTTATTAGCTCCCTTTTAGATCAAGTAGTGAATAGCATGGGAGCTATGCAAGTCCCCATCCATAACGGGTAGTATAAGCCTTGAGTAGAATGTAATGTCCAAGTTCTCTAAATAAAAAATTTAAACACAATTGCCCCACAAAAGATTAGGAATGTACCACATACCATAATTAAAGAAAAAAATTAATCAAGTAGTGAATAGCATGGGAGCTATGCAAGTCCCCATCTATATCGGGTAGTATAAGCCTTGAGTAGAATGTAATGTCCAAGTTCTCTAAATAAATTGTACCATTACAAACAAAAAGGATATTTAAAATCATATAATGTTTAGAGCAAAAGTATTGTTCACAAATTTTTTTTGCTATGTCCTAAACCTTTAAATACTCCTAGTCAGTAGTAATGTTGGTGAAGGGCTCGTTCAGTCCTCCTCAGCCTACCACGTGCTTGTGCCTTTTCGCTCGCGACTTGGACGTGGGTTCCGTCGGAGTCAGCATATGATCTTGACGTGTCAGTATCGTAGCTAGGTGTGTTGTCCATCACAGTCATGAACTTGCCCAATCCACCTTCCGGATACTTGTGCCATCCCATTGGAATCATTCCATATTCCGAGCGAGGAATTTTTACCTTCTCCAGCATCGACTTCAAAGTCGACCAATCCACTCTCTTGCCCAACTTCACCTCCGCATGAGCACCCCGCGCAATGAAGAGATTTACTTCGTTGCGTTTGACGAGTGGGACGTCATACAACACTTGGTAAACTTCGATGCATCGATTTTTAAACGCCTCGTCGACGCAATGTTTCAAGTTTGCCTTGTGGAAGCGCCGGTGATAGTTGTGTCGCGCCTCTGGGAAAGCCTTGTCGATGTGGCACCACTCGATGTAGTTTGCGCAATCATCAAAACTCCATGGCTCCGCTACGTCCTCCCAACCTCGAAAAGCCAACTTCTCGGGATTTCGAAGAACGTGCAACCGCTTCTGATGGGCGTTCTCCGCTCGTGCACGGGTCTTGTCTCGCTCCTCCTTGGGCAATTGTCCGGGTGAAGACATGGTGTACGCGTGTTGTCGCAAAATTCTGGCGTGGATGGATGAATGAGACCTCGCACGACGCCAACATCCAGCTCAATGAAGAGATGGTGGATAGGAGTATGCGAGGCGGGGACAAATGAGGAGTGCCTCCATTAAAATAGTAATCCGGTAGGGGCGGAGACGTTTGCTTGTAAATTGGGGGGGGGGTTTCGTTCCCACAAAACTCATGAAGGAGGCCTTTGAAGCCATTCTTGCTTGGCCGAGGCACTCATCATCTCCATGAGGCGGGTGCACAATTAAATATGGGGTGCATTATTTTTGGTTCCGACAAGATCCTAATGCATCTAAAATAACATGCAAATTATGTCTTTCCCTAGTTCTAGGGAGGAACGCAAAATGGAAAGTACAACTTTTGTACTTTGATGGCATGCTCTCCAATAAGGAACACCTTTATTAGCTCCCTATTAGTTTTGGAGCAAACATAAGAGTGTAGAAAATGATTTCCTTTCAAATTTAAAAAAAATTCCTTATCTTTAGTGGAAAATAAAACTTCAACTCAAGTCAAATATTTTCACATATTGCCAAAAATAAAACGGGCAAGGTACCAAAAACAAAAACGTCTTACCACACAAAACTTAGAGATTTTAACTTTTTATACTTTTGATTTTTTCCACAACAATATGTGGTGTAGACCTTCATATTGACCGTTTGGATCATCAATCTAAAACATATCAAGTATCTAAAAACTAAAACGTTAATTGCCCATTTGTTAGCTTCCACTACTAGCATAGTTGACTTGAATAAGCTACACCCTTTTTCTACCTCTAACAATTGGTGTATAAGGAACTAACATCATCCTAAACTACCATTAGTGATGGATTTAGGCCTTATCTAGTGCAAAAATTTGATACCAAGTAGTGAATAGCATGGGAGCTATGCAAGCCTTTCAATCCGTGTGGTTAAAATTTATGAAATTTTGTGGGGACATTAACAAAGAAGTATTTATTGAGATCCTACGGTTAGATGTAGAAATAAAAAGGTTTTGTCTCCCTTCTTAGGCATTATACTATAGCCGGGCAGTTTTGAAGTATATTTGGTGCAAAAACGCTTTGGTCCTTTAGGGATTAAAAATGTTTGGAGGTTTAATATTTGGTCCACACCATTTTTGTTTAGACAAACGCACAAATCCTTATGAGGCTTAAGTACATCCATAATCACACCACTATTATCAAGTAGAATGTAGACACTACTATTCATATTTTTTTAGTATCCATAATGTAGTACGAAAATGGGAAAATACATTAAATGCTAAAAGATGAAGCATTGTAAGAAAAATGTCTCTTGGTATAGCAAAAACAAAAAATACACCTAGTCAATATTCATCGGGCTACTAGTAGTGCCACTCGCCCCTGCCTCATTGTCGTGTGCCCCTACGTGCATAGGGAGGTCTTCATCTGAGCCCAATACAAGTCTACGAGACGCCGATCGTGTTCTCCTTCATGGTCCATCTTCATCCAACTCGGCCCTTAGGATTTGGGATTGCATCAGCTGATCGAGCGATTGCCGTGTCCCTGGACTGTGCACATCGAGCAAGAAGTCCATTCCGTCATTTTGGAAAATTTCTTTCCACTCTGATTCCGATAATTGTCTTAGTTCTTGCGGGTCCGGTTGGTCAACGTCGTGAGAAATGCGATCCCCGTTGTCGTCTGTGATGCGAACTTTGTCAACGGCCCACAACCATTGCCGTGGATGAGGTCCGAAACGAAATTGCTCCTCGTTCTCGTCCCAATGGCCATTAAAGCATTGGTAGAAGAAACTTCGTTTTCCTTGACCGTATTTGTCCTTTAACGGAATCAAATTCTTGCACACCCGGACAATCTGCTCCGGGTCCCTTTCCCAACCCCACTCGTTTGAGAGGTGCATCTTATCCAACGAGTACATCTTGAGTTTCCAGCTCCACACCAAATCCTTTCCCCACATATGTGATTGATCAGGAGCGTTCGTCACATTGAACTCCCAATACGGGGGCATGTATGGAACTAATCCAAAAAGTTCGTACAATCGCTCGTGAAAACGAGCCTTGCACAATGAGCACCGCCCGCGTACAACCATCAAGCTAATCAAGTAAAATGGATGGTACAAGTGCTCACAAGTACCTAGATGCATCCCACCTAGTAGACCAAATGGGTTTAGACAAATTGAGCAAGTCGTACCGTCGGATACGAAGCTCGAAGGTTGTGGCCACAATAACATGGGGTTGCCCTGATGATCGAGGGTGGATGAAACCTCCTTTTTGAAATCCCGTTTGTAACGGGACCAATCGATGGTTGTTTGCCCACCGGCGGTTTTCACCATCGCCATTTCATCCATCTTGAAAAGATCATCTACGAAGGCCCACGACGTCAAACCAAACACCCTCTCCTGGTTGTTTTTGGTATAGTTGTTGTCGATTTTTTGGAATTCCGCCACCAATTGTCGGGACCGATCGACCGTGAAGATGCAGGCCAACTTCCATTGATAGTAATGTTCTACCAACACATCCAAGCGACTTTGTAGTCTTGAATTCTCTTCAAGCGCTTTAGCGAGCTCTTTGCCGCCGTCATCCGCCGCACCCTCTTCTTTGTTGACCATAACTTTGTCTGCGTTGGTAGGGGCCTCATCAAACAACAATGAATCGTCTTGGATTGACACGTGTACAAGCCCTTCCTCCTCCCGTCGTGGATTTCGATCCTCTGTGGTCATTGTACTAGCTTGTAGGGCAAGTCGGAGCTCCTCCATATCACGTCGTTGCTGGTCAATAACAATGTTTTTATCATTGACTTCAACTCTCAACTTGCGAACCTCATCGCGCAATGACAATAGTTCTGTCGTCTTCCCTTCCAATTGATTCAGCAAGGTTTGGATAGTGCTGGCAAAAATAGCACCAGTAGAGGCTTCTAACGTTCGACCAACAATCGCGGGGGATTGTACCTGAGCTACAACTTCATTAATGGTATCGTTAACGACTACGTTAACCGTTTGTTCCGCCCTCCTTCGTTTGGTGCACGCTTGTGTCCTTTGGCTCGTTGTGATTGGAACGTGGGATCCGTCAGAGTCTGTATCCGTGTTTGAGGGATCGGTCTCGTACGAGTCGACCGGTTCAGTCTTCGCCATCAATTTGTCCAATCCGCCTTTTGGATACTTCCGTGTCCCCATTGGAATCAATCCATTTGCCGGAGAAGGAACTTTTATGCTATCTCCCATGGCTTTCAAGGTGGACCAATCCACCCTCTTGCCCAACTTTACCTCCGCGTGGACACCTCGCGCAAGGAAGAGATTTACTTCATTGCGTTTGATATAAGGGATGTCGTACAAGACCTGGTATACTTCAATGCACCGATTTTTGAACGCCTCGTCGGTGCACTTCCATAAATTTGCCTTGTGAAAGCGTAGGTGATAATTGTGTCGCTCCTCCGGGAAAGCCTTGTCGATATCACACCACTCGATGAAGTTTGTGCAATCCTCAAAACTCCATGGCTCCGGAACTTCTTCCCAACCTTAAAAAGCCAATTTAACAAGATTTCGAAGCACATGCAACCTCTTCTGCTGTTTGTTTCCCGATTGTAGTCGACTCTTGTCTCGTTCTTCTTTATTCATTTTTACCGGCCTGGCCATGGGTGGGAAAAATCTGAATAATGTATGTGATGCGAATGGATGAAGTCCTCACACGACGCCCACAATCAACTCAATTAAGAGGTGGAAGAAGAGAGAGTATGTCACGCGGGGACAATTAGGGGTGTGCATGATATTATATAGCCGATAGACGAAGCACTGGTCTAGGGTCCCCGGGCGGGGACGTCTCCGCCCCTGCCCGGTAGGAGGCGGAGACGTCCCCGCCCCTAACAGGGCAGGGGCAGAGACGTCTCCGCAAAAAAACCCTAAACCACATAAATAGGGGACTTTTGTCCTTATTCTCTGCCAAGTCCACTCCCTAGGCCTCACGTGTCAGTTCGCTTTGCGGCCTGAAAGTGAGTTTGGTGGGTGGTCAGGCTTGGCCCATTTATTGCACCTTGACTCTTTGCGGTTTTTTTTAAAACCATCAACTTGGAATTTCGACCACGGTAGGGAGTTGACTATCACATATGGCGGGAGAAGGAAGTAGGTCGATGGAGAAGCGCCCCCAATTTATGGATTTGGATGATGTCGGTGAGACGGTGCTTCCGTCCACCAGCACGGAGTTGACTTCGGGATCATTGAATCCGTTGTCATCGAGCGGGAAGAGGCGGAAGAAGACACCAAATCCGGACATGCCC
The DNA here is from genome assembly GCA_963971425.1 of Bryoerythrophyllum caledonicum. Taxonomy (NCBI): domain Eukaryota; kingdom Viridiplantae; phylum Streptophyta; class Bryopsida; order Pottiales; family Pottiaceae; genus Bryoerythrophyllum; species Bryoerythrophyllum caledonicum. The sequence continues at coordinate 16,683,923 of OZ020526.1, read as the reverse complement.
CCGCACGAATACATGGTTGAATGTAGTGGGATTGCCGTCGAGTTTTACAACCGCCGAACAAGAGCGGCGTTGATGAAGAGCTATTTGAACCACAACAAAGAGGGATACCACAAGTTGACCGTTGACATGCAACATGAATTAATGTCAAACCTTGATAAATCTGAGAAATTTCATAATTTCTCAGATTATTGGTTGCATTCGGAGTGGTTGGACACACAAGTGACCGCACTAACCACCAATATTGTTGCGAACTGGTGTTACGTCACGGGGAAGAAGGAGGATGAAAGCACCTGGAACCTGGAGGAGCGCGCACTAGTGGCAAAGATGAGGATGATCCAGGGCTTTGTTCAACTGTAGTACTCTTCTTCCCGTAAGAAGAAACTAGCTTCTTGAAAAGCGACTATTGAGGAGCAAATTTTGGCTCACTACGTCGGTGGAACGTTCAAGTGGCTTGAAAGTTGCGCTAAGGTGATTCCAATGCCAGGATAGAAAGCAGTGGGTGGCTATGGGGCTGTACGGAAGGTGATGATAACCAAATTGGAAAACATTCCAAGTTGGATTTACTTCGTCGGAAAGACTCTGATCAACATCAACGAGAGGGAGAAGCGCCAAGACATCATCAACGAGGCTGGGGAGTGTCCGGTGGTGCATCCAGGGATCATTAGACTTGCGTACATCCACCCAAAAACTATGGAAGGGTACACGCTTTGGTGGAATGGGGGATCTCTGGGGAGTTTTTGGTCCAAGTTTGACTCGAAAGTGGACGAAGCATTGCCGTTTGAACGGATTGAGATGCATCCGAATACCGGGTTGTCGATCCAAGAGCTTTGGTGGGTAAAAACTTACCGCCAAAATCGAGTGAATCTCCTGCTATCGTTGCTTGTCATTGTGGGGAAATGCCACGACGCAAATTATATACACAATGACATCTCTCCATGGAATGTTTTGCTCCACTTTGATGAGTGGAAACCCAATACGGTGTACATCGGAATTTGCGATTGGGGGCTTTCTAGTCGGGTAGTGGAGAATGAGCCATCAAGGTATGGTTATCAATTCAAGGAGGAGGTTCAACAAGAGAGAGAGCGGCGACGGTATGTGGCACCAGAACTGTTCTATGTTTTTGGGCCGCGGGACTCCACCAACTCGCTTGAAGTCATGCAACGGTCACACCTCTATTCCAAGGCAGCAGATGCATTTGCGGTGGGTTGGATTTGTGAAAAAATTTGGAAAGAAGATTGGGACACTTCGTATTTCACCACCAAAAACACGGAGCAATATGTAAACCTGAAGCTAAAATTTACAGCGTTGCAAAAAGAACTGCTCGAAGATCGGTCTTCTGTGCCAGATGTTTTAGACACATTAATGAAACCCCCCCACAACTGGACTATGCCTCTATGTTACCGACAATAGTTTTTTGTTAATTAGCTGCATTAGTTTTGCATGTGGTGGTTAAGTAGGCAATACAGCATCTTCGTAGAAGAATATGTGTACTTGGCAATTGCCATACGTCTCATTTAATCAATATTGGATACGTCCAAATCTTAAATTATCAGTCCGAGATTTGCATTTGTTCAAGCACAAATAATTATTGATACACTTATGATACACTAAATGTGCACAAGTGAAAGAAATAATTTTATTATTTTTACCAAAATTGACAAATAGTGTACTAAATGGCATTTAGTGTACGGTTATGTCACTACACTAAGTGCCTCATTTGCAATTGGTGTATGGGTTCACATTTAGTGTATACTACACTAAACATAATTTTAAATGTATCAACATACTGCAACTTTAAACACTATAATTTAACTCTACTAGTGCGGGGACGTCCCCGCCCTACCCTGGCAGGGGCGGAGACGTCTCCGCCCTCGCTCCCTCTTGGCATTAGTCCCCGCCACTACTCAAACATGACCATGTCCTACGTGGTAGCGATGTGGTGCCAACATGGCTGCCACGTCGCCTGTTTTTTACCTTGCGGGTAAATCAACCCTGTGTTGACTGTATCGGACGGGCGAGAGCTCTACCAGACAAGCGAATCGGACAGACGGGCGAACCGGACGACTGTCCAGTATGACAACACTGAACAGCAATGAGGAACAAGAACAACAATGAGGAACACGAACAACAAGAAGAACACGGACAACAATGAGAAACAAGAACAACAATGCGGAACACAAACAGCAGTAAGGAACATGAACAACAAGATGAACACGAACAGCAAGAGGAACACAAACAGCAAGAGGAACAAGAACAACAAGAAGAACACGAACAACAATGAGGAACAAGAACAGCAATGAGGAACACGACATGCAAGGTCACCTCTCGAGCTCCCTGCTCAGTCCGGGCTGGCTGGAGGATGGTGAGCACCGGGATGACCACGGGATCACGATGAAGAAGATCACGACAATCAAGGGGACCGCGAGATCACGATGAAGAAGACCACGACGATCAAGATGACCTCCAGGGCGATCCCCTCCGATGCCACCTTGCTTGGTCCGGGCTGGAGCTCCCTGCTCGGTCGGGGCTGGCTGTAGATAAGGTGAGCACCGGGATGACCAGAGGATCACGATGAAGAAGATCAGGACGATCAAGATGACCTCCAGGGCGATCCCCTCCGATGCCGCCTTGCTCGGTCCGGGCTGGAGCTCCCTGCTCGGTCCGGGCTGACTGCAGATAAGGTGAGCACCGGGATGACCAGAGGATCACGATGAAGAAGATCACGACGATCAAGATGATCTCCAGGGCGATCCCCTCCGATGCCGTCTTGCTCGGTTTGGGCTGGAGCTCCCTACTCGGTCCGGGCTGGCTGCAGATAAGGTGAGCACCGGGATGACCAGAGGATCTCGATGAAGAGGATCAGGACGATCAAGATGACCTCCAAGGCGATCCCCTCCGATGTCGTCTTGCTCAGTCCGGGTTGGCTGCAGATAAGGTAAGCACCGGGATGTTCAGAGGATCACGATGAAGAAGATCAGGACGATCAAGGGAACCACAAGATCACGATGAAGAAGATCAGGACGATCAAGATGACCTCTAGGGTGATCCCCTCCGATGCCGTCTTGCTCAGTCCGGGCTAGCTGCAGATAAAGTGAGCACCGGGATGACCAGAGGATCACGATGAAGAAGATCAGGACGATCAAGATGACCTCTAGGGCGATCCCCTCCGATGCCGCCTTGCTCGGTTTGGGTTGGAGCTCCCTGCTCGGTTTGGGCTGGCTACAAATAAGGTGAGCACCGGGATGACCACGGGATCACGATGAAGAAGATTAGGACGATCAAGATGACCTCCAGGGCGATCCCCTCCGATGCCGCTTTGCTCGGTCCGGGCTGGAGCTCCCTGCTCGGTCCGGGCTGGCTGCAGATAAGGTGAGCACCGGGATGACCACGGGATCACGATGAAGAAGATCAGGACGATCAAGATGACCTCCCGGGCGTTCCCCTCTGATGCCGTCTTGCTCGGTCCGGGCTGGAGCTCCTTGCTCGGTTCTAGGCTTTCCTTTAGCTCTCTTAAGGTTTTAAAATAACCTCTTATTCTTCCTACCTTAATTCTATCTAATGACTCCTATTAGTTTTAGAATAATTCTAAAACTTATCTATTATGGTTAACTATAACCACCTTATCTTCCTAACTAATTTTTTTTTTAAATTCGTGGTACGACACCCGCATCACCAGTTCTACTTGGATTGTGTCCAGCACCCGATGGATGACGAGATCCTGCCCTCGCTCATGAAGCACTCCAGCTATGAGGGTGAATGGAAGGGATTTGAGGATGAGCTTCCGAGGTTCTTCCTTGGTCAATTCTGGTCGCAAATGTCCATTACGGAGATAAGCCGTCACATCTTGTAACCATTCTGGATTCACATAAAACAGGCCCACATCTCTAGTCTGATCTTCAACTCCAATTGGTGGTTCACCATTGGATAACCTGGACAATGCATCCGCGATTCCATGGGTCTTGCCTGGTTTATAAACCACAGTGAAATCATATTCCTGGAAAAGTAAGAGCCACCGCGCGATTCTCCCGGATACATGCGGTTTATTGACCAGGTACACTAAGGCCATGTGGTCAACATAAAAGACAATTTTATTGCCTAATAAGTAGTGTCGATACTTATTCAGAGCATATACCATCGCCAGAGCTTCCCGATCAATAGTGGTGTAGTTCTTTTTGGCTGAATTCAACAACCGGGAAGCATAGGAGATGGGTTGGTCACATTTCCCACTTGGATTCTGGGCCAACAAGACTTCCACTGCAGTATTGGATGCATTCGTGTGGACGTGGAAACTCTAGATCCCAATGTGGTACAATGAGTATCGGGGCGTTCTGGTATGGCTCCTTGATGTCTCTCCAAGCCTTCTTGCACTATTCAGTCCATATGAATTCCTCCGTTTTCCGCATGAGCTTGGTAATGGGCTCCATGATGTGTGCGTAAGACCGGATGTAATATCGGTTGAACTGAGCAAAGCCGTTAAACTCCTGAACATCTCCAGGTTTTCTCGGTCTAGGCATCTTTGCAATGACCTCAATCTTCTTCGGGTCTGGAAATTTGCCCTCCTTGGACACAATATGGCCCAAGATGATACCCGAATATATCAATAAGGTACATTTTTCGAGGTTAAGGCTAATACCATACTCCGGACACTTGATGAAACATAGCCTGAGTCCAGATGAGTGAATATATCACTTTAAACACTGAAATCATCCAAGAACAGCTTGATAAAGTTGTCAATATACTCCCAAAATGCTCTGTTTACAGCCCTCTGATAAATAGGCGGAGCGTTCTTGAGTCCAATGGCATAACCATCGAGACAAAAGCGCCCCAATCTGTAACAAACGCGGTCTTGTACCTATCCTCCGGTGCAATCTAGATCTGATGATACCTAGAGTATCTGTCTAAAAATGAATACATCTCATGACGTGCCACCAAGTCCAAAACCTCTTCCGTGAAAGGTAATGGATAAGGATCTTTTTTAGTTGCTGCATTCAACTTCCGGAAGTCTATGCATATGCGCAACTTCCCATTCTTCTTTGGCACTATGACTATGGGTGATAGCCATGTGGCGTCCTCCATCGGTTTGATGAATCCTGCATGTAGCAATTTGTCTAAATCTTGCTTGACGATGTTGGCATAATTTGGATTCATCTCGTACCTGGCTTGATGGGCTCGGGGAATGTCCTTGTCCATCTCGATTCGATGTTGGGCGATTGAAGGAGGAATACCCTTCAAATCCCTGTATGTCTAGGCAAAGACATTCTTATACTCCCGAAACAGTGCCTCTCTGTGGGACTCCGTTCCCACATGGTGCCGGAAGTTAACCTTAAATTCCGGCCAAAACAAAAAGATTAGTTAAATAGTTACAATATTTCGTGCTGAAATACAATCAATAGTCTTTATGTAAGAATAAACCCGGATGGACTTGGCTGCAAACCCTAATTGAGCCTAAAGCTGCTAAACGCGGAGCCGGAGTAATTAGCAGAATTCTGGGTCAGTCTGCTATCCGGAACCGTTAGCCGGAGAGGTCACCATCAACTGCCATCATAAGCTGTACTAACGGCCAGACTACAAAAAGCTGGGGTTCGCCGGTTCGGAGGGAAACTCTTTTTTTTTCACTTCGTCTTCGCGTGTTGAGGTTCTCGCTCCGTCTCTCTCTCTTTCTCTCTTTCGTTCTCACTCTTACGGTTTTTCAAACCGCTTGCCGTGAGGGTTTGAAGCTCAGGAATGCTAGGTTGTGAGCGGTGAGCAATGCTCGATGAGCGGTGGGACGTGAGCGGTAGGACGTGAGCGATGAGTTGTCGGAAATTTCTTGCCCCAATTCTGTAGGAAGTGGATGTTTAACCGTGGAGATTTGGCTATAGAGTACCCAATATCTGTGGAAGATTCGATGTCATATAGCCTATTTCCGTGGAACTTTTGCAGTAGTAGAGCCTATATCCACATTTGAAATCTGGATTTCTTTTCTTGTTTTTGAATATGCATTGAGATTTCTTTTTCTTCTACCTTAAATTTTAGATAAATTAAATTTTCTTAACATTTTAGTAATTCCTATTCTAAGATTAATTTGTATACTACAGATTAATTCTGGTACTAGGATCTTTCAAGTCAAAAGGCGCAAGCGAGGACCTCCTCTTGACGGGATGCACTGGGTCTCAAGAATGGAAGAGGGCAAAATGTTAAAGATTTTAAGAATGAAGAAAAAGAAAAGAAACGGGCTCGAGGGAAGAAGTACTAGGGTTTAGGAGGAAGGAAACAGGAGAAGAAGAGAATGAAATGAAAAGAAAAAAAGAGGGAAAAAAAAGAGGAATGTAAAAGTGAATTTATTGAAAGTGGTAAGGAAAAGGATTGAGGTAAAAAAAAAAAGAACAAAGGGACGAAAAGAAGAAACCAAATAAATTAAAGGAACGTTGGGACCAATTGAGAACTCGTCTATATAGATGTAGGTATTACATTTAGTACTCGTATTATTGCAAGGGTAGCATCCAATCAATTAGGTGGATGAAGTTGTCAGACTCGACAACCGACACCATGAATCTAATATCTAACTAAAAATGATGCTTACTGTATCCACATTACATTATTTGAAAGTGCTATACTTTTTTACATTTGATGATAATTATTACTTAGAGCATAATTATCCATACTGCTCAAAGGGGATAAAAATATTCATTGAGAGTAAAGTTTTATTGCATTTATAAATCATATAGTGTGGACACACTAAACATCATTGTTAGTTTACTATGAATTTTTACAAATATGACTCGTCACCAGTAGAATGAAGTTGACCTGAATGTAAAATATTTGTAAATGTATACATAATTCTTCTATTATGTTGGGTTTAAAGTTTGTTACATGTTATGGAAATAGAGAAATATCAGTAAGTATAGGAGGCGATGTCCAGGAAATCATGTTAATAAGTAGAGAAGATGATGATATGGAAATGAGAAGGCACATACTAGATATAATGATGCTGACATGGTTTAGTAAAAGTGTCTTTTGATGTCAAGGTACAAATGAGATTTTAAAATTAAATATATAGTGATTAACTTAGTCCATGGTGCTTTTTAGATGTGAAATATCCATGTTTCTTAATTCATCAAGAATCAATTTGGTACTGTACGAAGTTTTGAATTGGATATCATCTATTCCCTTGTACCTAGAGTTTGTGAACCATATACAAGGCTGAGAACCAAAGTTCAAGACTAGAATCTCCCTCATATGTGTTGTTGGACCCGACATGTGATCGATGCCAACTTTGGTCACGGTTCTCATATTGAGGGTCATACCCTTTTCTAAAAGAGAGTGATAATGAATTGGGAATAGGCACAATTTAAGACCCATAACGATTCACAATTGATTATACTCTGGTAGAATATCAAGTGATGGACAACAAATGCTAAAAAGGCAAGCATATTGAGTAGGTCATCACTCGTTTTCAAAATTCAGAAGCTGCCCTTATGTCACATTCACAAAATTCATAATCAAAACAATTGATGAAGGCTAGGATCAAGCCATGCAACTGTTGCTTTTGAGAATCCAAGATCTACATCAGCTTTAACATCATGATACATAATGATATCGGATTTGTACTTAAAAGAAGACATATATAGAAGGCATGCTATTTAATTGCAGAACTGAAGTATGAAAGAATGTTGGAGTTACACTTACCTACTCCGGATCTTCAACTCTTGGCATCGTCATCGTTGGAGGAGAATATATTGAATTATGCAAGGCTAAATGTCGAGGTTGGCATATGACTACAAGCATGATCATCTAGATTGCTACAAGAGCTATGCCCAGAACTGATTTGAAATTCACTAACTTCACGGTATCTGGTTTCACTTTTAAACAAGAACATCCAAGGAAAGCATGATCCAAAATCAAGTTTAGGATATGTAAAAAAATATTACCCCATCCATCATTCCAGTGCCAACCCAAATGAAACCATAACTAATTTTATGAGCCATCCGCGGTTTCACAGTAGAAATCAGTTTAGAGATCCGAGAAGACATTTTCCCATCTAGCATTCTAGAGCCAACCCGGACAACACAGCCATTCAACGCAATCAGGTGACCTCAAATTGCGTCTCCAATATGTTCTTGTAACACTGAACCACCCCAAAATTGTTTCAAAAGGACTAACTTCATTGTCACACGGCATGGATTTCAGGTAGGATTCTCCTCCCAGATTGAATTATCGTATCCGTCAACTGGAAAGGGGTCTCTCAAAAACTCGTCCCAATTCTACAATTTCTACAATTATCCAAGTAGCAAGGTCCATCAAAGTTGAAGATTGATATATATTTAATGGTGACATACGACCAGAGCATTTGCTTCAGTCATGATGGTGTCGTCTTGAGTTCCAGATGTGACTCCGCCGGCCACCTTTGAAGGCCTAGCTGAAGACTTTGTCGCCTTTGAACCTTCCGTAGTGGCCTTCTTTGTGTTAACCCCTGTCTTAGATGCCACCGCAATAGGGCCCTTCCTTTTCTTTCCTGAAGATTTGTCGGCTTCAGTATCTAGTTGAGTCTCAATCAATGCATCTGGTACCAACTCTGTATCTTCTTCGTCATCTAATATCTCTTCAAGAGGGGAGAGTAGACGCTTAACTTCCTCCTCTACATCTGGACAAAAGTTCTTCAGACACTCCAGATACCAGCAGCATTCGCGGAAATGCTCCCTGGTATAGTTCTTCTTCTGCAGAGGATTGAAGATAAATGTATCCGATGAAGAAGCGGGGTCGCACCAACTATGAACCATTGGTGGTAGCTTCTTGATGGCCTTAGTAGGTAAGAGTTCCCACTTCATATACCTTCAAAAATCACGGAAATTGGCATTAGAAGTCAAAGAAGGTAAGTTTTCAACAAAATAGCATTTGAACACTAGCTCAATGGTATGGGTGACAAAGAAGTACCTGAGGCAAAGCTGCTTCACTATTTTGTCGGCCTCCTTGATGCTCTCAAAAGGTTTTCCTCTTTGATGAACCGTGTCCCTGGTAAAATATCCAAAGAAAGCTTTGTTTCAAAGTGTAATCCGCCACGTCTCGATGTAGTCTTCGAAGGACATGAAATCCTTTGATTCAACCACCCCACCATAGAGATCCAAGTATGGAAGAAGCTCCTTTTGGGCCATTTCCTCGAGATCGGCCCAACAAGATGCACGAATAAGAAACTTCTTCACATGCTCCTCGCTAGCAGGGGGTTTCCGAAAGCGAAGGTCCTGTCTAATGCTTGGTGAACTATTCCACCATTAGAGCCAACGAACCTTGTACTGCGGCTCGACTGATGAGGTTGCAATGAGCTGTAACTTTTCTAAGGTCATCTCAACCTTGGATGCAACATGGATGCTATAGTGGGATATAACCTACACCACCAGTCCATGAAGTTAGTGAAGACTGCAATAACTTTCTCTCCATCTGAAAAAATTGAAAAGATTGACATCAAGCGAAATATTTTTCTGATTGGTGCACCACAGAGAACCATCATAGAAACTGTATTTGATACGAAGAAGTCATACGAAGTGCAAACGACCATCCAGATGTGCAACCATTTTGTCCAGCCACAATGAAGAATTGTCATATGATTCTCCACCAAATTAAGGTTGTCGGATCCAACATCAAGGGAGTCATAAATGTGAAACTCATGCAAATTCATAAGCTGCAACTATTGACCAAGAAACAAAGAGCCCCCCTTGCCATTGATAACGACGCACTATGCTATCGCTTCCCAAAGCTAAACTCTCTTGAGATCAATGATGTATATATACTAATTCGAATGAACTAATGATGTTCAAAAGTGTCCATTGCACTCAAATGCAGTTGAGGGTTGTTGGATCCGACATCTTTAAGATTGCATTATCGAGCCCCAAATCATGCAACGAACAATTTAGTTTCAAAAAAATTTACAGCCATAAACAAAAAATCGGCCAATGAATATTCTAGTAAATGAAGGTTGTCGGATCGGTCAGCTGAGAACTATACTGATTCACCGATTGAACATCCAAAATTCGGCACCAGCTACACATCTTTCTGCACAAGTGGACGGATCCGACAACTGAAAAATATTCCGATTCAGCTCTCAAAATCCCAATCCAAACACTAGTTGTCGGTTCCAACAACTGAGATTCATAACAACTCAGGTCCCAAAATCCATCCACGAAGACCGCAATAAATCATCTCGAACCTGGTTATCGGATCCGACAACTGGGACTCTTGCCAATTTAGAAGTGATGATCCAAACTCGGTCACAAGCAACTTATCATCTCCGAACAAGTTGTCGGAATTGTTAACTATGAAATATAGCAATCCAGCTTTCAAAATCCTAACCCAAACACCAGTGAATTATGATCTCGAAACTGGTTGTTGGATCCGACAACTAGGATTCATACCAATTCAGCTCAAAAAATTGTAATCTGAAGACCAACAACAAATCATCTCGAAACATGTTGACGGATCCGACAACTAGGACTCATGCCAATTTAGCTCAAAAAATCATAATCTGAAGACCTGCAACACATCATCTCGAAACAGGTTGTAGGATCCGACAACTAGGACTCATGCCAATTGAGAAGTGATAATCCAAACTCAATTACAAGCAACTTATCATCTCCGATTCAACAAGTTGTTGGATTCGTCAACTGTGAAATATAGCGACCAGCTTTCAAAATCCTAATTCAAACACCAGTGAATCATCATCTCGAAACTGGTTGTTGGATCCGACAACTAGGATTCAAACCAATTCAGCTCAAAAAATCGTAATCTGAAGACCAACAATAGATCATTTCAAAACAGATCATTTCATTAGAGCGTTTTCAAATTCTGAATGATATGGACTAACTAGGGACTTCTAACCTTCATCCCAATTCTATAACGGCGTCTTCTATTACTTTTGTACCTATTCTATCTACCACCTATTTTGCAATAACAGAAGCCGTCATAACATCCTGCAATATTTAATAAGAGATACAACCTTCAATGCGTTAATTAGCTATTTAATCTTTATCCCCTGTCACTGGTCAGTCTAACGGCACGCCATCCCATGATGTGCCCCTTTTCCCAACTTCTATTCATCAACAAATACAATTGCCGCAATGCACTTGTCACTCCCTTCAGGCATCCTCTTCCCCTCTTTTGTCTCTACTCAAACTGCGTCTATACAATGGCTACACTCAGAAGTGACGGTCATCTCATTCCAATCCAAATTCCATTGGGAGTTGATGGGCTTGCCCTGGTTACTTCATCGCTACTTGCACTTCGTTTTGGCTACAATTTAGATACTATCCATGTAGAGGAAGAGGTTCTAGATGATGCTGGAGATATCAGCTACACCATGCTTCAACTCAGTATACTTGTAAGTGACCAAAAGGCACGGTTTTTGAAGGAGGGTACAAGTTACAAAGTGTTTGGTTTAAGTGACATGCAGATGTAAGCATTTTCGGAGATCTTGACGCCTGGAAAATCCACCACTTCTAGCATCAACCCAGCTGTTAACACTCCACAGACAATTGCACCAGATTCTACCCCGGCTTCCGTATATCCCGTTGTTGCTTCTCCCATCCATATCTTTGACAGCGAAGACGACTTCCCCCCAGAAGATATCACAGCACGTACTTCTCCAACCCTCAGCACGCCACCGGCATCCATGTTTTCCCAACATCGTCTACCTCCGACTCCATCTTCCGCTTCACGGCCCCCTCTACATCCCCAAATCCGAGAAGGCTAGAACATACTAGTGTTGTGGCGTGTTTGAAGAGTCTGGCCTCTAGACCAGGAATGAAGAACGTGTTGAAGACCGTCAACTATGCTACAGTGCCCCGTATGAAAGTTGACTTCTTCCCTTCCACGTACGACGGTGACGTCATCTTTGAGTTGTCACCTGCTTCAATGGATGCTAGTACATCCAAAGCTAAAAACATGGAAGGTATGGATAAAAAGTACGACGGCCATTGCTGGTGCCTTACGAAGACTTCAAACATTTCGAATGGAATGGGGCTCACCTTTCGGAGATCTTCTTATTCTGGGCATCTCCGCTACGATAACATGGAGTGCCATTATTTGAAGTGCCCCAGCAGGGAGGAGCCCTTCAATGAGAAGGAGTGGGAGGGGAACACCTTTATGCCATTTGTGCCTGGGGCTCAAATTCCCAAAGGTTCGATTGTAGTATGTAAGGTATGCAAAACCCCACCTACCGTTCTTGCTACATGTAATGCCATTATCTACTATGTCCAAGGACCACCATGGATGACTCGTGCTTGTGTGCATATTGGCACCCATGACCACCCTGTTGCGTTTGGAACCTGTCGAGAGTCCGAGGTGAAGATTAATACGTTATTGGGCAAACACGTGGAGCGGAATCCATGAGCTACGAATTCAACTATTGCGATGGGAGCAAGCAAGGAGTTCCTTGCTGAACATCTCATTCGTCCCCTAGAATCAGAGAAGACCATGACTGTTGAAGATATGAACGACGCCATGGAGAAGTATGCCAACCTTGCCTCTCCAAACGTTAAGAATGCCATCTCATCGTTCAAGCAGGTTGGGCGCACTAGATCAATGGATGGCATTCGCCAAATGAGGGGATGTACAACATGGCCATTTGTCCAGCAAAATATGTTTCATGGCCAAGGGGGTGACAAGGATAAAGTCTTTGTATTCAAAATGAGTGAGATAAGACCCGGCTCCGGCATTGATCTCGTGACAAGGATGCAAGCCGGCGGAGACATACAAGATGCGTGGCTAATGTTCGATCATGTCAAACGCGTCAAACACTGGACCACTATGGCGTGCCATGTGTGCGATTTCTACTACTGTAGAGTGATGACGATTGCCGTATGTGACATGCAATCTGAAGATACGGAGGCCCAATGTCTCATGTGGAAGGGAATCAACGAAGTCATGGCAAGAAATGGGCTCAACTCCATCAACTTCAAAGGATTCATGGCGGATAGCGTTGGTGCAAACTGGAATGCACTGAGGAAGATCTACGTTTCTGGTGATCCGTAGGAGGTGATGGTTGATCACGAGCGCACTTGCCTCCTTCAATCACCCTTGCAATTCGGGCATGGTGGCAATCATGTGGAGCTCTAAATGATGAAGCTCTTAAGCAGCTTGACCAGTGCTCACATTTTGGCACTACCGCTACCAGCAATGGGGTGCCTCCATGCAAATGGTAAGACTCCTTTGACCGCCTCAAGTATTTAGTCGTTTTGGTTGTTGGATCCAACAACCTAAATCCGTGCCGTTGATATGTACTCCACACGACCTCAACGTTGAAGAACGGGCTGAAATGCCATCTTGCAATTTGGCAGAGACAATTCATAACCGTTGGCTTCAACAGTCTGGCAACAAGGGGAACGACATGTACGATGCAACAGTGGACGACTTCGTACGTGCATTCATGCAGTGCACTAACTACTTCCAGTTCTCGAAGGGAGGGCGCTCGGGTAACGGGCCCTCCAAGCAGGAGCTGCGACTACGCCATGCCCAGAGAACGGGAAAGCCCGATAAAGTTGTAGAAGCAATGGAGAGCATGCCCGGAGCTAAGGAGTGGTGCACTCATATGCCTCATTTTAAAGGGAAGGAAGTCTTTGGGTCCAGCAAGCGGAAGCTTGACCTTCCACTTGGATCCGAGTTTGACAGTCACCGCCCGGACAAGATGAACTTCTCCCATCCCAAAGTCTCTACCAAATCCACTAGAGCACGCCGGGAGAGTGCGCCACGAGCCATTGATGAATCTCTTCCATGTTCTCCTACTTCCTATGACGACGTCCGAATCATGTCCCCACTGGCGTCAGCCCCTATGGTGTCTTTAAGGGTTACGCATGTCACAAGAGTCCATGAGTCTGAGTGCGATGTGAAGAAATGGCACATTGCTCGTCTCCCTAAGAATTCAGGGAAGAGTTGCTTTGCTAAATATGCCCAAACAGGAAGGACGTGCAAGGAGAAGATTGTGCGCCTAGGAAAAAGTACTACAACTCCTACCTACTCTGGAATTCTACACTTTCGAAGGACATTGAAGGACCAAGTTATGGAGTTTTTCCACTATGCTGACGACATCGAGTGTTGTGTGAAGGGAACGAAGTGGAAGTGGGTAAACCACCGACCTCCGGTCCCCAAGGTATGGCCTGTGCTGAAGGGCACTGTAATCCGGAAAATTCACCTTCGCAAAACACCCAAGACTCACACAAGTCTACCCTTGATTCTAAATTCTTCCCGGGATGGTCTAGCGTCAACCGTTAAGTAGTTTGTCTTTAATTATAGGTCAAAAAGCTATCTTTCCATTGAAATACTTAAGTTTATGCACTCGTTTTTAGGGAATTAAGCCTTAAAACATATCATCCTTAACATTCCACTCTTAAGGTATTGATCCCAAGGATTTAAGTGCTTAGGTAGAGCCTTGCTCCTCCAAAGAGCCTTGCTCTTGAGTTAACTATGAATATGCACGTTTGTTAGTTTCCTATACTTTTGCCATCTTCGGCTCTTGGATACTATCCATTGCACTCATGGTTGATTCCTTAATTAATTCCGTTTAGAATTCACGAACTTACCTCGTGCAATTCGCTCCACTTCTCACGTACATCCCACGATTCACGTACTCACGTACTTATCACAAGTGTTAGTCTCAAACAACACACAAGTTAGATTAAGCCACTAAATATTTCTACTCTAAGTCCGGACTTAAGTCTAACTTATCTATTAGTCCTTAATACTTGAATGCCAAAAGAGTATCTTCACTCTTATACTTGTATGACTTAAGTTTTCTAACTCAAACTTAAGTTCTATCATCCAAACTTAAGTTTTCCCTCATTGTAGACTTAAGTTCTAACATTTAGACTTAAGTCCTATCGTTTATACTTAAGTTCTTTCTCACTCAAACTTAAGTCCTATCACTCTAGACTTAAGTTTTATCACTTAAACTTAAGTTCAATTCCACTTTAGACTTAAGTTTACTTATTTACACATGCATAAGACTCCCGTCTTATGACTTAAAACTTAAGTTTCCATACTCAAACTTAAGTCTAACATTAATTACTTATGCATTTCTCACATAAATGCATTAAGTTTCTTACTTCAAATTAATTTCTAAATGCCTTACATACACTTAGATTTATTACATTAATATTCACAATGTCACTTTGACATAGTTAGGATCTTCCCTAACTTTATCTCTTGAAGTTTCAACATTTAAGTATTCATATTTCACTCATATGTAATACATTATATTTAATTCATTAACACACTCACAATTTCATGTCACATAATTAATTAGGATAGTATCCTAATTTTTACAATGAAGATCTAAATAAAATAATTAATGCATTTATACATAGGAATTTATTCACAATTAATACCTCATGCATATAATTGCATTTACAAACACAATGTCAAATTTATTTTATGAAACACTTAATATTATTTCAATTTTTACATATTATTTAAGTCACACACAAGACTTTACATATGCAAATTCAATAATAATTATGTATTAATAATTTCACACACAACATAATACTATTACAACATAAGAGATTTCTTCAATTGCTAGCTTTTTTCACCTAAGCTAGGGCTCACTCCAATCTTCCTCCAAGGAATGTTTACGGAAATGGCCAAGAATGCTAAAAATTCAAGCTATTAATTCTACTCAAAGCCAAGAGGCACACCTCTTGGGAAAACGGTTTTTCCAACAACTAACCGTTAAAACTAACTTCACTTGAACCTCACACCCATTCATATCTACTTACGAAAAGGTACACCCTTTCCAAAGGGTGTGAGTTCACCCCTTTTCCCACTATCTTATATCTCTTAGCTATGAAGAGACACTTTTTGATTAATTAACTATTTAATGTAAACTTAATCATTAATTATTTAATTTTCCATATATCTACAACCCTTTTTACACTTAATTTTCTGAAAAAAGCCATTTTAAGGATTTAGGCTCTACATAGCCCCCTTCTTAGCTCGGAGACGTCCTCGTCGACTTCAACGACCGTTGTCCTTGAATTTTATCTTTCGCAATCCATCTCTTACTTTAATTTCCTTAAATCTCCATGTAGCTTTCTTTTTCTTCTTAAGGATTGTTGATTGTCTTTATTTGCTTTCCATTCTTTCCATCTTAAATAAGTATGTCTCTTACATACTTAAGTCTTTAAGTTTCTTCTAAACTTAACTCTTTTGTTTACTTTAGTCTTCCACTTAGACATTAATATTTTTCCTTTTAGCTTAAATTTTTTCATTCTTTTCTAGATCTTCTCTTTTGTACGTTTATTGTTCTTCATATACTTCACTTCAATTTAATTTTTCTTTTAAATCTTCATTTAGGCTTCACTTGCCATCACTGTTTTTTTTTTTTTTTCAAACTTTATTCTTTCTTCTTCACTTTCTATCCTTCTTCATCATTTCATTTTTAATTTTTTTTTTTTTTTTAACGTTGGAAAATTAGCACTCATTAGTACTCACATCACTAAATTAGTATGTTAGTAGATTTTGTCCGCTCCACTAATTACTAATTCTATATATTGCTAATTTCCTTACTTTCCTTTCTCTCTTCTATTTTACCTTCAATTTCAGTTGAAGTATCATTCTACCTACAATTCAAATAGTGTGTATATCACCTCACTACTAATTGTGCTAACTATCTTTTTCTATTCTAGCCTATTCTCTCTTAACATAAGATACTCTCATTATGTTATTATATTCTCTCTCTTCTTTTCCTTTCAACTACTTTCTCTCAATCTTATCATGTTCTCACTTATTTTTTCCTTTCTTCTATGTTCCCATTTCTTCCAATTTTTTGTTTTTTTTTTTTTTTTCAATACATTTTTAGACTTAGAAGTTTAGGTACTACTCTATTTTCCTAGACTTGCTAAATCATTAATTTTTTTGAGATTTACTTTTAACTTTATCAAATCCTGATTAATCCACTCAGGCTTCTTTAAACTTTTTTAGAGTTAAGAAATTCTAAACTAGAATGTTTCTCATCCATTTTGTGTTATCTCTCACTGCTAGACCAAACTTAATTTTTTCTTAGGTATTAAGTCTCTCTTGAGACACTGTAGGTATATCTTTGCCTAGTTGTTCTTTTGTTATGAAATTCTCTCAATGCATTACCTAGACTCAAGGTTCTATTCAAATTGTTCTTTCTTAAAATACTAACTTCGTATTTTACTTCTTCTTTTTCTAATTTTCTCTTTTTTCTTGAGACATCTTAAGGAGCTATCCTAGTTGTTCTTTTTATTCTAACTTGGATTTCCTTAAGGTTCACTTTTCAACTTACATATCCTTTTTCATTCAATTTTTTTTTTTAATTAATTAATTAATTTATTTTAAAATGCTTCATGAACTCACCAATCCTTATTTGTCACAAAGTTGATAGCTACGCTCCTTTGTTCGAAACGCTTACTGTGTTCAATACGTTGCATGTAGTCCTCGGCTCTGTCACCAGCTCATAGTTGATCTGTGATGACACCTGCTGCACATTGTTACTACGTGGGAATAGATCAAGCATGATCCACTCCCGAGATAATTGAGCTCAGAACTCTCGTTGTGAATCTTCTGGTTCATATCGTCATGTGTAATCAACACCGTGTGTTCGCGTACACATATCATCTCTGTCAATGAGTCCGTCTTTTGTACTTCTCTAAGTTCACATTCACTTAGACTGTTTGATATCTTCCATGGTCAACTCGTCTCTTTTTACTACAATCTTCACCTGCTCGATATGCAGACCAACTCCAGGATTGAAATCAGCATCAGTGCTTGGTATTCGAGCAGCTCGTAATTACTTGCTACAGGATTCTCTCCACGGTGACGGGTAGCCGAGCCTGTTCGTGCCAGCGCATTGTCCCATATCGTTTGGTGCGCCTTGTTGCGCTAGTATATAGAGGCTTCTCATCACCTACTCCTTCAGTTCGGCCTTGGTGGCCTGGTGATCGTTGGATGCGAGTAGACGCTGTCGTGGCAACCTCCGGGTGCTAGTGCCGGGTCTCTACTCAACCAACGACACCCGCCCCACCACGCCACGTAGTGTAGTACATGTGCAGGTTTAGATAGAGGTTTGCAGTTGAAGCAAATTTTTTTTTTTTTTTTTTTCCTCCTGCACTTTGCTGCACTTATAGCAATTCTTCAATCGTTTTACAATTTCTCCCAATTGGAACACCTAGTTTCGGTCGTTAATCTTTAAACTCTTTCTGCACAGCCTATGTGTTCTGAGTGTAGCATATGGGATCTCTCAAAATTTGTAAGCTTTGCTCGAGGTTTTTCTTCAGATTTCTTCTTGCTTGAGGTGATTTTTGAAGTTTAGTCCACTTTGAGGTTCCTTAATCATACTTAAACTCTTCGTGCCTTTGCATCAGTTCTTCATGTGTTTGTGCATGAGAGGCATGCGACAGTCTAACTCTTCTAAGTCACTATGTCATAGCTAGTGTTTACAAAGTTGTCTATACTTCTTTGTTAATTGTTGATTCACACTCATGTAAACTTGATAAACCATTCATAACGTCGAAAGTGAAAGTCACAACATCCGGAAATCATAGTCTTCATGAATAGTTCAGGATAATCTTAAGTCTCAAAATCGTCTACTTAGCTAGCCAATCCTGACTAACAAATAAAACTTGTTCACGAGCATAATCAGTTTCTTTACTCCACTACAAACAAGTCTAACCATCGTTTCTTCGCTTGTCATGTCGCAGACGCTTGTGCTTAACTTCATCTTCAGTCTCCAGTCCACTCAGAAGACTCTGTCTGTCTGCTTCTTCCAAGTTGCGGCACACATCTTCATCTCGTAACAGGTTAGTCTTACGGGTCCGTTGAAAATTCAACCACAATGAGATATCCTTGTATCTCTTTGGCTCGAACTCCAATGCGAACGCCGAACAGGAAGGGGTTAGGAACTGAGTGATGATCATGCATTCAAACATCCAAATCCACCGCGCTGGATGCTGTTGGAACTTAATCCACATCAAAAACTCCACCTTCTTCTCGTTGTAACGATTGACATTCACCACGATCCTGTAGAATGAGCACATATACGACAACATATTGCAAAACACTGCAGCTCTAAAACAAACTGGATCTGTATGGTGACGGTGAGCTTCAAAAAAGGTTTGGTAAGAATTCACACACTCCTCTGGTGTGTCAAATGCTCCCGGAATAATAGGCCAGTTGTATGGTACTGTGTCGAGCTTCGCCCATACCGCCCACTTATAACGCCGTTGCCCCTGTAGCGGACATAGATGTGCGTCGAGCGCTACCGCTGCTGGGACAATCACCGGCCAACTTTGAGTAAGCAAGGGATACACTACATCCCATGGTCGCCATTGCTTGGGCGACACACCAAAATCTTCAAGTAGCCACTCCATCGCAGTCCACGTAGCAAAGGGCTTCTCCGAAGGTTCATCAAACATGAGGTCATAATTGCCCAAATACCGTTGCTTGAGGAAGGATCCCGTCACTGGTAGGGATATCTTCACACCTGGTGGCACCTTGAAGTCGAATGGAGGTGGAGCAAAAAGTACCTGCTGATAAGTATTTTCTATACTGTGGACAGCCACTTGTTGCCCTTCCACTATTTTCTTGAGACGTTGACACACTCTGGTGTACTCATGGACGTAGTGTCCCGTAGAGAGTTCTCCTCTCTGAGCAACTGCCTCTCGAGCTTGTACATGAGTCAAGGTACTTAGAAGCGCATTCTCGTCACGTATCTCGTGATAGAGAGTTTCAATCAGTTGTCTCCACTCTGGAGAATTCGCTGGAGCCACCCTGTTCTCAAGGATCTTCACCATTCTAAAAACTTCGTTGGGCTTATCCCGCGCCCTCTTGAAGGCAAGCTGATGCTCTAGAGTCATGTAATAAAGCAAAACTCTGGCACCCAGATCTCCTATCGGGTGTGTAAACTTACTTACACTTGTAAGTTGCAAAGCACCTCGTGCTAGCATTTCACAGATCAAGTTTCTCATATTGGGATAATGTTCAGCACTCTCCCATATGACATCAAACTCCACATCTTGGAGTGTTGCTCCTGGAGCTATCTGGGTCATGCGAAGAAAGGTCTACCGCTGTAACTCATAATTACGGAAAAGGGAGAAAGGAGGAGGGGATTGCAACTCATGCTCCCACAAACACTCCTGCATTCTCTTCTTCGCCCCACACTTAGTCACGACTCTTGACCGAAGTTGATCTCGCTCCTCAGTCAGAGTCTCCACCTCCTTCTGTAACTTGGAGAGGACACTCCACTCTCGAGGAGGACTACTCACTCCTTTGACTTGCTTCTTCAAGTCTCCCACCGCTCGCGCATGTTGCCCCTTCAAATCAGCAACGTCCTTGGTATGTTGTTTTTGTAAGTCCGCGACTTCTCTTGCATGCCGTTGCTTGAGCTCCGCCAGTTCTTTAGCAAACTGCTCTCCACGGCTTCGCTCACTCTCGTACAGTTCCTTCGTCGCACGCACTCCTGCAACTGCCGCATCACGTTCAGTCATGAGGTCTTTGACCTCCTTCTCTCGTCCTTGGGCTTGTCTCACTTGTTCCTGCAGGTCGGCACATTTCTTCCTCCAGTGTGTCACATGAGTGACTTGCTGTGCCACCTCTTTCTTCAATTCGTCTCTCTCGTTCGCTAACTGCTCATTCAGCTGCTCCTTAGCCTTCCTCTGCGCCTGTTCTTCAGCGTGCTTGAGTTTCCAGTCGTCGGCTTCTTGTTGTATCTTCCGCACCTCTGCTGCCCCTCGTACCTTCTCCTTGTGAAGCTCAAACTCCATTTCTTCTGTGGCGCGGAAGATGGCCTCGTTAGTCCTTTGATACTCCTTTATTAAATCATCCTTTTCTACGACCAACAGCTCTAATTGTTTCTTGCCCACTGGCAAGATAGCATCATTCTTGGTTGACTCTCCTCCGGATGAGTTAACGACTCTCTCGTCCACTTTGGCCTTACCCTTTGAGGCCTTTGAAGTCGTCACTTCCTCAGCTGCCTTCGAACTTGTGGCTGCGTCTGCAGTTTTGGTAGAAACCACTTCTTCCACCTTAGAAGTCGTATCCTCTCCATCTTCCAAGTCGATGACGACCTCCACCTTCTCCTTTTCGGCCTGTCTGCTCTTGGTTCCTTCTGTCTCCTCCAAGGCAGCAGCTAGATTCCGAGGTGCAGGTCCAGTATCGGTAGGTGCTTCCCGTCGCGCCTTCTTCTTGGTGGTCTTTTGTACATCCGAGGTGGGAGTCCGCTGCTCTTCACTCTCTAGCTGAGGTTCGGGCCTCTCTCCCATTTGGATAGTGGGAGCCTCCGGGGTAAGCCTGTTATGCACGTCTAGCGCCCCAGTCTCTCCTTCATCCTCTGATTCCTCTTGTGCTTTCTCACCTCGCCTCGGTCGCTTCTTGATAGCTGGTGCTGTCTTTTTCTTCTCCTCCATCCGCTTAGATGAAGCTTGCTTCCGTAATTCAGGACAAAACTCATAAAGGTAGGTGGTGCAGAAGTAGGACTTCGTGTGGCAGGTGGTCTTGCTCGCCATCTCCAACTTGATGTGCACATACAGGATCTTGCTCCAGTTGAATCTATCACCATGCCAAGCCCTGCAAGCTGCTGCAAGTCCTTCGAATGAGATCACGTTTGGACCTGGTAGTGACATCAACAATCGTTGATTCACAAACTGAAGCGAGTCCTTCCACCGTGACTTGGCCTTAGTCACTGTGTAACCTTTCTTCGTATCTTTCTTGTCAACCCTCGCGCTCTCTGGCGCATCAAAGATCTTCAGCAGGGTCTCACGGTCCAAGAGGGGGATATTCACAAGTGTCGGCCCGTTATCACTCAATCCAAGGAAGTGACTCTTGATAGTCGCAAGGTCAAATGTCACCACCTGGTCTTCAATGACGAATTCGTCCAGGGTCCCTCTGTCACTGGCGATGATGAACGCTCGTGCTCGTTGAAGGTTTGGTTCGGGCCATCTCTGCATGATAAACGGCCACAATCCTGCGCTCTCCAAATTCTGACGATTGGCTGTCATTGCCTTCTCCGTCAAATAGTGCATTTTAGATGAGACCAACAGGAAGTCGGTTTTCCTGCTCTTGGCTGCCGTCATCTTGTCTTGTGTGTCTGCTCTGGTGCAGGCCTCATCAATACTCCAACTTGGCATCACCATGATAAGAAGGTTCCTTCGATATTCGTCTTCTTCGTCACTCTTCTTCTGTTTTTCTTTATTACCTCACTGTTCACTCGGCAGAACTTATTGATGTCTGTGCTCTATCAACTTAATCACAAAAGTGCAAGTTTTGACTCCCGCACTTCTTATTTTTTCACATGCAGACTGAAACACATTAAGTTCACTCAAGCGCTAATCTTACTAAAAAGACTGAGACTCTTACAGACTCTTTTTATTTTTATTTTTTTTAATTACACTCCCTTCTGACGATTCAGTCTGCTTAACACCATTCCCACACACACAACAACTTAAATGTCTTTAGGTTTAAGTCTGATTTTTTTGTTTTCTTAGAAAAATTATTAGGGTTCCTATGAACTCATACACGACAGAGAGATTACAGCGAATACTCTCCATCGTTGAAGTATATGTTTGTTTACTCAACTCCGAGACTTCACCTTCGCACGACTGTGTTTATTCATGACAATTTCCATTTGATGCTTCTGATCCATAACTACTTTACAATTTCAAAGATTTTTTCTTAACTGTCATAACGTTCCTCAGTTCGACTGAACTTTTCAGTTTGAACTTCTTGACGGTTACACACAAGACGAACTTACTAACTTTGTTCTTCAATTTCCGCGGCATTCACTATTTCCTACGAGTGAGTCAGCACTGCTTACCTCAACAGGGTTTGGTCTTGGCTCCAACCAGCAGTTTCTTCTCTTCTGTCACACACACTTCTGTTAGTCTGTGCAGAATTCAACTTACAAGGTTAGTGTGGAAATCAACTTCCAGCCATCACAAAATGTTTGAAGCACATACCTCAGTTGCTTGTCTCGACGCAGAATGTTCACGCACTATCTCGCGAGTTTTGTTCTGAATTACAAAGTCAAGTTTCCCTACTCTCTCACAACACCTGGTTTTCTACACTCAGTTTCCCCATGCTCTCTCAACTTCGCAGCTATGGCGGACATCAACAGGCAGACAGAGAACTCCTTTTACTTGTTCTTGACAAGTCTGCATGATGATTAATTCAACGAGTGTAACGTACCAGATCAACGGAACATGTCAATATCTCTGATTTTGACACCTTTATCATTGTCAAGATCAAATCTTCGTTTTCTTGTAATTTTTCCATGATAATGCGCTCGGCTCCTTGCCTGGCATTTATGTAGAAAGTAGCTCCAGCAGAGTTTGTCTTGTCTCGGCCATTAACTTTTTTCACACTTTTTTGATTTCCTTTAAGTGCATAATCTCAGCTTAATGAACTTACACTCACGGTTTCTTGTTAAAATTAAAGTTGGTCAAGACTTAACTCTTTTTTATCTTGCATTTATTTTGTCAATCTTACACATTAATTTTTTTCTTAATCACATACTCATGCCATCATGTCTAAAAAGTTTTACCACTTGTAAATTTGAGAATTCTACTCAAAAATTTCTTTTTATTTTATTTTTATTTTTATTTTTATTTTTAACATAAACAAATGGTTATTTTAGTGATCTTCCAAAAATCTTCTAAAATCCCAAAAAAAGTTTTTATTATGAAGCCGTAAGTGTTTAACTTTTTCAAACTCCTCATGCTTCTAAATCTTTTAGATATTTTTCCACTTTCATCCAAGAAATGTAGAGTCATGTAATCACTTAAAAATTAACTCATTGAGGGTACTTCCCCAACTTGTTGCTTTAATTTTTACTTTCTACATGAGGCACTATTATGTAATTTTATTTTCATTTTATTTATTTTTTATTTAGTTTTTATTTTTTATTTTTACCACACAAGTAACTTTATTAGCAACTTGTGACCTATCCCATCAAGTAAAAAAAAGTTTTTAATGCAAAGTTATAAAATCACCCTCACTTAGACTTCAAAACTTTGCCATTATTTCTTACTTTCACCTGGGTAGTTTAGGGTCATTCCGGACCACATAAAAGGTCACATCTTGGAGGTCCCGCCCCCTTCTTAATGCTTAACTTGCCCTCAAGTTACATATTTTTTCAATCTGTAACCGTTGTATCTTGTTGCATGGGTATTTCCTGCAAAATCTTGTAACTCAACAGATCCATTAGGATAAGACTTAAGTATCCGATATGGACCAAACCACCTCATTTTGAATTTTCCTGGAAATTTCTGGAATCTACTATCATATAGTAAGACTAGATCATTATCTTTTAATGTTTTTGGTGTTAGCTTACTATCATAGTAAGTTTTCCTTTGTTTTTGAATTGCTTCCATATTCATATAAGCTTGTGCTCGAATCTCATCGAGTCGTTCTAAATTATCAAAACGTTCCCTCAAGGAAGCCGAATCTCCCAACCTTTCAGAAATAGCAACCCTTAATGATGGTAGTTCCACTTCAATTGGTAACATGGCTTCCAAGCCATAGACCAATGAAAATGGAGTAGCCTTAGTTGTAGTTTTAATGGTACAACGGTAGGCCCACAAAGCATTAGTTAACTCATAATCCCAATTTGATGCATTTCCTTCTAATGTTTTTGTTATTATTTTACAAAGAATTCCATTAGACTTCTCGGTTTGCCCATTAGCTCTGGGGTGATAGGGAGATGACTTACGATGCTTAATAAAATATCGTTGTAACATTTTTGCAATAGTGTCATTAATAAAGTGAGTCCCTCTATCACTTACAATTTCTTTGGGGCAACCAAATCTAGCAATAATATTTTCATAAATAAACTTTGCTACAGTATCTGCAACATCTGTCTTAGTGGCTACGGCTTCAACCCACTTAATTACATACTCTGTGGCAACTAGGATGTAACGTTTTTGTCCTACCCGACTAGGTGGCTTAATGGGGCCTACAAAGTCTATTCCCCATTTTTCAAAAGGTATTTGGGCTAAAATTGGTGTCAAAGGCATAGCCTTAGTAGCTGTAGGTTTACCAACTCTTTGGCAAGGATCACATTTCTAAACGTAGGTAGTGGCATCGGAAAAAAGCGTAGGCCACCAATAGCCTGTTCTTAATGCTTTTTGAGCCGTGGCCCACCCCGCAAAATGTCCACCACAAGCATCTGTATGGCAACCTTGTAAAACCATAGGCACTTCACTAGGGTTTACACATCTTCTAAGTATATCATCTTTTCCTCTTTTATAAAGAACTCCACTGATCATAGTGTAAGGTAAGGATTGGTGTACTAACTTTGTTTTATCTTTAGTAGTGTAGTCAATAGGGAAAATTCCTTTAGTTAAATAATAGATAATATCTGCATATTCTTGAGGAATTATGTCAAGTATTTCTATACCATCTTTAACTTCAAAGATATGTGCATCTGGAAAGCTGTCATCAATAGATTCTGGATTGATTGTCTCACTAAGTCTAGATAAGAAATCTGCATTTTGATGGATCTTCCCAGGTCTCACATTAATGGTAAAGTCAAATTCTTGTAAAAGTAGAACCCATCTTGCAATCCGTCCACTCAATTGAGGTTTATTGATCATGTACTTTAATGCATCATGATCAATGTGGAACGTGAACTTATATCCCAATAAGTAATGTCTAAATTTTTGAACAGAAAAGATCATCCCCAAACCTTCACGTTCAGTGACAGAGTAATTTCTCTCAGCAGCACTTAATTGGCGACTAGCAAAATATATGGGTCTATCAATAACTTATTAAAAGCCTTAGTGCAGTCATCTGACCAAACTCCAGGTATAAGGGTTTGTTTAGTTAAAGCATTCAAAGGTGCAGCTATAAATGCAAATCTATATATAAATCTCCTATAATACCCAGTGGCACCCAGAAATCCTTTAAGTGCAGGTAAGTGCTCAGGGATTCTCATTGTGATTATAATTGCTACTTTGTCAGGATCAACTGCGATCCCTTCTTTTGAGACGACATGACCCAGTAACTTACCACATACAGTTGCAAACTCAGACTTAGCAGCATTTATGGATATTCCATATTCTCGACAACTGTCGAAACATTGCTTTAATGCTTTTGGATGATCTTCCTTAGATCCAAATACACAAAAGTCATCTAAAAATATCTCCATAAACTTTCTTAGGTACTTTGTAAAGGCTTGTGTCATAACTCTTTGGAAAGTGGCTGGTGCGTTACACAGTCCAAAGGGCATAACATTATATGCAAAGGTTCCCCAATCTGTAGTGAAGGTGGTTAATGGTCTATCCTCCGGAGCTATTTGAACTTGGTTATAGCCCGAAAATCCATCTAGGAAAGAGTAGCACTCATGCCCAGCTACACCATCTAGAACTGCATCAGAAAATGGTAAAGGAAAGAAATCTTTCTTAGTGGCTTTGTTCAACTACCTAAAGTCTTGACAAATGCGAATCTTACCATTTTTCTTAGGTACTATGACAATAGGTGATACCCACTCGCTAAATGGTACGGGATAAATGAAATTACACTCCAGTAATTTATCAATTTCCTCTTTGACCATTAAGGAATACTTTGGGTTCATCATGTGTTGTCTTTGCCTAACAGGTTTAGCATCTGCTTCTAGGATAATACGATGTTGACAAACATCTGGAGGTATGCCTTTTAAGTCTTTATATGTCTAAGCAAAGGCATCTTTCTCCTTCTTAAAAAATTCCAACCACTCATCATATTCTTGAGGTTGTAATTCATCATATATTTTTATTGGCTTAGGATCTTCTTTAGTTCCTAAGTTTATTTCTATAGTATTTTTTATTAAGGGTCTGACAGTAGGTGTCTTCTTTTCACCCAGTAATTCTTCTGAATCACTTATATAAGGAAGTTCCTTATCTGACTCTTTTTCAATTGTCACATTATATATTGGGGCATTTTGCCATGCCTCTATGGCTGCATCTGTGTCATCCACCTGACTAGGAAGAACAAAGTATTCTCCCGGGCCTAAACTTTTAATAATAGGCATATCTTGGACTTTATTAGTATCACCCGGTTCAGATTCAGAGTCTGCCTCTGTGGTCCAATCTGAATCTTCATTCTGAGTTTCTCCGTGGTACTCCACTGGAAACATAGGTAGCACTATCTTACTTTTACCCTCCCCTATTGTTAACGTCCCTTTACCCCAATCATCTTTAGCTTTGGCTAAGGATAACCAAGGTCTGCCAAGGAGAATATGGTAAGTCGATATAGACTCAGTTACTTTAAAAACAATATAATCAACTTTATAGTCAATCCCACCAATTATGGTATTTAATTGCAACAATTTACCTAATGGTCTCACTCGGCTTTGATCTGCCATTCTTAAGATAATAGGAGTAGGTACTATGTTAGTTATTCCTAACTCTTCCATAGTGTTAACATTCATAAGATTAACACTACTCCCACTATCAATTTGAACTCCATCAACTAAAGTTCCATCTATAATGACATCAACTGTGGGTGCTCCTGGATCAAAAGAGATATCATGGACACTTACAATCTCAGGTTG
Source organism: Bryoerythrophyllum caledonicum (assembly GCA_963971425.1). Classification (NCBI taxonomy): domain Eukaryota; kingdom Viridiplantae; phylum Streptophyta; class Bryopsida; order Pottiales; family Pottiaceae; genus Bryoerythrophyllum; species Bryoerythrophyllum caledonicum. The sequence goes on along the minus strand of OZ020526.1, from coordinate 16,656,418 downwards.
AAGTTTGCTTGTCTCTTTGTTTGTTTTTGGTTTAGCTTTCTTAACATTGGTATCCTCAATTATTTTGGCTCTTTTCCTTATTAAAGAGGATGTTAATTCATTCTTACAAGATGGTGACAAAGCAAGTAACTGTCTTAAGGAAATCTGAGGTTGCAATCTATCCAAATCTGTAAGGATGTCATAAGGATTCATCCCAATAGCTAATCTCATAATTCTATTATGTTTTCTTTTTTTCATTGTCAATGATGGTTCTTTAACAATGGTCTTTGAAGGTCTATAAAAAGTAGGTTGTTCCAACGGCTTTGTTGGAATACTTGGTTTATCTTTAGGTGGAGTTACATCTTTCGGTTGTATAGGCTCTGGCCTAATGTTGGTCTGGGAATCACTATTTGTTATGTCTATTGTTTCTAGATTGGGTTTAGGTGGTTCAGATTTCTTAAGTATAGTGGGCAATTGTCTACTAAGCACAGGGTTAAGTTTAACTTTACTGTAATCACTTTCTGAACTACTAATCGGCTCTTGTTCTTTAGCTTTTCTAGCTTGTGATCTGGTAATAAAAACATCTTGGGGTGTATCAACAGCCAGATAATTTACATCTCTAGCATTAGAGGATTCTACCTCTTGAATTTGAACTTGCTTTCTTACATTAGGAAATTCTGTGATAACAGCAGTACAGTAAGTAGAAACATGACCTGGTTGTCCACATCTTCCACAGACTGGGTTATATCCCACTTGCTGACGTGGATTTGGACATTCCCTTGAATAATGACCCGACTCTCCACACCTAAAACATACAACTCCTTTATTCCTATCTTGATTAGATGGTCCTTTCCAAACCGCATGTTGACTGTATCCATTGGTCCCACTGGGACGTCTATTGTCACCGGGTTTGGTAAAAGGTTGTTTAGAAGTAATCCTATAAGGGACTTTTTGATTATTATTATTACTCTGTGCAGGTTGTTCTTGCACCAAGGCTTTAACTTCCTTTATATTTCTACAAGTAGTTATGTCATGGCCTTTTGCACCACAATAAACACACTTAAGTTTAGGGATTCCTCCAATAGGATATCTACACTCTGTACTTAAGTGTCCATGCCCTTTACAGTTACTACACCAAATATTAGTTCTTTGGTTTGTAGCCTTAGGCCTCTTATTCTTTCCCTCATTAATTTGAACTGACAATTCTCTGAATTGTTTTTGTAAAGCTTGGATTTCAGTTTCTTCATTGTTAGCAGGCATTAAAGCTAACTGCTTTTCTCTTTCTGAGATTGGTCCTGGTAACATTAATTGAGGTTGTTGAGTTAATGATTTAGGATAGTAGTCTCTTCCACTTCTATCCATTCCAATTGGGTAAGGTATAGGCATATATTGAGGATCTGGTTGTGTAATTCTCCTATTTTGGTACAATATGTTAGATCTCTCCATAGCAGCTTCCCAATTTCTGGCAGCCTCATATGCTGCAGTTAAGTTTGCAGGATTAGAAAGTTTAACTTGATAGATACACAAAGGATCTAATAATCCTCTGGTGAATGTATTTGTAATCCATGACTCGGGCATCTCATTATCCCTCCATCTGTGTAACAAATTCTTAAGTCTGGTATAGTAACCCGCTATAGATTCAGTAGGATACATCTGAAAACTTTGTAATTGATCTTGCAAGGTATTATGGTAAGACTGGGGTCTAAACCTGGCCAAAAATGCATCTTTTAGAGTATCCCAGTCTACGGGTCGAGGATTTAATGCTGCATACCACCTTTGAGCTTCCCCTAGTAAATTACCAAGAAAACTAGTGATGTACTTATCCACTGCTAAATTATTAGCTATTGCCACTACTTGGAATCTTTCCAAGTAGGAATCTGGATCTTCTCCTAAATCTCCATAGAATATGGGAAATGGAGCTATATTAAGCATCCTATGATGCGCCATAGCAACGGGATCAATCAAAGGGTTGTCAGGAGTAGGAGGGGTTGAAGGTGGTGAGGATAATGAGGACCTGCTAGAGGTAGAATTAACAGAAGAAGTGTCAGAAGGAGAAGTCCTCCCAGAAGTACCTGAGGAATGTCCAGCTGGACTCTCTACTCGTGATGGTGGTTCTGAGTGTTCTTCTTCTTCTTCAACACTGTTAAGTTTACTTTCAACTCCTTTAGGCTCACTTTGCCCACTTACTTCAAACTCTTCCTCGTTTATAAGATTATACTTAACCTCTTCTTCCTCCACACTAGATTGGTCAATCTCTTCTTGTATGTCAAAGTTTAAGGTAGTAGGTCTAAGGATTTGGCTAAATGCTTCTAACACTTCCTTACGAAACTCATGTTTTTCTTCCTCGTTTTCCAATGATCTGGCATTAAGAAAGTGGTCAATGGATTCTTTTGCTTCACTGTGAGTAAATATTGGTGTTTCTAATTTTGACTCAAATCTTTGGGCAAAAGGACTTGGATAGGGAGTCTCAAAATCTGTTTGGTTTGAGGAGTTACCTACTTCGTAGGTATGATCAATTGTTAAGGAGTTTGGTATGGGGGTTCTAAACAATTGTTCTAACTCATCAAGTTGTTGATCGTGAACGTTAAGTATACCTTTATTAAGAAGTTTTTCATCTACTTCTTCCTCCCCTGAGGATCCTTCCTTTCTTAAGAAATTAGACCAAGCTTTCTCACTTTGGGTCTCCCAATTTTCTTCTTTTGGGCTATCTGAACAACAAGAGTGAGTGGTATATTTTTTATCTTTTCTTTTTCCTACATATTCCTTTCTAGGATTTTTTAATGCTGCGAGTACTAACTCTTCTTGGGTAAACTGTGGCTTCTTTGATTCTGACTGAGGAGAATTTGGAGGATCGGGCAGTGTCTTGTATGTTTTCTCCCTTTTAATTTGTCCCAATGCCTTTGCTAAGGCTTTTTCTAATTCATCATTTAATTTGAATGGAGAAGGAGTTGTAGCAGTGTTAAAGGTAGGATTGTGTACTCCCAATACTATAGAGGGTTGTTTTTTCTCTACCCTTTTCTTAAAACGTTGAGCTCTCTCAACTTTTTGTTTTTCTCTTTTCTCTTTGTCTTTTCCTGACATTAGTAATCCCCATAGAGTTTTTATCTTAATTTTGATTTTGTTTTTAATTTATTTTTAATTTATTTTTAATTTTTAATTTATTTTTATAATAAAACTATTTTATCCTTGCTAGGATATCAACTGGCTTTCTTTCCGTTCTCAGCAACTCATTGTTGTTCTTCAACTTAACTTTTTCTCAAGTATTATGCTTATAACAACCTAATTTTTCCAATTTAAGTTCTTATGAATTTTTAAAATACTTAAGACCACTATTCTTTAATTATTTCCTCTATGGAATAACTAAGCATTTCAATTGTTAGCTACTCATTTATTGAGTTATTCTTAACTTTTTAATTTTTATTCTTAATTTAAACAAAGGTAAATAGCTTCTTCCGTCAAATTCATTTCTTTAACATCTTCATGGATATGCCTAGGATAACTTAATATAGTCAACAATTCTCCCATCTCCTCAGCAGTTACCCATTGACTTAACTCGCCAAGTAATCCGTCTATCCCGTCCTCAAGTGTTTTTAACTCTTTCCGATCATTAGGTGCAAGAGTTTTATAACATTGAACTTTGGATTTTATGCGTCTTATTAATCTAGATCTTTTACTCAGAGGACTCTCCCCTGGTCGATCCATAAAGAATTTGGTAATTATACCAAGATGTTAAAGTAAAGTTTTCTACTTTTATCATTAATGGTAAAGGTTCAATAACTAACTCCCTCGGATATTTAAACTTTTGTAAAAGACCATTAATGATATCAATTTTCTTTTTTGAATTTTTATTATTTTCCCTAATTCTTTCTATCTCCTTCCCCAAAAGGTTAAATAATTTTAATTCATTATATTTTATTTTTTCGTAAATTATCAACAATCTTTTCAACCTAGTTCTTAAGTCCTTAGGTGTCTCGTTCTCAAGACTCATTGATTAAAGACATAATAAATCAAAAGCTATAGTCACGGGAAGTTCGTCTTTGGACAAGAAATCTGGAAAAAACACCTTAGTTTGGAAATTAAGTTTACTATAAATAAAAATATAAGTTTCTTTATCGAACTTGTATCCGTTCCAAGCTCCAATACCTTTAGAAATTAAGGGTTGGGATTGAAGTTTTAATCTACCGTACTGAGCAAAAATAAAATGTAATTGGTATTTTAAATATAATGTCATTTTCTTGACAATTACTTCATTAAATCCTTCGCCTTTGTTCCATACTTTACTTAGAATGATTTGCTTAATTTCTATTGGTACTTGTTCAAATCTTTCCTTAAAGTTTTTATCAATTTTTGGATGCGCTCCATAAAATTGAAAACCTTGACCATAATACGCACCTCTATAAACACGATATAGAGCGCTAAATAAATATGGTCTTTTGAAGAAATCACTTAGACTTTCTTCATTAATTTCCCATGGGAAAGACATGTCCTCAAACCTTGTCTCCCATGGAATCTCACACTAGGAATGTCCAATTCACTTTGGATCAAATCTTTAATTTTTATATTTTTTATGATGAACCTTCTCGTTCATTTCTTTACTTTAATTCACAGTAATACTTAAGTATTCAACTCAAAAAATGATAACTTTCTTTAATAAAAAATTACTTAACACTTGGCGGTACCGTCCCCAGCATGGTCGCCAAAAAAATGTAATTCGGAAAATTCACCTTCGCAAAACACCCAAGACTCACACAAGTCTACCCTTGATTCTAAATTCTTCCCGGGATGGTCTAGCGTCAACCGTTAAGTAGTTTGTCTTTAATTATAGGTCAAAAAGCTATCTTTCCATTGAAATACTTAAGTTTATGCACTCGTTTTTAGGGAATTAAGCCTTAAAACATATCATCCTTAACATTCCACTCTTAAGGTATTGATCCCAAGGATTTAAGTGCTTAGGTAGAGCCTTGCTCCTCCAAAGAGCCTTGCTCTTGAGTTAACTATGAATATGCACGTTTGTTAGTTTCCTATACTTTTGCCATCTTCGGCTCTTGGATACTATCCATTGCACTCATGGTTGATTCCTTAATTAATTCCGTTTAGAATTCACGAACTTACCTCGTGCAATTCGCTCCACTTCCCACGTACATCCCACGATTCACGTACTCACGTACTTATCACAAGTGTTAGTCTCAAACAACACACAAGTTAGATTAAGCCACTAAATATTTCTACTCTAAGTCCGGACTTAAGTCTAACTTATCTATTAGTCCTTAATACTTGAATGCCAAAAGAGTATCTTCACTCTTATACTTGTATGACTTAAGTTTTCTAACTCAAACTTAAGTTCTATCATCCAAACTTAAGTTTTCCCTCATTGTAGACTTAAGTTCTAACATTTAGACTTAAGTCCTATCGTTTATACTTAAGTTCTTTCTCACTCAAACTTAAGTCCTATCACTCTAGACTTAAGTTTTATCACTTAAACTTAAGTTCAATTCCACTTTAGACTTAAGTTTACTTATTTACACATGCATAAGACTCCCGTCTTATGACTTAAAACTTAAGTTTCCATACTCAAACTTAAGTCTAACATTAATTACTTATGCATTTCTCACATAAATGCATTAAGTTTCTTACTTCAAATTAATTTCTAAATGCCTTACATACACTTAGATTTATTACATTAATATTCACAATGTCACTTTGACATAGTTAGGATCTTCCCTAACTTTATCTCTTGAAGTTTCAACATTTAAGTATTCATATTTCACTCATATGTAATACATTATATTTAATTCATTAACACACTCACAATTTCATGTCACATAATTAATTAGGATAGTATCCTAATTTTTACAATGAAGATCTAAATAAAATAATTAATGCATTTATACATAGGAATTTATTCACAATTAATACCTCATACATATAATTGCATTTACAAACACAATGTCAAATTTATTTTATGAAACACTTAATATTATTTCAATTTTTACATATTATTTAAGTCACACACAAGACTTTACATATGCAAATTCAATAATAATTATGTATTAATAATTTCACACACAACATAATACTCTTACAACATAAGAGATTTCTTCAATTGCTAGCTTTTTTCACCTAAGCTAGGGCTCACTCCAATCTTCCTCCAAGGAATGTTTACGGAAATGGCCAAGAATGCTAAAAATTCAAGCTATTAATTCTACTCAAAGCCAAGAGGCACACCTCTTGGGAAAACGGTTTTTCCAACAACTAACCGTTAAAACTAACTTCACTTGAACCTCACACCCATTCATATCTACTTACGAAAAGGTACACCCTTTCCAAAGGGTGTGAGTTCACCCCTTTTCCCACTATCTTATATCTCTTAGCTATGAAGAGACACTTTTTGATTAATTAACTATTTAATGTAAACTTAATCATTAATTATTTAATTTTCCATATATCTACAACCCTTTTTACACTTAATTTTCTGAAAAAAGCCATTTTAAGGATTTAGGCTCTACAGGCATCAACCTCACAAAGGCGGAGATTCTTAGACTCGAGGAGGCTGGATTCCACCTAGAAGATCGCCGAGAAGTTTTACCAAGGCGTCTCTTTGGAGACGTGTGAGCCAAATAAACCGCCCCCTAATGGGGTGGCTTATCTTGAACACAAGATCCTACATATGGGATGCAGCCCCTTGTGCAAACATACTTTAACCATTCATACAAGCATGATGACCCAAGGCGTGGTCACTTAAGAGGGTTCGTTAATAATTAGTGATGTGATGGCTGAATTGAGCCTTAGGTTGAATCCAACCTTTAGACAAGCGTAACTTCCGCCTCAAAGCTTTGTTTCCAATGTTTTAAAGCTCCATTAGGTTCAATTTTGCCTTGTGAACTTGATTAGCACCTTAACCACCAATTCCAGGCCCAAGTGCGACCCTAACAGCAGCAACCAGCAGACAGGCTCCTCTTTTTATGTTAAAAGTTTAATTCTTCATTATCTTCGTGATTATGACTCCGTTTTTTACGTTTGTTTTTTGTATTCTTATTAGTTTTTCTTGCTTAACATGATGGCAGCCTTCAATTGATCATTTGACTCGACCCTGGACCTCCCAGCCAGCGACCAGCAGTGCACCTTCAACATATGACTTTATTCAAGATCATGCACCACATTCCTATGCATGTATCACATTCATTCACACAAGAATCCACCCCAGCCTTACTAAGAGTGAGCCTCCAGCTGTGTTCACTTACTAATGGCGTTCTAATCGGTTATTTAGTTGAATATATAGCAAACCCTAATTCTACCGAAAGATTGGCAGCGCTTCCGCGTGGTTTTTGTATTTAGAAAATTAGGGTTCAAGTCATACACATGGAATTGAAGAGGTTCGAGGGAGAATAGAAAAGGGGCTCCCTGAGTTAATTCGGTTCACCCTCCATCCTTAGCCTTCGACTTGCTTGGTCAGCTCGTGATCTTGCTCCTCTTGTTCAGCTCGTGATCTTGCTCCTCTTGTTCAGCTCGTGATCTTGCTCCTCTTGTTGGTGCTCTTCACTCCGCAGCCTGTAACTTCGTCGTCACAGCTCCGATCCGCGCGTTCTTGAGCTTGTTGGAAAGCCAACTTTCTAATCTATCTACTCCTAAAATCTTAGCCTGATTGGACAAGAACTCCGCTACTGACGAGGGAAAACCTGAGGCCGTATGAGATCCGCCACCGATCCTCCAGCTGGTCGTCCTCACTCCGCCGCCCGTATCTTCGTCGTCACAGCTCCGATCCGCGTGTTCTTGAGCTTGTTGGAAAGCCAACTTTCTAATCTATCTACTCTCCTATTTTCGCAACGATTGAATCACATTCTAGCCCACAGGAGGGGGAAATCTGAACCCTACCTCTCTCTCTCCTTCCACACACCTCTCTTGGTTTCTTAGCTCCTACCACACACCTCTCTCACTCCTACCTCCCACCCTTCGAATGAGCGCCCTCCAAGGGAGTAACCCCAAGACCCTTGCTCCCTTCTTTGTTCCCAAGGTCGTTCCCTTCGTCGTTCACAGCCGCCCATTTGGGTGGGCACATTAATGGTCACACTAAACAACTAGTAACTAAAGAGCAATAATTCACTAGCCACCCTTGCATTTAACACAAGTGGGTGTCCCACTAACCAAGGAATATCTAAATCTAAACTTTGACTCCATGCCACATGTGTGTGCATGATCTCAATAAGTGAGCTATTAGCTAATTTTCAAAGGTGCAAAAATCTAATTTAACCTACCTAAATTGAATTCCCCTTGCTTGGGGTAATTCCTAATTTACTTAGTGATTGATGAGGATTCTTTTCCACTTCTTTTGGACCCTTCTGACTATTTTTTTAAGGGCTTTTAACGCCCCATTCTTTTTTCTTTTCTCCTCACCATCCTCCTTCTTCTTCTCCCATTTTTTTGGTTTCGTGATTTCTTCATCGTGACCGAATATGGTCTACAACTCGATAGGAGGTAAATTCTTCTCCACCACTACTCATTTTAATTCTTTTCTAATTTTCTTTTGTCTTTTTTCCCTTCTCTCTTTGCTTTTCTTTTCTGGTTTATTCCCCTTTTTTTTTCTTCCTTTTTGGCTAACTACATAAATTCCGCGATTGCCCATAAATGGCTCCTCTTTTAGTGAGGGGAAAGGCCACTTGGCCATTTTAATCAAAAAACCACGAGCTAGTCCATGGGATAACCCATTTTCACCACTCATTAGCCTTAATGGACCCGACGTGAGGTCCATTCATCACCGTGAGCCGTTTTTGCGGCTCACAAGACGCTTCCAATCGTGCCGCACATCCTACTGCTATTCCACTGTCTTCTGAACCCAATGCACATCCAACGATTTGCGATTGTCGCCGCATTCGCCGTCTCCCAAACGCCAAGGTCTCGGTGTAGCAGAGAAACCGTTGGGAGTCAGCTCGTATTCTCGATGCTTGCATCTCGGAGGTTATTCCAATTCCGTATACGGCCAATGGATGCATCATCTTGCTTCACTCAAAGAAGGCGCAGACCACAGCGGAATATCGGTTGACAGTCGGCCCTCTCCCGGATTGTTCTTGTGCAGATTTCTAGGACATGTTGGCATGGACCAAGAAGAGAGGCGCTTGGTACCACTGCAAGCACCGCTACTACATCTTCCGTGTGGTGTGCAATTTCAATCACGAGGATGACCATTTCGTCCATGCCCCAACTTTTAGCTTCAACGAGATCAAGAAAGTCATGGACAAGGGAGTCAATTGTTTCCTGTAAGGGATACCAATCCAAAAAGATCAATCTCTAAGTCATCTATAGATGTGTACGAGTCTGCTCAGAACTGCAAGTTATTTCACGTTGTTGGATTGAACAACTCATTTGGCTTCCTTAACCACATGGTCAATGCGCCCATGAGTACTTTGAAAATATAAATATGTACTCCTAAATAAACCACCAATTCATTCTATCACCCCCTAAATTTTCTTCTCATTTGCGTTGTTGGATACAACAACTAAACTTACTTCCAATACAAGGTGGTAAAAGCACCCTTTACTACTTTAGAAACAAAAACATATTCACTGCTAAAGGTTTGCAAATGATGGCCTCCAAAATCCAACAACCCACGGTTATAGGCAGAAAGAGCTTTTAAAAAATAGAAATAAATCCGGCGAATATTCGAATATAGTTTTATTTTTAGTAAGAATAATTTATTTTTAGTACATTTCTGCTCACCGCTCATGAAATCACCGCTCACCGCTCATGGCTCACCGCTCATCGCTCATGATCAAGCGTCGTTGGTTTGAAGCTTAGACGGTTAGAACGGACGTGCGTCCGTTAGGGAGGGTTTTTGTGAGGTTGGTGCGTGCAGGGACAACATTGAGAGACTGTGAGGTAATAGGCAGGCCTCATGAAGTCGGTACCGATGGCGAAGAAGAAGAGGACGGATAGAGATGGGCGCGGTCGGAGAGACAAAGAACCGGCAGTTGCGCTCCCACCCTTGACCTGCGTTATTCCGGACATCCTTGCAGACCCAGACGAGTATAACTTGCTGAAGGCGAGCCTTAAGACAATGGGGTGCGAGGTTTTGCTCGAAGTTGCCTGGGGCATCCGGGAAGAGGTCTACGTCCGGGAACTTGTAGGCACCCCGGACGAGAAGTACAAAGGGTTGATGAGAGCCAATCCGGAACTCTTGGGAGTTTCGGAATGGTCTCAGGCGTACGACTTCCAGGCCGGCCGCACCAAGGTGGAGGAATGGCGGGACAAGTTCCTAACGGACAAATTCGAGGGACCAGCGGACCCGAAGGATGGCTACAACCTACAGGACCTTCGGCACTAGGACGCCCAACTCGTTCTAGGATTTTTAAACCCTATCTTCCATCCGGAAAAGCCGAGACGGGTGGTGGCGAAGTGGGCTTGCACTTTCCTCGGAGCACTCCGGGAGAAGATAGTCATAGACTGGGGGACGCTCATGACCGAGATGATCAACCGTCTCGTGGCCAATCTCCAGAAGGTAAAGAATTCGGCAACACCTCTGGCCTCATATGTGGTGCACCTCTACTGTCACCACCAGCAGCTAACTCCGGCGGAGGTCAAGTAGTACAACGAAATTCTTAACTTCTAGAAGTACGGAGGTGACGAGTCGGAGGAGAAAGAATCCGGAGGGAAAGAGCCTGTGCCGGAAGCAACAACCACAGGCACTCTGGAAGGTCGGAGGGCTCCGAAGAGACCTCAAGGGAAGGAGCTAGTGCCGGAGGGTCCGGAGACTCTCAGCTGATACACGTCGTCCGGAGAAGACAAGTCCGGACCTTCAGTGGAAACTAGCCAGAAGAAGAGTTTGGTTGACCGGGAGGACTCCAAGGGTCAGCTCAAGCAGATGGACAAGCTCACGTGCGAGATCGGCTGGAGAGTTGGGGCTCCTTAAGGAGACCAACTACATTATCACCAGTAGCGTAGAGCAAATCTTCCGGAGTCTGGACGTCGACCGGCTGGAAGACGCCATCACCAGGGTGGAGAAACTCCGGAGCAGGGAGACGGACACGAAGGCGCTGCATCTCCAAATCTCCTCCATGTACAAGGCCAACACGGAGATGGAGAAGTAGGTTAAGCACTACCTTCAGGAAGGAGCTCTGGCAGTGATGGGCCGGAAGCTGGCGGAGGAAAAGACCAATGCCTCCGCAGCTGCTCTGATGCAGGTCTGGAAGGCTCTGGAGGTGCCGATTGATGTAGTCAACCGGAGTCAACTCTTCACCGAACTGGTGGAGAAAGATAAGAAGGTGACCCGGACCAACATCATCCGGTTTCTCCTAGATCAAGCGGAGAAGATGGAGCGGACCTGGGAGCAGATGAAGTTGTTGCTTGACAACATCACCCAGGTGCTTCCGGAAGGCCGAGCAGCACCAGTACTGGAAGGCGCCACGACCCCGGAACAGACCACGGCCCCTCCGGAACCACCAGCCAAGACAACTCCAGCTCCGGGTACCTCGATGAATCCGGAGTCTCTCGAGACTCTGTCACCTCGGACACCGACGGAGGGTATCTTACCTCTCAATCCGAGTACGAGTGAGATACTGAAGAAGCTTTTGGATCTGCTGTCGCCACCCAACATGCGTCTGCCACATCCTCCGGCGGAAGGCGACCTTCCGGCACCACCAAAATCAGTGTCCCGGAGATTGGCGCTCGGACCAAGGAGTCCATCCAGAAGCTACAGAGACTTGGTCCGGGAGACCAGGTCAGCTTCCGAGACAGAACCACCAGCGCCTCCTATTCCGGAAGGTTCATCGGAACAGCCGCCTCCACCGCCGGCCTCCAGAACTCCGGCGGCAGGAATTTCTCCAGCGGCTGGACCATCCACACAGAAGACCAACCTTTCCCCCGCGACATCGAAGAAGGGCGAAGGGTAAGCAACGGACTCCGGTGGAGATCTACCCCTCCCGCAAGAGTGGGAGAAATCGAGGACAAGGTGCTCCGACTTAGATTAGTTAGGTTTAGTATTTTTTTGGATTTTAGATTCTTGATCAGCAGCGATTAATGATGGGGCCCCAAGTGCACCCGGCTGCTCACGGAATTGACTGCGAGTTTTGTAGTTAGAGTAGGAATTCCGGAGACGGAATTGTTCTGAAATTTTAGGATCTGACATCCGATCTGGAACTTTTTTGGATTTCTGGGATCTTTTAGATAAGATCTAGCGGACTTCCCGTAGGATAGCTAGGAGGAAGGCTAAGTTTAGCAGGAACTTAGTTAGTACTTAGTAGAGAGGTTTTGGAAAAAAAACCTTCGTCTCGTTCTTCTCACTTGGAAATATACGTTGAACACCATATTCATTATATTGGGAGATTGTGAGCCTCCCAATTTAATACGTATGTCGCTCTTGAGCTCTAAAATGTACCCACTATGCACATTCAGCTCGAGTCGAGCTGAATGTGCACTAGATCAAAATCATGGAAATCTCCCAATATAATGAATATGGTGTTGTTGCCCTTTTTGTACTTAGACTTGCTATCTCGTACTTGTGGTGTGATGTGTGGAACTTCGTGAGCGACGGATCCATTCTTGTGTGTATGGTTGCGTAGTATTCTTCCGGAGTGGAGTGATATAATTGTTTTGCTAAAGAGAAACTGGTCCGGATTTGTGTCAAGAGATCGCCTGGGAGAGCTGGAGGGCTATTGCAGAGGTGTGCCTCGTAGACTCCAGGGTCCGGAAGTAGCTAGGAGGGGAAGAGATGAACTACAGAGGTGTTCCTGGTAATCTCTAGATCACGGAAAAATCCGTTTTAAACTAGATTCCGGTCAAGGCCGGAGTTTTTCCCCAAGATAGGAAAAAGTCTGATACGTTATCTAGACCAAGTACCCCATTGCAAATGGTAGCTTTCCTCCGGAGAATCACAACTTTACTTATCGGAATGTCGTTGTAGTCCGGACTTGTCTCTGTGTGACCGCATCCGGAAGGCCTTCCGGGTGTCGTGAGAATCTAAGTCTAGCAACAGCAATCAAATCACCAGTTAGCAGCGTAGGGAGAGTGGTGTTCGGTCATTATAAGTTCCGGACAGTGGGTGCCCACTTTAAGTCACACTTTAAGCCACTGGGCAGTGGGTGACTTTAAGTCACAGGGCAGTGGGAAATCCAACCACTTACATAAAACAGGATGAGTGGACTCCGGCCACTCGCTTAAAAACTCTAGGAGACCCTCAAAGGAGGAATAGAGACAAATCAAACTACCCTTCAAACTTCCGGAAACTACTTTCCGGAAATCATTGTACAAAATCCGGACTCCGGAAGGATCCGGATTTGCCTTACATAAGTAAAGATTATAGCTAACTTATAAACGAATTGTTGTGATAAGTTTAGTAATTCGGAGTATTTGAAAAAGAATCTTAGGTCTTTGTGGGAACGAAACCGGAGCAGTTACTTTGGAAGCACTTAGTGACGATTGGGTGCATTCCGAAAGGATATTGTCTCTACAAATTGCAACACTCCGCCTGTGCTGCCAATTCCGGGTCCAGGTCTGCATTAATCCGTAAAGTCTGTGGGTCTTCCTCTGTCCCAACATTGATCTCCCGGAGTTGTTACGATTCTGGAAGATTCCAAGCTGCCACCTTCATATCCTGAACCTTGATCCTCACTAAAGTTTCATCCACCTCTATGTCACCTTCTCTGAAGCTATAGAAATGGTCCGGATATGCTGCCTCTGGGTTGTGCGGATCTATCGGATGGGTCCGAAGGTCTGATATAGACTCTTATACTATCGGAGTATCCAGCAAGGGGTCGGAGTTTGGACTTGGACCGAAGCTAGGTAAGGTCATTGTCCCAACGACCAACACGTCCGATTCTGTCTCCAACCACCGGGCCTCCTCTTCTTCAGTTAGCCCTGCCTCAAAGCTATAGGCAACTACAACCTCCGGAAGCTTGGGTCTGGGACCCGTGCGCTTGTTCACTGGAATGGTCTTTACCGTGCCGCTGCCACGAATTGTCACAAGGTTGTTGCCCCAATCATGCTGAACTTTGGCATCTATCAGCCATGGTCTCCCAAGCAACATGCTATAAGCTCCATTAACCTCCTTGTTCCTCATCACTATGAGGCTGATGAGATAGGGAATATCATGAATGAAACTCTTGACATTCCAAATAAGGCCTACCGGTTCCACCACTGTCTGGTCTGCCATGCGTAATCTGTACGGTGCAGGTTGTGGGTCCCTCAGGCCCAAACGTTTCCGCTCCTCATCAGTGATGAGATTGACACCAGATCCTCCGTCTAATAGCACATTGTCTAAAGTTCCATTACCAATCTGTACTCGTAGTACAGGTAGATTCTGGTCCACATCCACTACGGCACTAGAAATTGTACTCGGTACCTTGGAGGTATCTGAACTAGTCTTCGGAGTGGTATCCAAATCTGAGGTCCCCCCTGGTTCTAGAGATGGGAACAAATGAGTCTTCATGAAGTTACCAAGGTTGGGAGCCATGTGGAGTAATTGCCCCAAAGTAACCGTGGCTGGACTTTGTAATATCTTCCTTCCAACTGCAGGAATGATGGCCACCGGATCTTCAGACTTGGGTAGCACGCTCGGTGTGGTATCCTTGAAGTGGACGGGACCTTCCAGGACATCGGAGTCGGGGAATCCCAACCAATTATTGGGAAGAGGAAGGTTCACCCTCCTTGTCATGGTTTGTAGTCGGTTGGATGGATGTCGTCCCTTGATCGACCTGCTCCTGCTCTTGCATCTCCTTGATAGTATCCATCATCTCAACCATTCTTCTTCTTTCCACTCTTCTTGGGTCCAAGCACTCCGGGGTTCAGGTGCTCGGTCCTCCATGTCCAGTGCTGCTAACCCTGCCTTAAGCCGTGTCGTTCCACAAATTTTCAATTTTTTTGTAATTAGTTACTTAGGAAGGATATTACCGTACCACATTATAAAGTTTAGAGGTAAGTGCTCCTCTAATATTAGCTATAGGAAGAATTAGGGTAGGTAGAATACAGGGACGTTAGATAGTTGCTAAAAAGGACAAGTCGTGGGTTAACACCGGATCCTAACACCCTTGTCAAACGGGTGGACCGAGAGCTCGGAGAGGCCTTACCCCAAGGGAGCTCAATTGGCACCAACAAGGAAGCTCAACCGGCACCGACAAGGACGGTCAACCGGCACCAACCAGGAAGGTCAACCGGCACGGACAAGGAAGGTACGTCTAAGAAGCTCCGAGCCAAGTATAAAGCCCGAACCTCGGGTAGGTCCGAGTATCTGAACAACAAGTCCGAGCCATCCAGCTGGAGGTCCGAGAGCACAACACAAGACGAAGAGCACGGTGACCAGCAGGACGAGCACGAAGGCGAAGAGCACAAAGACCAACATCACGGTCACCACCAGGACGAGGAGAGGATCACGGTGACCAGCAAGACGAGGGCCAACAGCACGAGGATCACGGTGACCAGCAGGACGAGGGCCAACAGAAAGAGGATCACAATGACCAGCAGGACGAGGGCCATCAGCACCACCACCATGAACATCAGCACCAACATGAGGGCCAAGAACACCAAGACCAGAAGGAGGTGTAGGTCCGAGTTTGCTGGAGGTGTACGTCCAGCTTCCTGCACGAAGAGATCAAGACGAGGACGAGGACCACGGAGACAAGACAAGGATCACGGTGACCAACAGGACGAGGGCCAACAACACGAGGATCGCGGTGACCAGCAAGACGAGGGCCAACGGAAAGTGGATCATGATGACTAGCAGGACGAGGGCCATCATCACCACCACCATGAACATCAGCAACAACACGAGGGCCAAGAACACCAAGACCAGCAAGAGGTGTATGTCCGAGCTCGCCGGAGGTGTAGGTCCGAGCTCGCTGCAGGAAGAGATCAAGATGAGCACGAAGGCGAAGAGCACGAAGATCAACATCATAGTGACCACCAGGACGAGGAGAGGATCACGGTGACCACCAAGACGAGGGCCAAGAACACCAAGACCAGCAAGAGGTGTAGGTCCGAGCTCGCTGGAGGTGTACGTCCGAGCTCGCTAGAGGTGTACGTCCGAGCTCGTTGGAGGCCATAGCACGAGGGCGAGGGACGTCAGGACCAACATAGCGGAGAGGCGAGGAGAGGGGCAAGGAGCTCACTCTGAGGTAAACAAGAGTTATGACCACCATGACCTCTACAACGAAGGACATCTTCCCCACCATTCCAAGAGATCCACTTGAACTCATCGAATTGAAGGAAGACCCTCTTCGGATGGGTTGTCTCTCACTCCTCGACTTCTGCTGGAGTTTTTATGTGGACTCCACGGTGCAGGAGCTACGACAAGATCCACTACCCGAGCCAGAGGGGAGTAGCATCCGAGCTTGCCCAGACCATTGGACCATGGGAAAATGGCAGGAGGTGTTCGGCTTTCCGCGACAGGGGGCGGGCTTCACAAGTTTGAAGAATGAGGAGTACGCCAAGGGGCTCTTTATAACCAAGGATGCCAAGAATGGCTATGCATTGCAAAATTGCCAAGATCATCGGGCGAAGAGGGTGTTCGCGTTCCTCGTACCCATCTCGCACCCGGAGAAGCCCACCCGAGTCACGATCACTATGGCTAACACCTTGTATGGTGCTTATTTGGGAGAGCGAATGGTGAATTGGGCTCTTATCATGAAGGAGGTAGTGATGAGGTTGACGAAGAGCGTCAATAGCACAAGGCGCTCTCCCATTTGCCCTTACCTCATCCACCTCTATCACCACTTCAAGGAGACCACCCCGGAGGAGGCCATGGTGTACGGCACGCAACTGATGATGAAAAAGTTCGAGGGGACGGAGTCGGAATCCGAACCCGGATCGGAAGGAGGGAGTAGCTCATCGTAGTCAGAGGGAGAAGCACTCCCACCTCCCAAGCGCCAACGACCGAGCCAGGGAGGAGCACCTTCCACCCGAACTCAAGTTGTTGCCCGAGCAGCCGCTACAGGATTAGCTCAACTCGGAGGGAAGACTTACCGTGCCTCCGAGTTGGTAGAGGCTCTTTGAGTGTATGTGGATGATGTGGATGTGGGACTCCGTTTCCACATGTTGCCGGAAGTTAACTTTAAAACCGGTTAAAACAAAAAAATTAGTTAAGTAGTTATGATAGTTTCCACTAGAATTCATCCTATAGTCGTCAGAAAAGAATAATGACGGATGGATCAGGTTGCGAACCCTAATTAAGCCAAAATCTGTTAAAATCGGAGCCGGAGCAGTTACCGGTTTTCCGGGGCGGACAGTTATTCGGAACCGTCAGCCGGAACTGTCGCCATCAACTGTCATCATGACTCCGTACTAACTGCCGGACTACTTAAGGCTGGGATTCGGGGGGAGAACTCTTTTCTTCTCCATTCCTTCGTCGCGTGCAGGGTTTTTGTCTTCAGGCTTTCTTCCCCTCCCTCTTTCACTTCCTCGCTCCCGGTTCCAAAACTCTGGCCGTTAGGGTTTGAAGCTTAGACGGTTAGAACGGACGTGCGTCCGTTAGGGAGTGCTTTTGTGAGGACGGTGCGTGCAGGGACTACCTTGAGAGACGGTGAGGATTTAGGAGGCCCTCATGAAGACTGTACCGATGGCTAAGAAGAAGAGGACGGATAGAGACGGGCGCGGCAAAAGAGACGAAGAGCCGGCCACGGGACTTCCCCCTTTGGCCCGAGTCCTTTCGGACATCCCCGAAGACCTGGACGAATTCAACCTCCTAAAGTCGAGCCTGAAGACTATGGGGTGCGAAGGGTTGCTCGAAGTCCCCTGGGGTATGCGGGAGGAGATCTACATCCAGGAGCTTATCGGCGCTCCGGACAAGAAGTACCAGGGGTTACTGAGATCCCATCCGGAAAACTGGGGAGTTCCGGAATGGTCCCAGGCGTACGACTTCCGGGGCGGTCGCACCAAAGTGGTGGAACGGCGAGACGAATTCCTGGTGGACGAATTTGCGAGTCCAGCTGACCCAAAGGACGGCTACAATATGCAGGACCTTTGGCATCTGGACGCCCAGCTCGTGCTAGGGTTTTTAAACCCTATTTTCCATCCGGAAAAGCCGAAGCGGGTGGTGGCGAAGTGGGCCTGCACCTTCCTCGGGGCACTCCGGAAGAAGATAGTAGTGGATTGGGGAACGCTTATGACGGACATGATCAACCGTCTAGTAGCCAACCTCCAGAGGATGAAGAAGACGGCAACACCCTTGGCCTCCTATGTGGTGCACCTCTATACGCACCACCAGCAACTCACTACGGCGGAAGTCTGGAAGTACGATATCGTCCTCAACTTCCAGAAGTACGGAGGGGACGAGTC
This sequence comes from Bryoerythrophyllum caledonicum, assembly GCA_963971425.1. Taxonomy (NCBI): domain Eukaryota; kingdom Viridiplantae; phylum Streptophyta; class Bryopsida; order Pottiales; family Pottiaceae; genus Bryoerythrophyllum; species Bryoerythrophyllum caledonicum. Next base: position 16,638,187 of record OZ020526.1, on the reverse strand, counting down.
TGAAGAGGAAGAATCCGGAGAGGGGGAGCCAGCGCCGGAAGCAGCCACCACCAGCACTCCGGAGGGCCGGAAGGTCCCAAAGAGACCTCGGGGGAAGGAACCTGCGACGGAGAGTCCGGGCATCCGAAGCTCCTCTGCATCATCCGGAGAAGACGAGTCTGGACCCTCAGAAGGGACCAGCCGGAAGAGGAGAAAGGTGGACCGGGACAACTCCAAGGGCCAGCTCAAGCTGATGGATGAGCTCACCCGCGACATTGGCTGGAGGATTGGGCTACTCAAGGAGACCAACTACATCATCACCAGCAGCGTGGAGCAAATCTTCCGGAGTTTGGGCGTCGAACGGCTGGAGGACGCCATTAACCGGGTGGAGGAACTCCGGAGCCGGGAGGTGGGCACGAAGGCGCTGCACACTCAGATCGCCTCTCTATACAAGGCAAGTAACGATATGGAGAGGAAGATAAAGTAGTACCTAGCGGAGGCGGCTGTGGCGGTGACGGCCCGGAAACTGGCCGAGGAGAAGGCCAACGCTTCCGCAGCGGCTTTACTAGAAGTCCGGGCCTTCTTGGACCTACCTGTCGACGTGGTCAACCGAAGCCGGCTCTTCACCGAGTTGGTGGAGAAGAAGGAGAAGGTCACCCGGGCCAACATCATCCGGTTCCTCCTTGACCAGGCTGACAAGATGGGAAGGACCTGGGAGCAGATGAAGGTGCTAGTCGACAACATTGTCGTCGAATTTCCGGAAGAACCTGCAGCGCCTGGATCAGAAGGCACGCCGACCACAACTCGAACAACAGACACTCCGGAACCACCACCCAAGACCACCCCAACGCCGGGAACCTCCGCGAATCCGGAGTCCCTGGATACTCCGCCACGGACACCGGCGGAGGGGATCGTGCCCCCTAACCCGAGTACCAGCGAGATCCTGAAGACACTTCCGGATCTCCTGTCGCCACCCACTATGCGGCTTCCAGATCCTCCGACAGAGGGCGGCCTTCCAGCTCCTCCAAGGTCAGTGTCACGAAGGTTAGCATCCGGAGCCAGGAGTCCGTCCGGAAGCTACAGGGACTTGGTCCAAGAGACCGGGTCAGTTTCCGCGGCAGGCACCCCAGCACCTCCGCTTCCGGAAGGATCTCCGGCCCAGCCTCCTCTGCCCCCGGACGCCCGATCTCTAGGGGTGGCTGTTCCCTCACCAACCGGCCCAGCCAACAGGAAGACCAACCTTTCGCCGGCGGCTTCAAAGAAGGCAAAGGGTAAGGCGCGCGTTCCGGTGGAGAGTTCCCCCTCCCGCCGGAGTGGGAGAAATCGGGGCCCCGGTGCTCCTACTTAGGGTAAAAATAGGTTGTAAGTTTCTTTTTGTTAACCACTTTTTCTCAGGGTAAGAGTCCGGATCAGGAGCGACTAACGATGGGGCCCCAAGTGCACCCGGCTGCTACCGGAATCAATAGCCAGGTTTTGTTAGAGAAGGAAGTCCGGAGTCCAGGAACTGTTCCGAGATTTTAGGATCTGAGATCCGATCTGGGACTTTTCCGGATTTCTCGGATCTTTTAGATAAGATCTAGCGGATTTTCCATAGTCATAGGTAGAAGGAAATCTGAATTTAGAGAATTCAGAGAGTATTTAGTAGGAGGTTTTGGGAAAAAAACCTTGGTCTTGTTCATCTCACTCGAAAATATACGTTACCATTTTCTTCACCAGATTTGCTACCTTGTGTTTTTGTGGGACGTATGAATCCTGTGAGTGACGGATCCTTTCTGGAGGGTGTGGTTGTGTGAGGAATTTTCCGGACTAGAGTAACTCACTTGTTTTGCCGGAGGGGGAAGTTATCGAGGGTAGTGTCAGGAGATCGCCCGGGAGAGCTGGAGAGAACTATTGCAGAGGTGTTCCTGGTAGTTCCCAGGGTCCGGAAGTAGCCAGGAGGGGAAGAGATGAACTGCAGAGGTGTTCCTGGTAATCTCTAGTTTGCGCGGGAAACCGTGCTAAACTCATCTCCGGTCAATACCGGAGTTTTCCCCTAAGAGAGGAAGAAAAAGCTTGATACCAGTACCTAGATAAAGTAACCATAGCGAACCGTGAGTCTCTGATCCAGAAATGTACAGTCATACCCCCCGGAATGCCGTTGTAGCCGGGTTAGTCTCTGTGTGACCGCATCCGGAAGGCCTTCCGGATGTCGTGAGAGTCGCAGTCCGGCAACAACAGTCAAATTACCAGTTAGCATAGTAGGAAGAGTGTTGTTTGGTCACTCTAAGAATCCGGACAGTGGGTACCTAGCCACTTTAAGTCACAGGGTAGTGGGAAACCCAGCCACTTACACAAAACCGGGTCAGTGGACTTCGGCCACTCGTTTAAAAACTCCAGGAGACTCTCTGAGGAGGAACAAAGACTAATCAAACCACCCTCCTGATTTCCGGACACTCGACTCCGGAAACCATTGTATAGCATCCGGATCCGGACGGATCCGGACCTAATATAGGTGATAGAGAACTATAGCTAATTCGTAATTGTATTATTTGGGTAAGATTAGTAATCTGGGGTATTGGAAGAAGACATTTAGGTCTCTGTGGGAACGAAATCGGAGCGGTTACTCTGGGAAGCTCTTAGTGACGATTAGGAGCATTCCGGAGGAATACTGTCTCTACGAACTGCAACAGTGGAGAAGACCTTGGGGCAGTTGAGTAGTCTTCTCTGCAATACCTCTTACCAAGGACTGGTTGCGGCGGCCAAGGAGAAGATGGGAGGAGTCGGCGACCTCCGCCTTATGGAACAGAAGGTGAACCGACTCACTTTGGATGTGACCAAGATGAAGAGCCGGGCCTTGGAGGCAGAGAGGAGTTGCAAGGAGGCCCTTCTCCAAGCCAATGCATCGACCTCGGGGTTGCAGCAAGTAGAGGAGGCGTTGCACGTCCCGGCGGAGGCGGTAATGAAAGTGAAGATGTTTGATGCGAGGTTGAAGAGAGATGACCACATTTCAAGCAAGAAGGTGATTGCCTTCATGATGGAGCAAACCGTGGAGATCAAAAAGGCGTATGCCAATATGAGGTTGTTGGTAAGCAACCTCACCCATATCCTACCCAAGTTTGTGGAGGATTCGGCAGGTTCGAACAAAGATGGTGATTCGGATTCGGATGCGGATTCGAAGAAGGGTGACCAAGGACTTCCGCCGGGCAAGGGAGTGATTGACCTTGATAGCCCTGTTCCCCCTTCTCAAATTTCCCTTGTGGGGAGTACCATTTGTCCTTTCTCCTTCAGATCTCACCACGCAGGTACAAAGTGGAAGGAAGGATAGCTTGGGTGCCACGATGGAGCCTCCGCGCACGACCCTTCTTCGTTAGTTTTTCCTTGGAGACCCCGTTCGCGCAACACCGACTGTTACTCCTTTGCAGGGTATGTCTCCGTTTGGGAAGACCACGAGTGAGAGTTTGGCTTACTTGCACCTTCCAGTACGGGCTGAGGTCAAGTTGGCACACACCTCCAAACCGGAGAGCTTCATGGGGACTTCGAGCCTCATACCGACCCTTCCTACCCGGTCCGAGCCCCACCGAAGCACGACTTCCGTGCTACTCACCCCGGGTGGTCCGGATGCCTCCTTGACTTCGATGGAGGCCTTGCCAAGGGCATCCATGGCCGGATCGGCACCCTCTTCATCTGCGGATCTGCTATCACCTCTTGTGACACTCGCAAAGGCTACGGCGCACCCGACTTCCAGCAAGAGTTCGAAGAAGCGGAAGAGGAGGGAAGAAAAGAGAAGACTTGAGGAATTGGCCCGGAAGTAGGGTCAGAATCTTAGTTGATAGGTCACTGTTCATTCGCGGACTAGGCCCCGCGTTGACTTTGGATTTTGACTTGGTTTTGCCTTGGGTTTTGTGTAATAAGTCACCTTCTGACGGTGCACGTCATGTGGAGTGGTAGCCACCGCCGCCAAGAGTAGTTAATGCGCCGCCTTTTAGTTAGAAGGTATTGTTTGAGTTTGGACTCTTGTGTGAGTCCTTGGCAGTATAAGAGAGGAGTCTCGTAGCCTCTCTCTTCATTGCTTGATGTGTGTATTTGCTTTCAGTTTAATTCTAAACCTACGCTCTGAGAAGACCTTCGATGGTTGGAGAGCTCGGATTGCATACATGACTGTGAGTGCCATTTCAAGTAGTCCACTCCTCAAGTCTATACTAATTGTCTAATCATTGTTTCCTTGTTCCATCAAGTAGATTAGTCTGAGTGGGTGGGAATAACAGGTGAGGTGAGAAGATAGCTAGTAGGGGCGTGACTCCAACTCTAACAGTGACAGTCGTTTCCTTGTTCCATCAAGTAGATTAGTTGGGTGGATGGGAATAACAGGTGAGATTGTATGTGTCTAGGGAAGGAGGAGGGGGGAGTGACGGATGTATAAGGGTCCTAGCGAGTCTTGAGTGACCTTCCGGCGTACCGGTTGGTGTCGGTTGTGAAGACTCGTATCACTCCCCGAATATCCTACTTCTAGTCGCATCGGATGTGGAGGGAGACTGAGAGGAGGACGGATAGTGGGCGGGTGGGCCACTTGCTCACTTACATTACGCCGCTTGCAGCCTCGGAAACACGGGTCTAACACTCCTTCGGGGAGATCTCAGTGACACCATAACCATCCAAGTCAGTGAGTAGAGTTAGAAGGAGAGAATGGGAGGTAGAGTAGCTGTTACTTGTGTCCAACGCTAAAATCTCTGTGAGTCCACGGACTACCGTTCGTGGTGATATAATCTTTATCTGGGTACTCGGGTACTCCGGAGGTCTAAGTGTGCATAGTTGTAAAGATAACCCCCCCTTCCATTAACCGGGACTAAGTCGAAGTAGGTCCCTACCTTTCGGCAAGGTAGGTCCCTACCCAAAGGTCCCTACCTTCTGACGAGGTAGGTCCCTACCCGAAGGTCCCTACCTTCCGACGAGATAGTTCCCTACCCGGGGGAAAGCATTCGTACGGGGAGCGGGGCGGTGGATGTAGATAACGCTCAGGCGTTGTAATCTAACTCTTTTCATTTCTTTCCTTTGATGTAATTATTGTGAAATAGGTGACATTGCGTACATATAAACTGGTTGTTAGTCGTTGTAGTTCTCGGTGATTCTCTGTAGGAACGATTACCTTAAGGGTATCTTTGTGTTAAGATGTGAATAGTTGCCAACACGTACTACGACAAGCCGTTGAGCTCGAGTTAAGCTTGCGGCTGCAACTGGGTCTTGGTCCTCTAGTAACTGAATCTCCATGTTGCTCACGTGGTGGGTGGATTAGCTTTGTTCTTAGCCGTCTTAGCCAGGAACTCCTCCCACTCCTTCTTGCATAGGAAGTTGTATCTCCGGTGCCCCGGTTGATCGCATAAATGACAGACCTCCGGTCTGTTAAAATTGGAGTCACCGCCTCCCGTTCGCGAGTACACTCGCCTGGAGTAGCTCCCCGAAAAATTATGTTTTGCACCTTGAGTTTACTCGGGCTGCATCCGGACTTCACTAACGTTCACTGATGCCCCTTCTGTGGTTCTGCGAGGTAGTCCTTGGGGGTTATCCGGATTAAACCAGCAATCAGGCTCCAAATGCCCCGCATGCTTGCAACAGGTGCAGAATTTCTTCAATGCTTCCAGATCGTCCGCCTTACTTGTGGTACCTCCTTCCTGGGCACTAGAGTCACTTCGCCGGATCTCGATGCCCGTTGTTTTACCATTCAGATCCGTACAGCTCTCCTCACATCGAAGTGTTGCATCCAATAACTCTGTCAAAGTCCGGGTTGGAGCAATGCTGGTGGTAAGCTTCATGTACTCCAAGATTCCAGCTTTGAAGTTAGTAATCTGGAAGCCTTCTCTTGAATTCCACTGTAGACACTTGATCAATGTCATGAACCAGTCATTATAATCTTTGTCTTTCCCCCAACCTGTTGGGCAAAGGACTTCAGCCAGGGTAGTCATAACAGACAGGTTTAGGTGATCGGACGGAACAACCGGACGGGCGGTTCGGACGGATTGCCCAAAGTGCGCCCAGTAATTATTTGCAAGTAAGAAAGTTTTATTGTGATCGCCACGTCATAATCGGACGTGTCACGCCACCGTGGCACTAGGGTGGGGACGTCTCCGCCCTTAAATGGTAGGGGCGGGGACGTCTTCGCCCCTCCCCGCCCAATTTTGGAATCAAGATCTTTGAACGGCCATATCTCACTCAAAAATAGTCCAAATTAAGCGTGTGATATGTTTTTTGGCATCTACCAAAAATTTAGGTGTCAAATCACACCTCAAATGCTTGATTTGGACTATTTTTGAGTGAGTTATGCCCATTCAAACATTTTGACTCCAAATTTAGGCGGGGAAGGGGTGGGGACGTTAGGGGTGGGGACGTCTCTGCCCCAAGATGGTAGGGCAGAGACGTGTCCGCCCCTAAATGGTAGGGGCGGAGACGTCCCCACCCCTAAATGGCAGGGGCGGAGACGTCCTTGCGGCTAATATATTATTTTATGTAGTCAACTATTCATTTTTTAAGTTTAAATCGTGCATGGCAGCACTTTAGTTCATACGTGGCTGCGACGTCGCCTGTTTTTTACCTTGCAGGTAAGTCAACCCTATGTTGATTGTATCGGACGGGCGAGAGCTCTACCAGACGGGCAAATCAGACGGACGGGCGAACTGGACGTCCGTCCAGTATGACAACCATGTCTTCAGCTCCCGGTACACGGCTTCATCAATGGTCTGACTCCTGTAGCGTTTCCAAAATGCCGCCTTGATGTCCGCCCATGAACAGTAAAGGTGATTCTCCAGGGATGTCTCATACCGTGCCCCAACCTTGTCTCCCAATGTGGTTCCGAACAAGTTGATGATAACATGTTCGTCGGTTTCTCCATTGTGCCATAATGTCCTCTCAAACTGGAGTATGTGAGCATCAGGGTTACTCCCTTCCTTGTTCTTGGTATACGATAGGGGTTTCCTATTCAGTACCACCACTGGAGGGGCTGCGGTTTGCCAGACTGGAGCTGTTGCTGGGGGTCCAACTGAATACTCTGGTGGACACTATAAGAAACCCATGTTTTTTGTGACAGGGCAACTAACGTGCAATTATGTTTTGTGCAGCATCCGGCACGTCAATGTTGACGTCCAAAAAAATCCGTTATAATTGACATGCGAAAAACATGCCAAAATCTCAAAAAATAGGCCCACGTTTTTTAAAAACGTCACAAAAACTTGGGGGTTGAACGTGTTAAAAATCTGCCATGTGGCTGCCACGTCGGGTCCACGTCATTGCCACGAGGGCGAGGAGTGCCACGTGTGAAATTTTCCCCCCAGCCCCTTGCTGACGTGTCCTATGACGTGGTCCCGCCAAATTCTTACGTGGCGATGATGTGGCGGCGCCAAAATCCGACGTGGCCCAGCGAAATGCTGACGTGGCATGTCCAATCAGCATAATTTCACCACACTTACCACTCACGCTTATGTTTATTTTGACATCACATTTGACGTCCTGGTGTCTCACAAAACACTCACTACAACGCTACGGTGTTTTTTGCGACGTCCATGCGAACAATGTTGTTTTTCTGCTCACTTTTTTTATGGCCACTGTCGCCGTGGTTTTGGACATCTTCCAGAACATTGTAACGTCTGATCAGCCGTTCCACATGCCTATCTCCATGTTTATTTTGACATCAAATTTGACGTTAATGTCTTTTTCCATGTCCATGCTTGCATCTAGTATAATTGGGGTGACTTGATGGTGTGTTATACAGAGACGTCGCCATGATACTTTGGGCGTGGACAAAAACGCTTATTGCCCAAAGAGATGTTATCTAAAACATTTGATTGAGTGTGCGATATGTCAATGAAGACGTTGTGGACGACACCGTCTTAGACAAACACTCCGGTCAACAAACATGGTAGCCAACATATGCCGATGTTATCTCCAATGTTTTCAGTTTCACCACATCGAACTAGCTATGTTTATGTAGACATCTTGCACAACAGCGGCTATGATTATTATGTCTTGGTTGGTGTTTAGCTGGATGTCATGGCTGTTTTAGAGGGCATCATACACTGACAATCCCTTGTTTCACTGATCATGTCTATCCTATTGTGCAAACAACCATCTCAATGCCTTGGTGAATATCATAACGCTTCATGCATTTATAAAATGATATACTGTCAACCTCAGTCATATATGCATTGTTTGTACGGTCTACAATGCTGCAAGAAATGCAAGAAGATTATGCCAATGTCTATGGCAAATAAGTACGTGCTCCTTTGAGTCCGTCAAATCTGTCGGGTACATCGGGATTCTGCACATGGGTAATACCCCAAAGATGTAGATTAATAATCAAGGTGAAACACGTTGCTCCCAAGTAGCCTAATAACATATCAGATGTTACAATCAAGGAGCTTGCCAATTCACTTGACCATCCTTTTCTCACTATAATTCACTAATTCCCATTGGACATGTTCATGATCAACATTTTCATGTCATCTTAGACGTTGCTAACAACACGTCCTCGTCACTGCAAACGTCAGGCACAACGCCATTCACAACAGCAATGAAAGACAATGTGTACCTATATGCAGCCTAGTGTGGACGACTCGATTCAAAATTTGACACGACATTGAGAGAGGTCAAGCCAAGTAATAGGTTGATGAACTCACCAAATCGAGTCGAGAAACTGGACTTCATTTCCTCCTTCCCGTATCCGCCCTTACTGGTGTTGCTACCTGCAATAGTGCAATCTTGATGTTATGATGTGTTGAATGCTGCCGGACCGTGAATATGGCTTGGTTGCTTATCCCCACTATGATACTCAAACATGGGCCTTGCTCCACTATTCACATGTATGGGGTTTAGAAGAAGAAGCTAGTCACTTAGCATTCACTTATTCACTTAGCATTCACATGAAACTTGCATTATGTTGTGCAAAATTCTAACCTTTCCAGTGGCCTTCGCAGGTTTGGATAGACCTGCCACTTTTGTTGGCTTGGGTGTTTGCGTGGGCTTCGAAACGCGCCTAGCCCGTATCGTTGATGCGCCCTATATTTCCTCCTCCTACGCACGGTTTTCAGCACTAGCAATGCAACTTGCAAACACATTCACTTATAGACAATGCGATTCACCATGCATGCAGTACATGAACCACTCTCTCCAGATGCCACTATGCAATCTTCATGTGTAACGACAAGGAGAGCGCTGTGACTGTCAGCGGCGATGTCCAAAAAAATGGCAACATGTTTAATGTGATGTCCTATTCAGCGTTTGTAACAACATTCACATTTATAAACAACGTCATTGCAAGCGTTACACATAACAACGCTACAAGTAGTTGTCTCCCTTATCATTGTGTTCACGCATTTGCATAGTTTACCTGCTCGGGCTTCTCGGGGTCAACGACCTTGGGCGTTTCCTTGGTCTCGTCGGTGGCTGTTGCATGCACCTTCTAAACTGCCACCTTTGTGCCCTTCTTACGAGCCGGAGTTTCACTTGCGCCAGGTCGGGTTGCTGGAGATCTGGCCCCTTCTCCTGGCCTGCTCCTCCAAGCACGTCCTCTGAGACACCTCCCTCAAGCACCTCCTCCGAGCCACCTCCCTAAAGCACCTCCTCCTCGCGGACCTCCTCCGAGTCTTCTTTGTTGTTGGCGTCCACCACATCACCCTCCTCTGCCACTTCGGTTGTGTCACGAGTAGGCGATGGCATCGTCTGTAGAGTTGTGGTGAGGGCCGTGTCCTCATGCGGAGCATGCACATTGTTGTTGTCCTCCTCTGCGGCCACCGTAGGTGCCTCATCCTCAGGTGGTGTCGGTCCTCCTTTAGCAAGGAGCAACTTCAGCATAGACCCGAGCTTGCGGTGCGATTCATCCATCATCTTGTCTAAGCTTGCAACGCTCCGCTCCATGTCGTCCATGCTCGAGCCCAATTCTTCGACCTCTTTGGCACGATCTGTCGGGCTGCGTTGTTTCTCCTCTTGCTGCTGCATATACTCTCGTGCCACTTCCTCACTGAGCTCCGATTCGTATGGTTCACGTTTGAGCTGGAGCGTCTGTCACAGGCACGTGTGTTAAGAATAACATCAAACTTGACATCCTGACATTATGTTTGACGTCATTTTTAACATGTATGTCACCTAAAACGTACTAGTGTAGTGTATGACGTTCTTTTTAACATGTATGTCACTCTCAGTGTCAACTGTGATGCCAGAAAGAAATCATAAAACATACAATGACAATATGCGTGGAAAACAGTAGATGGATCTCACCAACTTGATGAGTGTCGCCTTCTCAATTGCCTTCATTTGGGCTGCCTTAGACCCCTTGCCCTTGGAAATTGCTCTCATGTGCTCAGACTTCTTCTTTGATTCCTGTGTTTTGCGTAGAGTCACAAGGTGGTTCCATTGGGCATCCTTGACTTCAGCAGGTTTGGGGGCCCTCGCATTTATCAGATTGTTCAATCTCCAACGCGCCGTGATCAATACCTTGGTGATAATGGGGCCAAACCATTTTTCATTGATCTTCTTCTTACTGCCCCCGCACTCCCAATCTGCAAGCATCGATGCAACACTATTAGAAACATTGCTTCATTACAACAATGGCCTTAACTCTTGAAATGCACATCAGTAAGAAGGGCCACCTTGGGAGACATTCAAGAACTTCTGCATTAACTTAACTTTTGAAATCAAAAATGACGCTTAGATTTTAATTTGTGAAGGCAAAGCAAATCATGTAATCACTTCTTATCCATGCTCAGTTTTATTCAAAAAGTAGGACGTCGATTATTGCATTTGTTTCATTTGCAACTCTATTTTCTTAAACGTCAGTGAGTATGTTTAGGCAAGCACACCTTGCTTTCTTTCGACCATACCTGTTGTTTTTGTGGACGTTCTGAAAAACGTGTCCATGTCACGAATGACGTTCTACAAAACGTGTCTATGACGGGGATGACGTTCTAAAAAACGTGTCTAGACAAAAAACTGAAGGTGAAAAAAAAAAAACCATGCCTGCATAGAAACGCTCAAAAAATCATGCCTTGTCGTTCGGCGGCTGCGCTTCCCAGCTGGTGGTCACATCCAAGTCCTTCGCAAACAACTTCACGTCATCCTCCAAACAATTCTTCATTCTCCCATATGGAAAGCCATGGGCATCCACGGACATTGGTTTCTTCATTGCATCGTCCCCCACTTGCTGAAACCTGACTGCACCCTCTTCTTCTTTGGAGGTGTCATCATCTGATAGCGTTTCATATCCACCACGGCTGTACTCATACCACAAAATCAAACAATGCAAATCATACCACGAAATCAATTCAAACAATGCAAACCAAGGAGGACAATTCAAACAATGCAAAATGAGCTATCAATTGACATTAAGATGGTTTGCACGTCTGAATGAAATAATATTCACAAGAAGCAGATGTAAAATTCAGTGTGGAGTTTTTGACACAATACACCTATTAACTTGAAAGTTCTTATATATTCATTGAGAGAATGTCTAATCTCGATACAACAGTGGCCTTAACTCTTGAAATGCACATCAGTAATAAGGGCCACCTTGGGAGACATTCAAGAACTTCTACATAAACTTAACTTTTGAAATCAGAAATGACACTTAAATTTTAATTTGTGAAGACAAAGAAAATCACGTAATCACTTCTTATCCATGCTCAGTTTCATTCAAAAAGTAGGACGTCAATTATTCGATTTGTTTCATTTGCAACTTTGTTTTCTTAAATGTCACTGAGTATGTTCCTATATAGCACACCTTGCTTTCTTTTGACCATACCTGCTGTTGTCGTGGACGTTCAAAACAACGTGTCCATGTCGCAAATGAAGTTCTAAAGAACGTGAGATATGACAAGACCAGAAAGAAAAAAACACTTCTCATGATTTATAAAACTTACTTTCCTGTGAACTGTACCAGGCAAGGGCATGGGACAACAGCATGGCTCCTTAGTAGCAACTACATCGGTCTACATAACAAAATTCTGCCGAAGTTTTTCGCATGTATTGAGCATACCGGCTGTTTCTAGAACAAACTTTCGACCATACCTGCTGTTTTCGTGGACGTTCTGAAAAACGTTGTGACTAGAAAGAGAGCTGGATCTCGAAAGCGCCCTCTAGGTCATCACTTATCCCCTTCAATGCATATTTTTCAGTATAAACGCATGACTTTCACTGTAATTTGATAACCTTGTGCATTTAAGACCAGTGCATTGGCTGTTTCTAGAACAAACTTTCGACCATACCTATTGTTTTCGTGGACGTTCTGAAAAATGTGTCCATGTCGCGAATGACGTTCTACAAAACATGTCTATGACGGAGCTGACATTCTAAAAACGTGTCCAGACAAAAAAATTGAAAAGCATGGGTTCATAGAAGATACAAACGTATCGGACTGCCTCCTTCTTCCGCTTTAGTGGCCGCTGAGAAGGCAACCCCTTGTGCTTCTTCTGTGGTGGTGCTTTGGCTTTCGAGGTGCTGCCCCCCCGCGGATCTTTGTTGTTCTTGCGACGTCGCTCTTGAAGCACCTCGACCTCCTCTTCCGCGCTCGCTTCTTCTTGGTCATCGCTGCTCGCATGCTTCCACTCTGCAAGCGATGGCGGCGACGGTTGTCGCTTCTTGTTGCTGGTGTTCCTCGTCATCCTCGCGCGTACAGAAGGCTAGCTCGCAAATTCTTCACCTCTCTCCTGCACCGATCACCCACAACAAACACAAACTGATCAGAGGCTTGATCTGGGCCCGACTACACACCCTCCCACAAGCAGCAACGCACAAGCAGAACCCTGATCACGAGCCAAAGGTCAGAACCCTGATCACGAGCCGAAGGTCAGAAGCGACATCACGAGCGGAACCACCAATCACAGAATTGCCGCACTCTCAAAACCCTGCAACACAAGCAGCCACGATACACAAGCAGCCAAGCAGCAGAAACAATCATCCCACACTCGTCGCATGCAAGCCAGGGTCGCATGCAATCTCGTGACAGTCATGCGCCCCCAAAAAAAGGGACCCTGTTTCGACAAACATCAAGCATCTCCACAAGCATGAGCACCGGGTTCAAAAGCTCAGAAACCACCGCACTACAGATGAGGTTTGGAAGGTACGGCACCTTCTGAACGTTGCGAAACATAGACAATTCACAAAATTCACAGCCTGAGAGATGCGCAGCAGAGAGGTGTCACCAAAAACGAGAAGGCAGCCGAGTGCTGCACGAAGCAATAAAGACAGCGCATTGCGTGGGGTTGCTTGTACCCTTTGACCATGCCGTGACCTATGGCCGTGCGATGCAAGCCCTAGCGAGCCCTGGCCGCCAAATTTTGAGCCTTGCGCAGAGAATTTGCTGCAGCAATCGTGCTCTTGCATGGACTAGAATGGAACAATTCAGAAACAAAAGAGGGATTGGAGCTCAAAGAGAAGATTAGACCTTCGCGGGAGGTTGGATTTTGGGAGCTGCTACTGCCACCGCTTCGGGAGGAGGCAAACTTGCGGCACGTGGTTTCTGAACACGACTACTCCACCATACCTCCCTTTGTGCCGTGCTCTCCGACGTATGCTTCATCCTTGCCATACGCGCACTCGCAGCCACTTGCTTCACAAAATTGTTGAAAATCTTTACTGCTGCATCTGTGATTCCAAGGTCGTGCGGTTGAGCTTGTGGTACACTCTCACTCACAGCTAAAACCCTAGCGTGGTTCTGGAATCGTGCATTTACTTCCATTTCCCTCTTTAATGAATCACAGTCACTTAGGGCTTTAGAGAACCACTCTCATAACATGAGGTGGGGTAGGCTTTGCAAGTCACTGTATAGCACTTCATGTATCCACCTGTGGACTATAGCAGAGTCGTGGAATATTCATACGCACAATTCCATCATGCATGTTGTCTAGGACGTCATACGGGACATATGTGGAAACATTATAGCGTTGTGGCTAACGCATGTATGTTACGGACGATGTCACGTTTGACGTTCGTGACATGCTATTGGGAACAAATTAGATAACTGTGAGGCTAGTCTAGTGTCATGGTTTGCAAAAATGTTTTGGCATGTTTTTTTTTGTGGTACTAACATAATTATGTTATATACTAATGTTCCATTTATATGAATTTGATAATCCATGATTCATGGCTGAAAAATGGGACTTCCAAGAACCAAAAATGGGATATAGATCATAGAAAATGAAAAATGGGACTTCCAAAAACCGAAAATGGGATATAGATCATAGAAAATGAAACATGGGACTTCCAAGAACCAAAAATGGGATATAGATCATAGAAAATGGTCCACGACATACCATATCCTGAAAGGGTAAACATAATTCCATGTCATGAATTAAATGTGTCCTAAATTGATTGTTGATGCATGTGTTCTTCATTTTGTTTTTCTACTTGTTTTGTGTATGTGAGGAATCCGTAATTCAAATTTATTGTGATGTGCTGTCATTTATGAGGACAAGGTGCTATGATGTTGTATGACAAAGGTAATGACTATATCCAAGACATGTCACTTCAACATCTGCATTGATTTGTCAAATGAGTGATTGTACCCAAAGTTATGATGGATTAACGGATTTCTCACTATGATATCCATATTTGAATTTAGTCTATGTGAATTTAGTCTATAAGGACTTCAGAAACAGAATTTAGTCTAAGTGAAATGCATTTGTTGAACTTAATTAGTCTATGGATGTGAATTAACGTTTCGTGCACTGTGAACTTAGTTTGAACGGAGTGCATGTTGTGAATTTAGTTTATGTGAACTGCATATTGTACACTTAGTGTATGTGGACTGAATTTTGTGAACTGAATCTTGTGCGCTCGGACTAAACACATGCATCTCATGTATGACCAACAGATGCGACCCCCGTGTTTCAAAAGCGAGAACTCTTGTTCTTGCCCATTCAAAGATTGTTGCATTCAGAGGTAGGGTAGCATCAAACATCCATGTGTTTGTCCTCTGAAGGTGAAGCGTTGTCGCGTTGTAAATTAATATATTGTGTGAAAATATTAAAGATGTTGCCTTAGACATCGGATAGAATATGAGGAGAAGGATACAAAAGGTTGGGGTCGTGGAGAAATCCACGGTTTGGTTCAATGGGGGGGTAACCGGAGCTTGTTAGCATAACTTGGAAGCCTGCATCTTGTCACTGTAGCTCAGGGAAGCGTAGGTGGCCGGTTGGCTGCTTATTTCCTGCTTTCACTAGCAAGTACCAAGTTGCAACTATCCAGGCCGTTCAACGAGTTTGATAAAGCTCGAACCCGGAACCGGCAGGCAACAATCGACGGACCTTGACAGCCAACCAAGTCCGCAACTTGGCGACCATTAGTGGACTCAAGGTGGCTTTATACAACTGTTGAGGGACTGTACAATGTCGCGACCTTGTCCTTTAGCCAGATCTTTTGATGCGGACTACTTTTAGTTAAAATAGAATTATTTATGGCTATTTGAGTAATTCAGTGAAGGCAAGCTTCTTAAAGAAGTTACTGAGAGATATAAAAAGGAAGATAGTTTCTTTGCCTCACATGATTTGCTTCAAGCCAATAGCTTGGATAGCTTAGAGTTGATAGTATGGATTCTCAAGACCCAGATGAGTGGGAGTTGTCGTTATCGCAATTACCGGAGGATCCGTTTCAATCTTCTCAGCCATCAACTTCCAGACGGCGAGTGCGAGATGAAGCGGGGCCTTCCGAGCGTCGTGTTCAACCACGTCCAGATCCAAGTCTACGGCAACTTGCATTTGTGAATCTACAACCGGACGCGAAAGTTCTAGTGATTGTATTGGAGGCTGAAGCTTCATTGACGGGTGGCCGTCAGATGGTGTTTGAAGGGTGTTTTGAAAATACCAATGAAGGCCAAATGGTGAGTCGCTTTTCTAATGAGATGGGCCACCGTCTTTGGCTTCGAGGGCCGCTGACCTTTTTAAGCGATGAACGGAGAGCAAGTTATGTTTCAGCGGTACTCCGTCAAATTCTAGAGTTTTTATATGGTTAGATGAAGGTAGAATCCATTTAGTTGTTAATATAGGAGTTTGTTATATGTTTATGTTTACATTAGATCAAGATCCAAGAAAGAAAAAGAAAAGAAACTAAGAAAAAGTTTGACCGTCTTAGAATTCTTTTGGAACCACACCTTTTGAAGCCCAATGGTTGGGGTTTCTTTCCTATCTTATCTTGATAGACTTTAGAGTGCTTTTGGAGGTTAACCAATAGGCTTTAGATGCCCATGTGGCTTAGGCATGGGCTGATGTGGAAGGATAAGGGGCGACTCTCCTTTCCTCTTGGTGTGTTTTTGGTGTGTAGAGAGTGCTGTGAGAAAATTCCCGAGAGGAAGATCGGGCGGTGTGTACTCGTTTTTTATGAGAATGTTATGAAAATTTGTGAAGTTGTTCCTTGTGAAGTTGCGCTTCTTTGAGCGGTGTTTTTGTTCAATTTGGAGTTCATACGCAAAAGTTATGAGAGATTGAGTGAGGAGTAGTTGGCCGCTACCCAATTAGAGGAGCAGCAACTTCGGGCCTTCACCATGGCTTCGATACTTTGTGTTCGGACTTGAAATTTGAGAGAAGTATACCTCATTGAACTAGCTTTCTAAGAAGCTATCACTCGACTCATTTAAGTGTGCTATGAAAAAGTTATAGTCATCTAAGTAGAAGAGAGTTCTGCTGTCTTGGAAGTGAAGAGGCGTGAGTTTTAAGCTCACATAACTTTTAGTTAGTAGATTAGTTTGAAGTGAAATTTAGAGGAATTGTAGCTTATTAAACTAGCTTTCTATAAAGCTATTATACGGCTCATTTAGAATCGTAGTATAGAAGTTATAGCCGCCGAAGTTGGAGGGGTTTGCTGCCATCGACATAAGAAGGCACAAACTTTGAACCTCCATAACTTTTAGAAGGTAGTTTAGAATAACTTGAGATTTTGGAGGGTGTTAGCTTATTGCACCAGCTTTCCAAAAAGTTATAGCACTTGACATTTGGCGGCTCGAACCATCTGTGGCATCAATTAGAAGCTCGCAGCTAGTGTGGTAAAGAACTTTGGGAGGTCTTTTGTGTTTTTGAACACTTCAAGACTTGAAGATAAGAAGACATGAAGACTTGAAGATAAGAAGACAAGAAGACTCGCGTGTTGTGGCTTGTGGCTTTGTTATTCCTAGCCGGCTTTGGAGGCTCGTTGTCTTTATTTGTTATTCCCAGCCAGTTTTGGAGGCTAGTTGTTTTTCAATTCTGCTTCGTAAACTTTGTTGCGGCGAAGTGGGGTTAATGGCCCACACGGTCGTGTTTATGTTGTTCCCACCGGTGAGGCGCGATTGCTGGTCACCGTGGGTTTGAAGTTTAGGAGCCAATCTTTCGGACGGTCAGCTCGTGGTTTGGCCGTCCCGTTTTACCCGTCCGAGGCCGTGGTTTCTTATCACCTACCCTTACCTTTAACCCTTTAGAACCACCACAGGATAGGCCAACGGGGAGGAGTTTGAAGATTGAAGAATGAAGAATGAAGAATGAAGAGTGAAGACTAAGACTTGAAGACAAGAGGAATTCGTGGTCAAGACTAGAGATTTATTTGGAGACAACCTTTGTTCTCAAACCATTTCTAGCAGCAGCTAGGATCTCCGCGATTTCCCAAAGAAAACTCTCGCTACTCGACATTTGGTGCTTCCACTGAGAGCAGTTTGGGGCTGCTAGCTTTGTTGAGGACAATGGGTGATTCTGGAGGTGCTACTGGTGATGGTTCCGGTGGAGCCCAACCAAATATGGAGAGGCTTCTTGGTGCTCTGGCGATGCTTATGGAGCAACAGAGAGCACAACCGATTGGTGGCCAGAGTTCCACGAAAGCTCTGAAAGGAATTGTGGACAAGATTGGAAGGTTTGATGGGAAGAACATCACAAGCTTCCTACGGGTGTATCTTTGCGAAATGGAGGTTCATCAAGTGCCAGAAAATCGCATGGTTGAGACCTTTGGCTTGGCTGTGATACCTGAGATTCGAGAACGGATACGCGAGATAATTGAAGATGAGGCTGTGACATCTTGGACAATCTTTGAAGAAAGATTGCGAGATGAATACTTTGATGAAGATTCGGAGAGGATGACCAAGAGGTCTTTTTTGGATTGGGTGGAGCAGCAACCTGGAAACGATATGGGGCCGAATGAGTTGTTGCGTGATTTTGAGAAGAAGTACAGCCAGCTGCCAATGGCAGAGAGACGCCTTTTGGATACTAGAAAGGCAGAGTTGTTTCTTCAAGCAGCAGATGCTGCTTTGGAAGATAGACTGCTTCTACTTTTGGGTGACCGAACTACTGAAGGTGGTTTCACGAATGACTGGAGGAGAATTGAAGAGACTGTCACTCTTATTGCCAAACAACGGCGAGTGAAGTCTAGGGGCGTTGTCACTCGAATTGAAGCAACCGTTGCTCCAGCTCAGAAGCTTTCAAAAACTCCAGCGTCCTCTAAAACTGAGCCATCTACTTCAAAGGCTGCAAAAATTGTTGAAGGAGGTGCCCTCGATGAGCTTATCAAGGGTTTCAAGGAGTTGAGGGTGGAAATGAACGAGCTGCGGAAGTCACGAACATCAAATTCTTCTCAATCATCTGATGGTGTGAGAAAATTTGTGAGGAGGTGCTTGTGGTGCGATGAAGAGGAAGACCACAACCTTCGTGGTTGTATGTCTCTTGATGTGGCTCTTAAAGAAGGCATTGTGCACTTCAAGGATGGAAAGATCCATGATAAGGCCACCGACTTGCCAGTACCCACTAATTTTGGCAAAGGAGGAATGAAGAAGCTAATGGAGGACAAATCTGGAAGATCAAGTGGCATGCATGTACAAGGTGCAGAGGCATTTGCCATTGGAGTGGATTATCATCCGGTTGAGGCCAAATTGACTCCATGTGTTGAAACATTGAAGAGAGGAGCTCAAGCCATAAGAAAGGCAACCGGATGGGAAGACCCAGTGGATGCTATCAGCATCAGAGCATTTTTGGGTGAGGTGCAAAGTGATGATGAGCAACACGAAGCCTCTGTGGAAGAAAAAAGAGGTAGAGCTGCTGATGAAGGTGATGTTGAAGAGCCTGCACAGAAGAAGAGACCTCAAGGTGCAAAAGAGGTTGCCAACGAAGAAAAGCCTGGTGTTCATACACGCTCAAGGCCTGCTAAACCTTCATTTGTTCACCCAGGAGATGCACCACTACCTGAGAAAGTGTGGGGAGAACCAAGTGGCAACAAGAAGGGCAAAGAAAAAGAAGATTCTAACAAAGGCAAGGGAAAGGGACCCGCTTATAAGTTGAAATCTGATATTGAATCTTCCATTGACATGAAGGGGGTGTTGGAAGAGAGAATCTTGGATGCCAAGATTGAATTCACGCTCAGAGAAGCTCTTGGCATTGCCAAGAAGGATTTTCATGAGCTGATTATTGATGTCATCAAGAGGAAGAGACAGATGACAGCTGAGACAGTCATGGTGAAGGCTTTGGACACCCACATGACTGAAGATGAAGAGGAAGAGGTTGGGCAAGTATTTGCCTTGATGTGTGAGCCAGAGGCAAAGGAGAAAAGGGCGGTAGATGATGATGGTGGTGAAGAAGAAGAGCTTTGTCTCACTGATGAAGAGGAGGATGAGATTTTGCACATGATTGCCAAAGGATACACCATTGGTGAGAAGAAAGATTTTGCGAAATCAAAGAATCTTTTGGAATGCCATCATGTGGTAAATGGAGAGTTAGAGGGGGTGAACGGCTTGAAGAAATCAACCAAATCACCAAGACCTCTAGAAGAGAAGAAAAATAAGATGGAGAAGGTGGACATTGTGGCAGCATTTGAGGGAAGGGCTATAATAGAAGCCAATACCTTTAAATGCAGCATAGTCCATTCTTTGGAAAGAGAAGGTGAAGAGAGATCGGATTATTTTCTACCTTTTTGGGCTAGAGCCACCACCGAGACGCGTGTGAAGCTTGGGGGGGATGGATGATCCGATTTTGGCTCTCGTAGACCATGGTTCTGAGATAAATATCATGTCTCGAAGTGTCTATGAGAAAGGCAAATGGCCTATTGACACTAACCATGGATGGGTGATGAGAGCAGCCAATAGTGGGCGGACACATCTATTTGGAGCTTGTCCTGCTGTGTCAGCAAAGATTGGTGATGTGGAAGTGGAGCAAAACTTCTTTGTCCAAAATCAGGGAGCTTATCCCGTGATTTTGGGGCAACCATATATTACAGCATCAAGAATGGAGACTAAAGTATTGGATGATGGATCCCACTATGCACGAATTCGAAGTCTTGATGGCAAGAGATCCGTGCAATTCTTGACAGTGAGATCTGAGAATGAGAGGCACCGTGTCCAGCTCAGAGATGGTCCTCTACCTACTTCTCATACTTTTTCGGATTTCTAAACAGCACACGTGGAATGTGGAGGTCCACGGGTGCAAAAGAATCTGAAAGTTCAAGACCCTCCACTGTACATACTATTAAAAGTGGGTTTTTAAGTATTACAGAGCATGGATTTTCGCGGTTCACATGTGTTGAAGATTTGGAACCTGTACATAGAAGGGTGGTGAAAAAGATAGAGAAAAATCTAAAAAGAGTGAGTTTACTTTTAGATGAAGAGACTATTTCTGGAGTCTATGAGGAACAAGGCTTTGCAGATGATGTTTTGCAAGTCTTACAAAACTTGCAAGTTAGTAGGGAGAGAAACAATGCTTCTGATATTGTAATCAAAATACATACACAAGCATTGTATGATGAGATTTGCCATGTAGTGGCAAAAGCTGGTGTTTGTCAAAACCATGGGTTGAAATATGAGGCCATGGTGAACACCAAGTACAAAACAGTGGCTAAGAAAGTCAAACCTGTGGCGACCCAATTACCATCTGACACGGATGAGCACATCAGACAAGCGGGGAGAGAACCGAGTTTGAGAGGGGCCAAGACAATTGGTCACAAGTTTACAGAAGAAACATTGGCAAATTTGAAAATTGGAGGGGATGTATTCTTAACGGAGCTAGAAAAGAAGAAGTTCCAAGATATGCTCTCTAAGCATGGAAAGGCCTTTGCTTCTTCACCAGATGAGATTGGATGTGTACAACCAAGTGTGGTTGCGCCGATGGTTATTTTTACTGTGCCGCATGTGCCTTGGGATTTGAAGCCAATACCTGTACCACGGGCACTACTTCCCAAATTGATTGATTTGTTGAAGGAGAAGATACACATGGGGATACTTGAGCCTTCGATGGCTCCATATTCCAATCGTTGGTTCACCGTACCAAAAAAGTCTGGGGCATTGCGATTTATTCAAGATATGCAGCCAGCTAACAAGGTGACGATCAGAAACAAAGGATCTGGACCTATTGTTGATGAAGTGGCAGAAGCATTTGCAGGGCATGCTATTTATTCCATTGGAGACCTATATTCTGGTTATGATCAATTCCAGCTTGCAGCTGAGAGTAGAGATCTGACAACCATGAAAACTCCACTTGGATTAGTGCGAATGTGTACATTGCCTCAAGGTGCTACTAATTCGGTAGCACATATGCAAAATGCTATGAATCAAATTCTGAGAGATTTTATACCTGAGAAAACAATACCTTTTGTAGATGATATTCCTATAAAAGGTTGTGCGGAGGCAAGAAGAGACTGTACTGTTCAAGACGATGGATGCAGAGTATTTGTAAACGAGCATATCAGTGATGTAAACAAGATCTTGAGCAGACTTGAAGAGGTGGATTTAACTCTGTCCATTGACAAGTCCAAGTTTGGAGTAGATGAAATCTTAGTGGTTGGACATCTATGTGGGAGATTTGGGCGGAAACCTAACCCTGAGAAAGTGGATGCTATTGGCAGAATGAAAGCCTGTAGCAATGTCACTGAAGTAAGGAGGTTTCTAGGAGCTTGTGTCTTCTATCAAATTTGGATACCTCATTTTGCTCATATATCGGAGCCTCTTTATAAACTTTTGAGAAAGAGGAACAAATTTCTTTGGGAACAAGAGCAAACTTTGGCTATGGAGGAGTTGAAGAAGATTTTAGAGTCACCACCGGTTCTAAAACAAGTGGAATACAAGAGTGAGAGACCGGTGATTGTGACAGTTGATACAAGTCCTATAGCCATTGGATGGGCTATTGGCCAAGATGATGCAGAAGGGAATCGGTTTGCTATCCGATTTGGAGCAAGGATCCTTACGGAACGTCAAAGGGCATATCCACAAGTCAAAAGAGAGCTTTGGGGTGCGCTAACAGCTTTGAAAGCAGACAGAAACTATTTGATTGGCGCAAATGTTGTATTAGAGACTGACTGCTTACCTCTTCTTGGCATGATTGCCAACTGCTCTTCACCGGACATTGCTATGTTGCGATGGATAGCATACATCAAATCTTTGAACCCAGTTTTGGTACACATTATTGGGAAGAAGAATCTTGTGGCGGATATGTTATCAAGAGCCAGATACTTTCACGAAGAAGAAATGATGGCTCATGGAGACAGTGAGGACCACTCAGATGAAGCATATGTGTTGGCTACAAATGGAGGACGTTCAAAGAATGAGATATTGTCATTCAAAGAAGAGTTATATGAAGGGAGGCTCAAAGAAATTGGACTTTATTTGAGCACTTTGAAGAGGCAAGAAGGATGGATTGAAAAGACCTTCAAAGACATCAGACAACAGTCCTATGGATATCTTTTACGTAATGGATTCCTATGGAAGAGGGCAAAGAGGGCTGATGAATTACCTTTGAGAGTAGTGGGTGATTTTGAGACCAAAGTGCAAGTGCTCAAGGAATTTCATGATGCACTTTGGGCTGGTCACAGAGGGATTTGGGCCACTTACACAAAAATCAAGGAACGATATTGGTGGAAGGGCTTATACAAGGACGTTGAGGAGTTTGTGGCTTCATGTATTACATGTCAGTTGCAATCAAAGATCCGACATAGAGATGAACTGCATCCCACTTACCCTCCTTCCATTCACTTTCAATGGATGATTGATTTGGTTGCGATGCCACCTGGGATTTGGGGAATGAAATATCTTGTATTGGCAAGAGAAGAACTTTCAAATTTTGTTGAAGGAAGGGCTTTGCGAACCAAGGGGACAGAAGGGATTTGCCGATTTATACTCGAGGATATTTTCAGTCGGTATGGGAGTATTGGACGAATGCGAGCAGATAGAGGAGAATTGGATGCTAGTGAAGCACGAGAATTCTTCCAAAGATATGGGGTGCAATTGAGGCTGACAACGGCTTACAATCCGGAGGCCAATGGCAAGATTGAGAGAGGTCATCCTCCTATCATTCACGCATTGGTTAAGGCCTGTAAAGGAAAGCCTAACCTTTGGCCAAGATTGCTCCCGTTTGCTCTATGGGCTGATAGAACCACACATAGCACAGTCACTGGTTATATGCCGGTTGAGCTTATGCATGGACACAAACCTATAATGCCTGGAGAAGAATCTATTCCAACCTGGGTATTTCTATCTTGGGAAGACAATGTTACAACAGAAAAACTATTGGAGCTACGCATTCAGCAGCTTGGAAGATTGCCCGAGCATATGCAAAAAGCTTTGGAAAGGCTCAAGGCTGCTAGGCTTGGCAACAAGGAAAGATTTGATAGAACCCACCGTTTGAGAATGAGGAAGATTGAAGAAGGAGACTGGGTGTTGGTGTTTGATAGTACTTTGGAGCATCAACACAGTACAGTCAGAAAGTTTGCAAGGCGATGGTTTGGACCTTACGTGGTGATCAAAGTGCATAATAATGCTACTTACTCACTACGAGAATTGGATGGAACTCCATTAAGGATTCCTGTGGCCGGCAAGCGTATCAAAGTGTTTCGGAGAAGAGGTGGAGGGTTAGAAATCAATGACTTTGATGCGTATGATACTCAACCAGAAACAGAGGAAGAGTCAGAGAATGATAATCAAAGCGCGGAGGAAAATTAAGAAGGCTAAACTTGGCACATACCAGAGGATGTGCAGGTTTAGAGGGGGTGCATGTCGCGTTGTAAATTAATATATTGTGTGAAAATATTAAAGATGTTGCCTTAGACATCGGATAGAATATGAGGAGAAGGATACAAAAGGTTGGGGTCGTGGAGAAATCCACGGTTTGGTTCAATGGGGGGGTAACCGGAGCTTGTTAGCATAACTTGGAAGCCTGCATCTTGTCACTGTAGCTCAGGGAAGCGTAGGTGGCCGGTTGGCTGCTTATTTCCTGCTTTCACTAGCAAGTACCAAGTTGCAACTATCCAGGCCGTTCAACGAGTTTGATAAAGCTCGAACCCGGAACCGGCAGGCAACAATCGACGGACCTTGACAGCCAACCAAGTCCGCAACTTGGCGACCATTAGTGGACTCAAGGTGGCTTTATACAACTGTTGAGGGACTGTACAATGTCGCGACCTTGTCCTTTAGCCAGATCTTTTGATGCGGACTACTTTTAGTTAAAATAGAATTATTTATGGCTATTTGAGTAATTCAGTGAAGGCAAGCTTCTTAAAGAAGTTACTGAGAGATATAAAAAGGAAGATAGTTTCTTTGCCTCACATGATTTGCTTCAAGCCAATAGCTTGGATAGCTTAGAGTTGATAGTATGGATTCTCAAGACCCAGATGAGTGGGAGTTGTCGTTATCGCAATTACCGGAGGATCCGTTTCAATCTTCTCAGCCATCAACTTCCAGACGGCGAGTGCGAGATGAAGCGGGGCCTTCCGAGCGTCGTGTTCAACCACGTCCAGATCCAAGTCTACGGCAACTTGCATTTGTGAATCTACAACCGGACGCGAAAGTTCTAGTGATTGTATTGGAGGCTGAAGCTTCATTGACGGGTGGCCGTCAGATGGTGTTTGAAGGGTGTTTTGAAAATACCAATGAAGGCCAAATGGTGAGTCGCTTTTCTAATGAGATGGGCCACCGTCTTTGGCTTCGAGGGCCGCTGACCTTTTTAAGCGATGAACGGAGAGCAAGTTATGTTTCAGCGGTACTCCGTCAAATTCTAGAGTTTTTATATGGTTAGATGAAGGTAGAATCCATTTAGTTGTTAATATAGGAGTTTGTTATATGTTTATGTTTACATTAGATCAAGATCCAAGAAAGAAAAAGAAAAGAAACTAAGAAAAAGTTTGACCGTCTTAGAATTCTTTTGGAACCACACCTTTTGAAGCCCAATGGTTGGGGTTTCTTTCCTATCTTATCTTGATAGACTTTAGAGTGCTTTTGGAGGTTAACCAATAGGCTTTAGATGCCCATGTGGCTTAGGCATGGGCTGATGTGGAAGGATAAGGGGCGACTCTCCTTTCCTCTTGGTGTGTTTTTGGTGTGTAGAGAGTGCTGTGAGAAAATTCCCGAGAGGAAGATCGGGCGGTGTGTACTCGTTTTTTATGAGAATGTTATGAAAATTTGTGAAGTTGTTCCTTGTGAAGTTGCGCTTCTTTGAGCGGTGTTTTTGTTCAATTTGGAGTTCATACGCAAAAGTTATGAGAGATTGAGTGAGGAGTAGTTGGCCGCTACCCAATTAGAGGAGCAGCAACTTCGGGCCTTCACCATGGCTTCGATACTTTGTGTTCGGACTTGAAATTTGAGAGAAGTATACCTCATTGAACTAGCTTTCTAAGAAGCTATCACTCGACTCATTTAAGTGTGCTATGAAAAAGTTATAGTCATCTAAGTAGAAGAGAGTTCTGCTGTCTTGGAAGTGAAGAGGCGTGAGTTTTAAGCTCACATAACTTTTAGTTAGTAGATTAGTTTGAAGTGAAATTTAGAGGAATTGTAGCTTATTAAACTAGCTTTCTATAAAGCTATTATACGGCTCATTTAGAATCGTAGTATAGAAGTTATAGCCGCCGAAGTTGGAGGGGTTTGCTGCCATCGACATAAGAAGGCACAAACTTTGAACCTCCATAACTTTTAGAAGGTAGTTTAGAATAACTTGAGATTTTGGAAGGTGTTAGCTTATTGCACCAGCTTTCCAAAAAGTTATAGCACTTGACATTTGGCGGCTCGAACCATCTGTGGCATCAATTAGAAGCTCGCAGCTAGTGTGGTAAAGAACTTTGGGAGGTCTTTTGTGTTTTTGAACACTTCAAGACTTGAAGATAAGAAGACATGAAGACTTGAAGATAAGAAGACAAGAAGACTCGCGTGTTGTGGCTTGTGGCTTTGTTATTCCTAGCCGGCTTTGGAGGCTCGTTGTCTTTATTTGTTATTCCCAGCCAGTTTTGGAGGCTAGTTGTTTTTCAATTCTGCTTCGTAAACTTTGTTGCGGCGAAGTGGGGTTAATGGCCCACACGGTCGTGTTTATGTTGTTCCCACCGGTGAGGCGCGATTGCTGGTCACCGTGGGTTTGAAGTTTAGGAGCCAATCTTTCGGACGGTCAGCTCGTGGTTTGGCCGTCCCGTTTTACCCGTCCGAGGCCGTGGTTTCTTATCACCTACCCTTACCTTTAACCCTTTAGAACCACCACAGGATAGGCCAACGGGGAGGAGTTTGAAGATTGAAGAATGAAGAATGAAGAATGAAGAGTGAAGACTAAGACTTGAAGACAAGAGGAATTCGTGGTCAAGACTAGAGATTTATTTGGAGACAACCTTTGTTCTCAAACCATTTCTAGCAGCAGCTAGGATCTCCGCGATTTCCCAAAGAAAACTCTCGCTACTCGACAGCGTACTTTAGGATTGGATTTTGCGGTGCGAGCACAACGTTTATATTGTAAGTGCCGGTGGATGAAATATCGAGTCCTTCCAAGGTGGATGTGGAGGTGTTGACGGAAAGACAGGTAATTCTTTGTCGGTTTCTATGCCACGTGGGAGTTATATGCATGCAATGTCACATAGAATGTTAGCCTAGATGTCGATGGAGATGGCGCACAGTTTAGAGGGACAATTCAGTGAACGTTGTTGCAGAGAGCTCCACAGTCTGCATAACGACAAGGACTACGTACCCCATGGTGTCTGAGAAACGTGCCACACTTTCAGGGTCGCTTAGGAGTATGGCAGTTTAGCTACTTCGTAGATTAAAAGTCGGCATTTTCAATAAGGAATAGCATGGGCCCAAAATCTCAGAACTGCCGCATCTTGTTTGAATTGCAATGATGAGAGCTAGGATCCTATATATGCGTGGAATTCGTTTATATACAAATGTGTTTGTATTTTTGACCTCGTGTCTCACACCAAAAAAGTGTTGTTACAAAGAAACTCACGTTTTTCATGACGGATTTTTTGTGACATTCTGATTTTTTTGTTAACCACAACATAAAATGTAACATCAAGATGTAACATTTGATGTTATTATAAACATAAAAACATGTGAACGTCACAACAAATCTGACATAAAAAACGCAGGTTTCTTCTAGTATAAATTTTACTGCTACAAAGTAGAAATTTGATTCACATCACTTGTTCACAACAGTGACTTTGCATTCCTATTTTTGCGCAGGTGACTCTTGTCTAGACGTGGTGCCCGTTGGATGTGAAACTTGAGTCCAATATTGAACGGCGGACGTATTACCTGACATCGGAGTCTGAGTGATTGCCAGGTGCAAGCTCAAACTTTTGTTGCCAAATTTCTTCTGAGCACACTATGACTGCGGATGCCAATAGTACTCCTAAGCTAGCGTACTCCTTGTATCGGTTGCTTGGTGCAAAGATAGTCATAGGGAAGAAATACGGTAGACCGGGTACTAGTTTGGCACGATTTGGAGCACAAAAATATACTCGTTTCCAATTTTATTTTATTTTTTTGAAATTGGCTCTATTTTGAGCTTCCCAACCCATTTTTGTTCATAATCTCAGTAGCCCACTTAGATATTGAAGCTATCAATCATATTTTCAAGTTAAATAAGCCAAAAAAATGATATTTCTATTTTTATGTGATTGTAAAATGGTTCTAACATTTTGTTTCTTCTCTCAATAGCATTCTTGATTCTATATACTTTTACAAAAGAATATTTTTTGGCTATATATGTTTTTTTTTGTACGTCATTTTTGAAGAATAATTCAACCTTTTACTTGTAAAATAAAGTTTATATTTGAAAGTCTTCAACCTGTGACAAGTGTATCAAAGTATATAAAAATACTTTCCATTTTCATTTAAAGTACAATTTATTGTTGAATATTAGACAATATCAAAAATGTACATTCCTACCACACTAATTATTATTTCTATGACCCAAATGAACTCAAAGTCTCAATTCGTTTATTTGCATATCATTGAAAACAAAAGTCCATTGAAATTATACATTGTGACTACATTTTCGTACTCGTGTAGTGGACTTTGATCCCATAGTACTGAATAGTCATGGGACATAGAAATTTGGGATGTTGTTCCACTTCCACTTCTGTATGCAATTAAATGACTCAATTTCTGTCAACGATGCATGTATTTGTGGCCATATAAATGTCACTTTGTTAGAGAGAACATCACGCATCATGTATTCCGTTATGTATAACATTTGCAACGACGTTATCAAAAACATGGGTGAATTGTCGTTCAGTACTTATGCGTTCCCACATGCCATCCTAAGTATGACTTTCGTTGGTGTGTCATGTATTCCAGACATGCGATGCCATACTTACAATTGAGATGTGTTTGTCTGCAATGCAGTTGACAATACTGAACTGGCAACAAACTCGGTGGAATGAATGAGAATTTGCGTAGTCGCGTAGCGACCGTCAAAATCAGTAGCGACGGCCGTACATTGCGTCATATCCCACTTGGTGACCTAATCCTACAAACGAAGCTGCGAGTGGCAACAGAGCAAAATATACTTGCATACCCATGCCCGTGCGAGGACTGTCATGGGGGTCGTTGCAAACGGATACATGTCATCAAAACTCACCATATGTCGGTGGGTAGGGACCCCTTTCTGACCAGGTCCATGATTGGTGGCGATCCAATCGACGGATATCCACCCCATGGTGTCTGGGTTGAGGACATTGCATTTGAAATGACATCATTGATGTGGATCCTATCCTTGTCAATAATGACGTTGTTGGCAATGACATTGTCGCGGATGACGTTGTCGGCAATGCTGTTGATGACGCTGATGGCGAAGATGTGGTTGATGGTGCTGGCACCTCACTCAACGAGCATCACGACGTGCATAGGCAGGTGATGGAGGCCTTTGACCGCGGAGATGCATTGCACAGGGCGTCTATTGACGAACCTGATGTACCAGAAAACGAGGACCGCGACAGTGACATAATGGATGGAATGGAAGAGCTGTTTACGCAAGCAACTACGCCATTGTATCCCGGCTCCAAGACAAGTGTTGTCTCCGCAACAATCATCATCATGAACATGTGCGTGGTGTTCCGTGTCAGTAACAAGTTTACAGACGAATTGTTGCCATTTTTGTCACAGGACTTGCTACCGAAGGGCAACAAGCTGCCAGGTACTCATTATGCAGCCCGCAAGACCATCCGCAAGTTGGGCTTGAACTACAACAACATACATGCATGTCCTGATGGATGTATGCTTTATGAAGATCAACATGCAGAGCGAATACATGCCCTCATTGTTTCAAGTCACGTTGGATGGAAGGCAGGAACAGTATCCCAACAAAGGTGATTCGACACTTTCCTTCGATACCTAGGCTGAAACGGATGTGGCGATCTCAAGAGATTGCTCGCATGTTGACGGATCACACAAAACATGTCAGCGACGACAACATAATGCCATCGGTCGTAGACAGCCCTGCGTGGAAGCACATCGACACAGACGTCGCATTCAACAACTTTGGCGCGGACAGCAGGAACTTGAGGTTGGCTTTGGCATTGGACAGAGTTAACCCTTTCAAGCTCAACAATACAAATTGGTCGACATGGCCTGTGTTGATCTTGATATTCAATTTGGAGCCTTGGTTTGTCATAAAGAAGTTTTTCATTTCATTGTGCATCTTGATCTCAGGCAAGCAATCACCAACAACCAAAAACATTGACGTTTTCCTGCGTCCTTTGTTAAAGGAGCTCCTTGAGTTATGGAGAGGGGTCCCAGCGCTAGACTTCTCCTCTCCAGAAGAGTCTCAACGTTTCAACCTACGTGCCTTGTTGATGTGGACAATCTCCGATTTTCCAACGTATGGCCTCATCTCAGGCTTATGTTGCAAGGGTTACAAAGGTTGTCTTTATTGTTGCCATTGGCAGAGGCGAGGATGGCAAAGATGGGTGAGCTGCTACCAGTTCGAACCACGAGAGGTTCAAAGATTGTGTATGGAGGAATCCGCAGGTATCTAGCTCGTCACCATCCATATCGCAGAAACAAGAGGTTTAATGGCCAGCCTGAGTACCAGGCAAAACCTCCTGTAGTATCTGGGGTGGACGTGATCAGGTATGTTGCGTGGTGGCAATCATACCTGGATTTGGGTGGCAAAGAAGATGGGAAACACGATCCAATGCATACAACAGGCGTGAAAAGATTGAGCGCTCTCTTCGAACTTCCATACTGGCAAGTAACTTGACTAACATTTCATCTGTTGTTCTTCTGGACGTCGGCACATCTCTTCAGACGCTGAAATGAACATTGTTATTGACATGTGCCGTGTCATAGTGGACATTTCCGCAGACGTCAGTGAAACTGACAGATCGTATAGTTGTGTTTCGTCAAGCCTTGGAACCGCCGGTCAACGTCAAAGTATGTGGACAATTCAATTTTACTTCTAATCAGAATCCATTGTTTTTCTCGCAGCATTTGAAGGTCCAACATGTCCTAGACGTCATGCACTTTGAGAAGAATTTGTGCGAGAATATATTGAAGACGTTGTTTGGTATGAACGACAGTCCGGGAAGCCGTCAAGATATGGAGGACTTGAGAATGCGGCAAGAGGTTTGATTGCAGCCTCCACGACGCTGGACCGATGAGTACTATATGCCACATGCGCCGTACATATTGAAGCCTGACAAGCGGAAGGAGTTGTGTACATAGTGTCAAATATCCGCACTCCTACAAATTACGTCGGGTCAATTCACAAGCGGCTGAAGGACGGAAAATTGCAGTACATGAAGACCCACGACTATCATGTCCTCATGCAACAAGTATTGACATAAACCTCAAAAAAGCAATATCAAAATTGGCTCCCGGCACTCCCTGAATAATATGATTCTCATAACTTTGTGTCCATGTCTACCACCACAGCATGGTGTAATGGTGGATGTCATAGAAAACACCGTTCGTTATGTCTAGACGTTTCGATAGATGCTCGACATCACATCTCATGAGAGACATATCATTTTGTACATGTTATTGCAAAGAGTGATGCTTTGAACAGGGATAACCTACGTTGTCACAAGCATGTTTCAGAGCGCCTCAAAAGTGTAACCCGTGACTCTGCTTTGGATTTTCCCGATTTGTAGATACTCCCAGTGGCTGTTCAAAATCTGTTGGACGAGGATGTACGCATGACAATCATAAAAATCAGTAGAGTCTTCCAGAAAATTTGCCAGAAATAAATTCGAGAAGGCGACAAGGACAGTATGATGCAAAACGTGATTATGGCAACATGCGTGTTGGAGAAGGAGTTTCCGCCAACATTTCTGAACGTCATGATGCATCTCCCAGTACACCTTGTTGAGCAACTTTTCATATGTGGGCCAGTCCACTACATGTGGATGTATCCAATTGAGAGGTACATGAAGACCTTGAAAGATTATGTCAGGACCTTAGCCCATCCAGAAGGGAGCACAGCTGAAGGGTATCGTATGGAGGACACACTTGGATTTTGCACGGAGTATATGAAACAATACAAAGCAACAACGCACCGTGTATGGGACCCCACGGAAGAGCCAGCCATGAATGACGAAATCTTAACCGGAAACGAGCACACGAAGCGCAAGATGTCTGATGAGATGCGCGTTGACGCACATGCATTCGTCATCGACAACGCGCCGTGCGTAGAGTGAGTCCCTATACCTTCCATACAGAACGTGAGGGTCGCCCTGCTTGTGTAGCCTGCCATGTTTATTTGAGTCATGCTGTGGTACCCATTCGACAGCTAGAAATCAACGCCGATGTTTCGACGGACATCTCGCAGAACAACTATGTTTTTTATCCATAACTAAACCCATGTCTGACGTGACATTGACACAAACATACCTTGCTGAATCTAACGCTCGATTGAACGTCTTTAGTAACATGATGTGTACATCCTCTACTGTAATAAATCGCACAACTTGTCTAACAGCGGAAGTTCTGCATTGTCAAACAGGGCATACATTGTTGCCAAAGGACGCAATTGGCAAGATCGAGAGGCATACCGAGTACAAGCACGTCGTTGTAACCCTTCCGCACCATGTCGGTATCCCCCTAAACTGAGCGAGTTGCCCCCTTCTGCAGACTGGTTGAGGGCACGGGTGAGAGATACGCAGCGTGTTGGCCAAGATATTGACGACGACGTCATACACTACTCCCAACCACCGGAGCGGTACGCTACCACACACCGGCTCATGCACGCATTTGGGATGCATTTGCATGTTCGGAGCTCCGAAGATGGGCTCGTCACTCGCGACTCGTATGTGGTAGCCACTTTCACAGAATAACTTCGTTGGGGGATTCGCAATGGCAGGCCAATAGAAAGAACCGAAGAGTATGTGGGCTACATAGAAGAAATATTGGAGCTGGATTACCAAAATCACTGCACCACAGTACTTCTGTAGGACTGGGTCAAGGCATCACGGGATGCTCGACACCCAAACATTGAGCGGGATAAATATGGATTCACCGTGGCAAACTTCAACCATGTGGACGGGAGGGTGCATGCCAATTCATTTGCATTTCCATTGCATTGCCAACAGGTATTCTTCTCTGATGATCCGAGGAGACGGGGATGGAAGATAGTGTCCCGAACAGATGTCAGGGGTCGGCGTCGGCCATTGCAACTTTCACAGCTCGCCCCCACCATGGTTGACGTCGGCAATGACGAGGACTTTGGTGGCCTACATCCTGTCATGTTGGAAACTGAGCCCGAAAGAAGGCCAGCTACTGAGGGCGGCAGCTACGTGACAGCAGCAACAGACATTGCACAGCAACAAGCTACTCATCAGGAAGAATGACGAATGGATCTCAGTTCTTTCCCCAGTTTGCAAATCCTTGTCAGCATTATAGATTGTATTACAAAAAATGCAATGAACAGACACCATGTTCATTTGTAAATACTAAGTATAACATGTTCCGGAAAGTAACAACACTGCACGGAGTAGTTGGATAACTTTGTGCACTGAACCAAACTTTGGATCGAAATGGACTGTCTCCGTGGTGAGGTTGATGTCAAATTGTCCATCAGCCGCAATGATTTGGTGACGGTGAGTATGTTTAAGTCGATGTTGTCCAGTACCATTGACGCTTATCTTTGGATGTCTGGTGGGATGGTCACTTCCACGTATGAGTATTTGATGCATATGCTCCGTGGATTCACTATAAGAAAACCGTGTTTTAGGTGGCGTCAATGCTGCAACGTGCCGTGTTTTCTGAGACTTCTGACGTTTGTCGGACGCCGGCCGCAATACCTGAAATTTTTTTGACGTTGCATCAAACGTGTCCCTGTTAAAGACGAAATGCGCAGATGTCATCGTGGATAGACACGTTTTGGAGGACATCAGCAACAATGTGGTCACGAATGAGTGCAACGTCATAGAAAATGCGGGAGGTCCACATTAGCCACTGCATTCATTTTCACTCTAGGATGACTACAATCCGCTGCCCGGAAGCAAAAAAATTGAGCAAAATGGGAGCTCCTCTACATAGATAGGCAATACTTGTTTGTATGAAAACATCGCCTTTGCTTACATGGGATAAATTATTCTGATGGACTTACAGAAACACATAAAACTAAAAATTTATTAGTGGCTCAACTTAAATGCACATGTTACATATTTTTGTGTGCATAATATTTTTAAGTTGATTAAATATGGGATTTTTTGCTCATTAATTTAAATTGGATCACAGACATGCTTGTTAATATAGTAATTATAGTATTCATTCTTTAAATTCATTTTTTTAGAAGAATGAGTTCCAAAAAATGGCTAATGCTTGAGTGGTCTTGGGTTGTTAAATAATTATGAAAGTGGAAAAAAAAATGGGGAAGGTGTGAGTGGTTTTGGGGTGTTTCAAACTCTAAGAGTGATTAACAAAAATGGGGATTATTTGCTCATTAATTTAAATAATGTTACAGAGCATGCTTGTTAGTATAAGAGCTCCAGGAATTCATTTTTTAAATTCATGAACTTAGTGGCAAATGTTTGAGTGGTTGTTAAAAAATTGCAAAATTGGAGAAAAAAATGAGAAAGATGAATGTGGTCTTTAAGTTTAGGAAAACTAGAAAGATTGTTTTTAAAAAAAATGTAAAATCATCGTGGATTAATTCGTCTTGGGCTTCTATGAAAATTGCAAGAGTGACTGAAATGAAAATGGATAATGAATAAGTGATCTTTGGTTAAGGAAAAACTTAAAAGACTCAATAAGAAACATAAGAAATGCTTGAATTGGTATTCAAGTGTTTCTTACATCTTAAGATGGTAAAATCAATTAAAATGTGTGAGTGCTTATTGGATGTTAATTTAATTGAAATCCATTGAAGAAATAATTGGGAAACATTGAAGTTCTTTTCATATGTTTGGAAACTTAAAAGGTTATCAAAAGTAAAATGGGAATGCATGAGTGCTCTTGGGCTGTTAGAGAAATTGTAAGAGTGATTAGAAACAAATTGGAAAATTAAACAATGGTCTTCCGTTTAGTCAATAGTAAAAATAGTGAATATTTCAATATTTTTGGGTCTTTTAAAATTGCCCCAGGTCTTAAGAAAAAAATTTAAAACTTGAAGTCGTCTTTGGGGGTTTTAGGAGTGAACTTTGTGCGTAAAAAGATGGTAAAGAATCTAGACCTTGTGTAGTGAAAATTTCAAACCAAGTGAAGTCAAAGTTTGTTGATCCACTCAACGCAGGGAAGAAAATGAACTATTTTTCCACTTCACACAGTGTAATATTTCAATCTATGCGGTCTAAGTTTATGAAATTTTGAGAGAACCTCACTTAGTGAGCTTTAATTTAGATCCTACGGTTAGATGTAGAAATAAAAGTCTTTATTTCCCTCTTTACTCATTGAACTTGAACGAGCAATTTTGAAGTGTTTTTGGTGTCAAAATGCCTCGGGCCTTTATAGGTTAATACCATGATCAACATGATGATATAAATTTTAGACCTTGTATAGTGCAAAAAATTTACACCAAGTGAAGTCAAAGTCTGCTAATCCACTCAGAACAGGGATGAATATAAACCATTTCTTCTACTTCAACCACTACAATCTTATAATCCATGCGATCAAAGATTATGAAATTTTTGTTTGTAAGTTACTTAATCCCTAAATTACCAAGAGTCCCCTTGGCGGATTGTTTAAGGTTTGGGCAGGTTCCTTCTATGTCAATAATACCATTCTTTTTTTAAACATCTTTTCGTAGATGGACACTACTAAAATCTTTGTATAAATCTAATTTTTTCCTTGACCCAACATTAAATGAAAAAGATATAGGGTTTTGAAGTTCAAATGGGGAGAGCAGGCATGTGAGGCAGCCCTAAAAACTTGTGATAGGACACTCTATCAAATGTGAGATTTTAAATACTAGTAAGTAATATTATCACCTTTGATGTTTTCAAAGAAAAATACTTGTCTTTAGTGAAATAGCATATTAATCCAAGTCAAACATTTTCATGCTTTATTGCACATTGTCAAGCAAGGTACCTTAAATCTTCTTCCTTTCCACATAGAACTTAGAGATCTTCATACTTTCTACTTTTTATTTTCCCCATGGCATTATTTGGTGTAAACCTTCATATTGGCCATATGGATTCTCATTCTAAAACATGTTATGTTCACAATAAAATTAAACATGAATTGTCAATTTTTTAACCTCCATTCCTTGCACAATTTTGTTTGAATATGCTACACCCAAATTTTTCCTCTAAAAATTGGTGTACAAGGAACTAATATCATGCTTAAGATGATGGTAATGAATTTAGACCTTGTGTGGTGCAAACATTTGACACCAAGTGAAGTCAAAGTCAACCGCTCCACTAAACGGAGGAAGAAAATGAATCCTTTTTCTACTTTAAACACTATAATCTTTCAATCCCTGCCGTCAAAGTTTATGGAATTCTCTGACTGGTCACTTAATAAGTCTTCATTGTTATCCTACGGTTTAAACTAGAAATAGAAGTTCTATTTTTCTTTCATACTCGTTGCACTAAAACAAGTAGTTTTGAGGTGTTTTGGGCGTGAAATTGTCATGGTCATCTAGGGGTTAACCCCTAAGGTACCGTGACAATTTCACACCAAAAACACTTCAAAATTGTTGGATTCTAGTGCAATGAATATAGAAGGAAACAAAAACTTTGATTTCTAGTTTTGACTGTAGGATCTCAAATAAGACTTATTCAGTAACATACTCATAGAATTTCATAAACTTTGAACTCACGGATTGAAAGATTATAGTATTTGAAGTCAAGCAAATGGTTTATTTTCTTCACTGCGTTTTGTGGATTAGACTTTTACTTCATTTGGTGTCAAGTTTTTCCACTACACAAGGTCTAAATCCATTACCATCTTGTTAAGCATGAAATTAGTTCCTTATACACTATATTTTAGAGGTAGAGGAAGGGTGTAGCCTATTCAAAACAAGTGTGCAAGGAGTGGAGGTTCAAAATTTGCCAAGTCACTCTTTAATTTTTTGTGAACTTAATATGTTTTAGATTGATAATCCGAATGGTCAATAGAAAGTTTTACACTACAAATAGTTGTGGAAAAAATTGAAAGTAAAAAATATGAAGATATCTAGATTTTATGTGGAAAAGAAGAAGTTTTTTTGGTACCTTGCCTGAGAATGAGTGACAATGTGTGAAAATGTTTGACTTGGGTTAATATGCTATTTTTCACTAAAGACAAGAATTTATTTTGACTGTATGAAGAGAAACGATATTACTTGTAACCATAGAAAATCTCACATTCAATAGACTGTCCTATCAAAAGTTTTTGGAGGTGTCCGAGGTGCCCGCTCTCCCAATTTGAAATTCAAAACCCTAAAACTTTTTCTCCAAATGTCTGATTTAGGAAAAAAAAAATCTCCCATTAAGGTCTTAGTAATGCCCTTTTACAATAAAAATTTCAAAGAGGAATGTTGGAAATTGACACCGTAGGAACTTGACCAAACTTTCAAAGAGCCCATTATTGAGACTTGGTCCTTTAAGGGTTATTAAGTCTTGATTGATATTCTACGGTTAAATGTAGAAATAGAACCTTTTGTTTCCTTTCTTACTTGTTGCACTAGAACAAGCAATCTTGAAGTGTTTTTGGTGCAATAATGCCTTGGGACTTTTGAGATTGACTAGATTTTTTGGTGAACTGCACCTTGACAAAGCTTTCCTCGCAACTTTAGGTCCTTAGGGGTCAATTTTAGAATACTCTACCATCTTTTTTTTTTAAAAAGAAATTATTCTAGAAATGTAAATCTAAGATTAGGAATTAAGTAAATGATGTTTCCTATAGACATCGAAAAGGATCCACCATCAAGACTCGAGATACAAGGTCTCTTTCTATGAACAATGGTCTCTGCTAGAACAATGTAGAAGACAGAAATCAAGGTTTCAAGCTGGTTTGCAAAGTGAACCCGTAGATCACCCAATGAATGATCGCATCTACAAATGCTTGTTGCTAGAACTTCTGCTGATGAATACATCGTCGACTGCATTATCTACTTAGTGCTAAATCATGCCATGTTTCCTCATGTGTGAGGTGGTGCAACCTGCAATAGTGTATCCATTCACGACCTAATTTTCTTTGCATGAAATGTTTGGAGGTCGCGGTATCCCGTCGTACGTGGCAACGGGCGCCACCATCGCCCACGAGCTCGCCCATGAACTTATATAATCATACTTAACATGATGGTAATGAATTTAGACCTTGTATAGTGCAAAATTGGACACCAAGTGAAGTCAAAGTATGCTGATCTTGTAATGGCATGGAAGAAGATGAACCCTTTTCTCTACTTCAAACCCAAAATGAAAAACATCCTCTACGGTTAAATGGGCCTGTAGGGGTTAACCCTTAACCCCTAAAGGACTGTGACAATTTCACAGCCTTCATTGGATCAACAGACTTTGACTTCACTTGGTATCAATTTTTTGCACTATACAATGTCTAAATCCATTACCATTGAATTAAATATGATTTTAGTTTCGTATGCACCAATTTTAGAGGTAAAGAAGGAGTGTAGCATATTCAAAACAAGTGTCCAAGGAGTGGAGGTTCAAAAATTGTCAATTCACGTTTTATTTTATTGTGAACTTGATATGTCATAAAATGATAATCCAAGCGGTCAATGAGAAGGCTCTCATCACATATTTATGTTGAAAAAATAAAAAGTGAAAACTATGAAGATCTCTAGGTTTTTAGTAGAAAAGATGAAGGTTTTTGCCGCTCGCCCGAAACATGTAAAAATGTTTGACTTGAGTTGAAATGTTTTTTTACACTAAAGACAGTAAATCTTTTTTGACATCTTCAAAGAAGGTAATATCCTCTACATTTATGAAAAATCTTAATGTCAATAGAAACTTCTAGCAAAATTTAGGAGTTGAGCAGAGTCCCCATTTCTAACTTTTAGTGGTACTAACTTTCAAACCAAAAAAAATAACAAAATAACCTCCACAAAGCTCTTATCAGGGACAATCTAGTGTAAAAATTTCAAAAGAAAGAGATATTTTTTCCCGAATTTTAGGAACCTGCCCAAAATCAAAATCGTCCACCCCTATGTTAAATGGTCCTCAAGGGATGAAATGTCAATCAGGAATGGTATACTAAGGACCATACTCTACTCTATAGAATACAAAAAAATGTATTAAAGTTTTGCAAAGACTAACACCTTTGGATTGAAGAATCTTCAACTAACATCTTTCATTCCGAAGTCATTTCAATCAATCTGAATCTTACCATGTTCAAATATGACACCGTACATGTAGAATACGATGTGCACCAGCAGCACCTTCTGACGTCTAAGGGTTAACCTGTTTAAATTGGACAACCGCAATCGGGACGTGATGCAAAGCCTTCTATTGTGAATGCTCGCCTAGAATTTTCTTGAGAAACCACCTGATTCAATAAAGTTTTTCTTCTCAAAACCACCTCATTCATATTCTTATTCCGATCCTATCAAGCGTGCTGAAGAGCTAATTCCATGGCAATTGATGTGGTTGGAAGGGTAGTATTCCATCTGCAGTAAAGGTTCCCTTTGCTTGTGTCAAAAAAGAAAGAAAAAGAAGGGTAGTCATAGAAAGCGACGCCCTTCAAGGTACCTACAGCTGATGCATCTTCAGCTGGCATTCAAGGGGGGGACGACATTAGAGCTATGATCAGGTTGTTTACTAACATTTCGGGTTAGGGATGAATGGCTTGGTCGACAAGGTTGAATGTGATGCCAGCTTTCAGTGGCAGCTTCTTGAGCACGATCCCTGACAGTTTGCAAGTCCAAGGGATCACAATCAAGCAATGAAATCTGAGTTCTAACAAGGACGAATGGGTGACCACCACCACGCAGACCACCATGTCCACCTAAATCCACAAATTCACAAACCCATAATTCCACAAATTCATAAACCCATAAAACCTACAAACCCACAAACCCACAAACCTCTAAATCCTAAAACCCACAAATTTACAAATCCACCAATTCTTAAACCCACAAATTTACAAGCCTACAAAATCCACAATCCAACAAACTTAGAAATTCGCAAACCCACAAAACCTACAAACCCACAAACTTATAAATCCACAAACTCACAAACTATTAAACCCACAATTTTACAAACCTACAAAATCCACAAAGTCATAAACCTACAAATTCATAAACCTATAAACCCTAAAACCCAAAAATTCATAAACCTTAGAACCTACAAAACCTACAACTTCACAAACCCTCAAACCCACAAATTCTAAAATCTATAAATTCACAAATCTACAGTTTTCAAACCCACAAATCCACGAATTTACAAATTACAAAAATCAAATAATGTTATAAAAATATGAATCAAAAACTTTATTTCCTGTAGTAATCGGATACCATTCTACTTACCCCTCGAACTAAATTCCCAGTATCTACCATACTAGATTTTAATTCTTTATATTTCTTAATCTGATTTACCAATCTATCACTAATTTGAATTGAACTTCCAATACGAGTAAAACTAGGACTTGTAGTAGAATTAAAAGTTTTATGTTTATCTTTATTAGCCCTCCATATAATTTCTGTAGCTCCAGTGAAATCCTATATCTAATAGTGCTAATATCCCAGAATTTCTAATTGTCGGTAACCACATTCCAAAACTATATGAACCATGATCTCTATCTTTATGCAATTTGTTATTGAAATCATCAAAGGTAAATGTTAAATTACTAGCAAATGCACCTCCCATAGTGTCATCATATTCAAAATCCCCAAAATTTGGAATTTGTACCTCCAATGCTTCTCCTGTAGTCTTCTGAAATAATCTATGTGACAACTTTTGAAATTGGTTTTGATAATACCAGCAATCCAACTAATTTCCGGTTGATCACGGACCCATTCAGAAATTCCATCCTCTTGCCGTTGTAATAAAGTACTTGGAACATACTTTCCAAATAATAAAGAATTCCCAGCTAATCCCTGTTCTAAACGCCATCCTACTGCAAACATCTTACCATTTCCCTCTTTGTGGGCCCCATTACATTTTACTTCCCTAACATTTCTATGAATTTTAGAGAAATTTGTAGTTAGTCTCTAAAAATCCTTTAACTCAGTACTGCTCATTGTGTGGAATGGTGTGAATTTTACAATAAGTACTACTTCCTTCAATTCCTTATCAACAACAATCACCGTACCATGATCTAGAGTCAACGCTCCATCCATTAAATCTAAAATGTCCCATTTTTCCACCCTTTTCCGAAATTCAACTCTAGGCCTTCCTTCAGCAAATAATCGTGCAGCATCCAATGCCTTCCATTTGATTAACTTGGATTTCTCATTTCCTTTCTTCTTCTCCTTTATACTACAAAGAAGAAAACAAAAAATTAAAATAATATATGCATATATACATTAATATTAATACATGGCTTTAATCTATAAAGGCCTAAGGCATTTTCACATGAATTATAAATAAATGAAAATACCTCCGATTGACGTTGTTGTTCTTCTTTCCCACAATAAAAAATATAGTTGAAATCATAATGACTCCAATGATGAACTCCATAATTTGTAAAATAGAATATCAAATATTGATAATAGAACCACCTGTAATACAAAATACAATTACAATAAGTTATATTAAATTATATAGCAATGACATTATATTTAATTCAATATAAAAGTACGATTTTTAAAAGAACTACATATTGAGAACTACTATTTTTAATGGAACTAAACTATGAATATATCACTAATTAAATTCCAATATAAAATCAATATTTTTAGTTTAACTGATTCAAGTGTGGGGATTAATTATTTATTAAATATTGGTATATACCTTATAAAATTTCTAATATATATTTTAATATTTACTACTTTTACAATTAAGTTCTAATATATACAATCCATTGATATGCATATATTGAAGTTCATACAAATGAAATGGTAACTAGAATAGTTTGCAAATCCCCTCTCCCTGTACACCATTCCAATTTCATATGAACATCAATATATACTCCTCTTCAATTTTAAATCATAAGTATTCAATATTCACAAGTATTAATTAAATTTAATACCAAACCATAGTGTCATGAATTATTTGTTACATCTTCATAATTACATGATGAACCAAATTAGATATTAAAAATAAATTCTAAAACCCTTAATGAAATTCCAAGCTCTAAACTATACTATTATTATTGTAGACCATGGTTAGCAATTTCCCCAAATCATACACTTTGAAATC
This sequence comes from Bryoerythrophyllum caledonicum, assembly GCA_963971425.1. Taxonomy (NCBI): domain Eukaryota; kingdom Viridiplantae; phylum Streptophyta; class Bryopsida; order Pottiales; family Pottiaceae; genus Bryoerythrophyllum; species Bryoerythrophyllum caledonicum. Next base: position 16,596,340 of record OZ020526.1, on the reverse strand, counting down.
AGAAGAAAAATAAAATCACAAGATACTTATTGAGACTGGGTAAGAACCTACAAAAGCAATACAATTATTTAGATTCAATAAACAAAACTACAAGAATCTTAACAATCTAGAATTTGATAAGTAGCACCTCATGTTGATCCAGTTTCCTCACTGTAGAGGTCGAGATAATGCTGTGTCCACCTCGGGTAAAATTACAATATGTCACACCTAGTCACTTAATATATGATAAGACGGACTCACTTCTTATGTCGTATGTTGGTATTCCCACTCACACTCTTGGCATACCTTGCAAATCACTCTAAATCACTCTTCAGAATGCTTTCCACCAGTGGCTTCACGCCCTGTAAAACAATACCGACAAAAATGAGGTTGAAAGATGAATACATGGAGGGCAACAGTGAGTAAGTGCAGGTAGAAGTAATCATACCGAGGCGAAGGGTGCCAGAAGATTTGGAACCTCATAAGAGATAGTCAGCTGCACAGAAGAAATCAACAAGTCCCAATAATCAGTAAACTGGATGTAGAGAGTCTGTTGATGCTATCACAAGTCTCATGTAGAAGAACGTTGTTGGTGGAACAATGCATGTTCTAAAACTACGGTAGCTACATTTGAGCATGAAGGTGAGTTTACTTCAACGCCGCATGCCATGGGTCCCCTTGGATAGAATCGTACTGTACCCATGTGGTTTATGAATTACCAAGACTAAAATATTGGCAAAAACAACAACAGAAGTCACTACCAGCTTATTGAGAGAAAGTGACAAAGTACAAAACCGAAGCTCTCTATCAATGACTGAGCCAGTATCGTCAGAACAATCCGAGATTCTTCTAGTTCCGCCTCCCAGCACAAGTGTGCACTACTTTCTTTCCAAGGTGGCTGAGTCCAGTGCCTCTAATCGGACATCAGGCATGGATTTTCCAACAGTACGCGGAATGAATATTCCGATGAAAGTTGAAAAACACGTTCAGAACTCACCGAATGTTCGACTGCAGAGCTTGCACTTAAAGTTTGTGAAAACCTTGACATGGAATTAACAGAGTGAACTGCAAAACCGGAGTATTTGTCAATGCCCAGGCAATTAACACTATAAAAAAACCATGTTTTTGGTGTCGTCAAGGCTGTTACGTGTTGTGTTTTCTGTGATGTCATACGTTAGTCCAAAAATTGCTACAGTACCTCAAATTTAGTTTGACGTTGCATGAAACGTGTTCCTGTTAAAGACAAACGCGATGATGTCACCGTAGACATGCGCGTTTTTGGTGACGTCAAATGAAACGTGACCATGTCGGACTGTGACGTCATAGAAAACACAGGATGTCCACGTCAGCCACAGTTGCATTTCATTTTTTTGTGGAATGACTGCAACTCGCTGCCCAAAAGCCAAAAATTGAGGAAATGGGAAGCTTTCATCCGTAGTGGATGAAATATGTCGCAAGGAAGGAAGAACCAAAGGGCGACTCACACAAAAGCAACCTCCACAGCTTCTACACTTAACTTTTGGGAGTGTGGGTGAAAGCAAGTTGAACTTAGGTGATAGAAGTAGGAGGTGGGGAGCGGCGAACCTCACTTCAACGCTAAGAGGAGGGAGATTAGGAGAACAACAAGGAGTAGAAAGAGGCAACTTGAAGGTGATGGAGCAAAGCAACGGCGGCTATGGCCGTGGCTATGGCGACGGCTATGGCGGCAGCTATGGCGGGAGCCATGGAGCGGTGACGACGGAGCTAGCTGGGAGCAAGGAAGGTGATCTACAGCAGATCAAGACAACAAGGGGAGAGCTCAAAGGGAAGAAGAACGATGGCAGGGGGAGCTTTGGCCATAGCCAGCTAACCCCAGCCATAGCTGACCTCAGCCATGGCCAGGAAACCCTAGCCATAGCCAAGTTCAGTATTCGCCACCGCGGAGAGGCGCTGCAACAGCAAGGCCGGTACGTCCTCCACTCACTTAGAACTCGTGAAGCACGTCGTGAGGTCTTCGCATCGAACTGCAGGTATGTGGTTCTAACACCCACTTGTGCGGAGCTCCACCTCGCAATCATCTTTGCGCCGAATTCCTCCTCGTGGCGCAAGTAGCGCCAAGCTGCAAACCGCACTTCTCCCATCCACACAGCGCCGAACTCCAGCTCTGTAGATCCTCTTGAGCGCCGAAGCTGTGACCTAGGTCGTCGCACATCCATGACGTAGTCTGAAGAATAATTTTTAGGCACCCTAAATCCTTCCCGAATGCCCATGTTCGTTCATCAATTGCCCCACCAAGCGCCAAATCACACACATTAGGGTTTTGATCATTTTTAGAAACATGTTTAGAGAAACGTCCAAAAGAACATGCTAGATGTTCAAGTGAACATGATGTCCAACATGAAAAAGGTCAATGACAACATATAGGCAGAACGCGCCAACATCTGGATTGATGTCATGAGCAACACGAGTATGTCAAAACGAACGTCAAAACTAACAGCCTTGTGTGGACGAAAAATGCTCTAAAAGTATGACGTCAGCTGACGTGGGTTGTCCACGTCATAATTCTTCGGGTCCAAGTCAGCAATTTTTAAAATTCCATGTCACTACCCGCTCAAAATGGAGTTGGATGAAAAAAATCCCGCATGGCGCTGCCCAAAGGAAAACATAGTTGATGTGGACATGGGCCCCCCTCCACGTGGAGCCCTTTCCCACACATTTCAGGCCATGTTCAATTGGATGTCATGAGGTTGACAAGCATGTTACGACAAATTTTTTGACGTTTTTGGCCTGTTCATCTTGATGGATTTTTGGTGACATCAATATTGACGTAACAACATATTACTTTTGACGTTCATGCATGTTTTTGACCATGTTACAAAAACCACGGGTTTCTTATAGTGTAAAGATCAAACAATGAGGATGTAGCAACTCATGAGAATGTCAAGTGATGCTTACGGCTGACAATGTCTTGCGGGCTGAGACTCTGAATTAAATGCAGAATATTGTCTTGCAGTGTAGAAGAATACAATATTCAGGTAGAAGCGTACAAGAAAGAAAACTCATGAAAACATAGTATCAGCTTGAGAATAGGTGTTGCGAAGGATTGGAAACACACCTGTTGCTTTTAACCGTGCTGAAGAATTTGTTGTAGTTGAGGTATAATAGCCACTATAGGTGCTATTATTTGCGAAGTCTGTTGAGATGTTTGCCCACCTATAGAAGACATATGCTGCAAAGAGGATGAATGCTGGAGAGAGGACGAATGTTGCAAGGCCGGCGCATGTTGAGAAACCTACATCACAAGACGACGCACCTTTAACATAACAAATCCTACACATCTAAGTCATACGTCAGTAAGGCGAGAGCAAGAAAGTCATTCATCAACAAAACGGTTCTAGTGAGCTTCCTTTTTTCTTGCGCTAAACAATAAATCATCTTGTAAAAGCGTTCCAACAACAGCTGTGGTGTTTGGGGACAAATCAATCCACTCTGACCATACTATCTCATCTAGTTCCACCTCGCATCGCCCAAAAGCTAAAACCTCACAGGTAGGATATAGAAAGGAAAGGGCTGAAACATACACGAAGTCTTCGTTCAAAAGACATACAATCACTTGTACTGGAAGACTTGTGAAGCGACCCCTGCACAATATGTTAGTGTGCACGGGGACAATAAGTACCTTTCGTAGATTCTAAAAATGAAAACCTCGCGCTTCTTTCAAACTTGGCCAACTAGTCCTACGTGATCACACCTTGTCTATTTATCAAATCTTTTAAGTCACTCCTGAGCAGCAATCCGTTCATATAGATTTTGACAGCTTTGTACATACTATTCCCATGATCATATCTTTAGGGGTTCATACCTGATTGCTGTATTTACATATGATAGGTAGTCAAGGTGATACTCGATACGATAGGCATCCTTGAGGACAACTTCCGAGGGAATTGCCAGGTCATTATTCTCATCCATACCTGCTTAAAAGAAACTTGTAAGTTTGATGACGCTAGAGATATCAGAACCCATAGTGCTGGCGCATCACTAAGCTGTCCACCAAAGGCATTCAGAACTCCATGTTAACAACTCGCACACGACCAACAATGTTTCAAAATTCTCAGAAACTCAGACATACATAGCCTCCACCAGCTTCCAACCAACCCTAAAGAAGCTCCATATACAGTCCCAAACACCTTGAACCTTAACCATGACCAAAACCTTACATGAAGGTCACAAAACCACATCCAATGTTCCATAAACTCAACACTCAAAATTTTGATCTCCACCACAATCCATACATGCGCTCCACCCATCTATCACCATCCAGTGCTCGGTTTCCAACAATTCTCCCTCTCCAATTCCCAAACAACACGAAACCAAATTCACCTGCGCGGCGACTGTGAGCGACCTGGTCGGGAACAACTTCCTGATGCAGGCGGTGTTGAACCCGCTCTCCGACAACCCGATGGCCGCTCGCAACCCGGCGCCTCCCGCGCCTACCACGATTGCGTCATACATATGGTCCACCAACGGATAGGACTACACACCAACAACAAAACAAAACCTCATCAAATTGGACTCCTGCAATACACCACCTCCTCGAAACCCTAAAAAAACCCCCGCAAAATTCACCTCTGATCGACACCACTGGTACACTCGCTTGCAGCACTGCAACAGACTCTAACCCTATAGCACTTCAACCGCTCCTTCTTTCCAGCACCAGCAACCTCGCCCTACTCTAAGTACGTCACCTTCACAACAGCGGCTTTCACCCTTGCCAACTCCACCCAGTTCGCACACCGCCTCGCCCAGCACGCCGTCCCCCGCTCACACCTCCACTCTTGTGGTGACTCTCTCACGACTACAACCTAACTCACCAGAACCATCAGCCACAGATTTCGGCCACCCAAGTTGCAATTTCTCCACCTACTCTATCCAGTAACTCTCTTTCTCGATGCATGCAGAAGCATTCACACAAACACAGTGAGAGGTAACATCTCACGATCACATCTACACACACCAGCACCCGGTCGCACCACCGCGCTCTCTTCCCTCCAGAACTTGCTTCCAGATTGCTTCTAGATTCCCTTCAGAACTTGTCAAAGATTGCGCCTTAAAACTGAACCTCAGAAGAACCTCAAATTAACGTCTGCTTGTGAAAGGATTCTAGAAATTCCACCCTTCCAAGAGTTCATTTGGATCTTAACTTAAAATTGAATAAGCATAAATCTCAGATGATTAGATGGAAACTAATACCTCGGACTCACAGACATCAACTCATAAGCAAAACGAACTAACCTTGGTACTTAGACAAGAACTTAGATCCGATGGCTGCTCTTAGAAGAATGCAAACGCACCGTCCAGGTTTCACCAAGCGATTCTGCGTCTCCTCACGCTCATTGATACACAAGTAATGCATTAGACGGAAATGCATCTCCTTTGTCAGTGGCTGCACATGATATGAATGGTGAGGCTCTTTACGACAATGATGAAGACAAGGTCTTTGAAGATGCATCATCTGACAAAATGGAGGATGGTGATGATGACGAGGACGTCATCATCGATTGGAACAATGGTGAAGAAGACCAAGCTTATGCCGAAGTGGAGTCTCTTATGGACAACGCACGGACACCACTCTTTCTTGGGTCTACTATTACTGTACTCACTATAGTCATTCTCATTCTCAATTTTCTGCGAACGCATGGTGCGTCAGGAGCGTTGATTCACGACATATTCATTCTCTTAGGGAAAGTCCTCCTACCTAGTGTTAATGCCCTTCCTACTTCAAAACACGAAGCTTCGAATATGATTAAAAAATTAGGTTTATCATATCAAACAATAGATGAATGCCCTAATGAATGCATTATATTTAGAGGTAGACATTATAAAGACCTCGATTCTTGTCCTAAGTGTCGGGCTCCACGTAGAAAAAGAGTTGAAAAGAGTTTAGTTCCCCGGTGAGTCCTGCGGTATTTTCCTCTTATACCAAGGATAATTTGATTGTTTAAGAGTCCTTTGTTAGCCGCAACCATTGTTTATGCAGCACTGCATAAAAGTAGAGATGGCAAGATGAGAAGTGTGGCTGATTCCTAGTGTGGGATCACATCAACAACACCTATCCCGACTTCGCGACAGATCCAAGGAATTTGAGGTTTGCTCTTGCAACCGATGGAGAAAACTCATTCGGTGAGAAACATAATTCTTACTCTGTTTGGCCAATAATGCTCCTAAACTATAATGTAGCGCCATGGTTGACCTTAAAAAAAATCTTTGTTATGTTATCTATGATAATTCCTGGGAAGAAGGCAGTCACGGGTGAACGCTTTGACATGTACTTAGCACCACTGTTGTCAGAATTAAAGACTTTATGGTTTGAAGGAGTACTCATTAGAGATGCTTCTAGAGCATGGGCTGAGTCCTTGTATTATGTTAGAGCCATTTTGATGTTCACTATTCACGACTACCCTGCGTATGGTTTAGTAGCCGGCGTTGTTGCTTCGGGATACAAGGGATGCACTTGTTGTGGACCTAACAATGTATGTCGTAGATCATCCTATTTAAAAAAAAATATCTGGGACAATCAACACCGGATGTACTTGCCCCAAAATCATTGGATGAGGGAAGAAGAAGAGTTATTTCGAAGTAGACAGGAACATCGAGTGGCTCCATCCCGCATAAGTGGTGATGCTATGAAGACATTCGGAGAGCAAAGGCAACAATGGATACAAGAAGGAGGAGTTCCACTTGGTCATGGAGACCCAGTGAAAGAACATGGCGTGAAGAGAGTATCGGCCCTCTTTAAGTTGCCATATTGGGCGGTAAGTGCTCTTACACTATTTGTATAGCTTTATAATAAATTAGTGAATTTGATTGTATATAATTATATAACATCTCTTTAACTTGTGCTTTTTGACATGATTTTTTAGGTTGTTTTTGCAGGGACTCCTAATTAGAAACACATTGGATGTATTGCACATTGAAAAAAATATTAGCGCGAGCATCCTTGGTTTCATCACGGGGGAGAAGGATACCGTGGCAATGCGGAGAGATATGGAAGAAGCTGGTGATCCGAACAATCCTAGGTTCCAACATACTCCTCATTTGCATTTGCGTCCCCTTGGAGGTGGACGTTTCTTAAAACCTAATGCACCATACTCGTTAACGACCACAGATAGAGGTAGGTTTTTCAACCTAATGTCCTCTATCAAAACTCCAACCGGCTTTGCTAGTCCACTTGGAAAACACCTAGGTAAGAAGAAGTTCTCGGGTTTGAAAAGTCATGACTTTCATATTCTTATTCAACAGATAGTACCCGCTGTTATTAGAAAATTCCTTCACCCCGGTGCTAGGGATGCCGTCATCCGTGTCGGCAATGTCTTCAAACGTATATGCGCAAAGGTGATAGATCGTGAAGAAGTCGAGGGTCTAATGACATACACTGTTGAGACATTGTGCATGCTCAAGATTTGGTTCCCCCCTGGATTCTTCGATGTGATGCCATTTCTGATGGTCCACTTAGTGGAAGAGATTGCATTGTTAGGTCCAGTGCATAGCCATTGGTGTTACGGTGTTGAAAGGTATTTATACACATTAAAGCAGTCTGTGCGGAATAGAGCTCGGCTGGAAGCTTCTATGGCGTCAAATTTCTTAGCTGAGGAAGCTTTGAACTACATAACAGACTACACGAGCTTGTCTTTGCATCTAAAACAAAGAATTTGGGATATTGAAGATGATGAGAAAGTGTATGGTGAAAAATTGGAGGGTGCCATCAAAAAAACCAAGCTAACACAACAAGAGAGAGATGCAATACATGACTATGTCTTGTGGAACTCCACCCCTACAGAAGATCTCAGGAGGTAACCTTTGACATTTTGAAGTTGTTTGCCTCGCTCTTTTCCCTCATGTCATGCAATTTTTAGCTAGATGCCACTAACAAGATGTGTCTTTGTTTCATCTTTAGGGATTATGAAGAGCTTCAAAACGACCATCGCCGGCATATACGACAACAACGGTTGGCACTACCTACCTTTGCTGATTTTGTAAAGGAGCATGTGCAAGCTCGCATAGAGGCTGGGGAGGATGTCGATGTTGACCTTGTATATATGTCACATCCACCTGCGGTAGAGGCAGAGGAATTCTCATCCATGTGGGCATACGGTAATCATTACCGATGTTTGCCTAACATCGAAGAAGATGTGACATTCATGACATATGATTCAGGTGTATTTGTCATGTCCAATCAACAATGTAGGGCGTCCACCTCCGATACAAACCTGGTTACAGTTGATCTCCCTTACATTGGCATTTTGAAGAAGAATTTAGTAGTAGCGTATGTGACGTTAAGGTGGGTTTTGATGAAATGTTCGTGGATACGCCCTAATCTTGCCAAAAATCCAATTGTTTGCCAGGACGAACATGGATTTTGGCTAGTGAAGATAAATGCCCGTCAAGACTCTTTGAACCACAACCCATATGTATTTCCTTACTCGGTGTCTCAGGTATGTTGTATCCATAACCTTGTCCGTTGCTGTAATTGTCCATGTACAGTTGCAAAAAGATTTGTTGTTTTTTTTATGCATCCATTGTGAAAAACAAAGTTTCAGGTAATCAACAAATTAACATCTGACCGTGACCTCGTTAATCCACATATAGGTTTTTTTTGTGGACGATCCTGATTCAAATGAGTGGAAGGTTGTATTAGAGAAGGCTCCTCGATCGAGACGCATAGCTCAAGAAGACAATGATGCAGCCCGTCCAGATGCTGCAGCTCATGTTTTTGATGCTCCGGGTATTGCCAAACCTCCAAACAACGACGTTAGGGGTGGCAACACTAATGCGAACTTCAAGAGAGCTAATATTGCACCTGAGATACACGACGTCGACGGGGATGAAGTTCCAGAGGCTGATGTAGCAGCTGCTACTATGAATAGGGAACTGCAACCGGAATTTGCCGCGTGGATGGAGGCTGATTCCGAGGACGGGGAAGGTGATGAGTGATTCAATTTTGGCAATGCAGTGATTCTCCACAACAGTTGGTTTTTGATGTAACCAATGCGTTATGAGTCAAATTTTGGAATGGATGGAATGTTTTGTTTAGGGAAAGGATGGAAATATTTGAATTAAAAGGTTTTTTCAAGTTTATGATATTGTAACTCTTATGTTAGTCTAAACTATGCATATCCGCTCTTCATATGGGAGGCTGAAGGTAATGTGCATTGTAATATTGTACTCTATTTACGACGTGTTTGAAATTTTTTGTTTTTTTTTTATATATGAACTTTGTAAAAAATTTATCTTTAAAGAACCAAATTTATAAATGAATAAAATGACAGCACGGTTGATAGCCCTATGACCAACCATGAGGTATGTTCATTGATTTGAAAGGATGTTGTAGTGCAAAGGCAAGAAATGTGGTGAGAGTATTGCTTGTAGATTTTACTACAGAGTATTGCTCGTTGTGTGCTGAAGAGGTGTGAGTTATTCTGCACAAAATACAACACTGTTTTTATTCTTTGATAATACAAAACTGACTTTTCGTCATGTGATCAATTTTATCCAAATAATTAGCAAATGCTTGTTTGTTCAGCTTCTTTCTAAATAGGCTGAGGAGCTACAAGTGACCAAGAAAGAGCATGCGGAACAACAGAAGATAATCAATAAGTTCTAAACAGTGAAGTTCGTAATTTAGTTTTCTATAAGGAACAAAACATAAGTTTGAGTTTAATTTGAGCTTGTCAATAGCACAACTCTACATGCAGTAGTGTAGATGTAATGGAGACTGAGTGGTGCTCTTTAACCCTTAAACGCCAAAGGGTTTCTTGGATGATAGACAACTTAAACAATCGGTTGTCTTGTCCAATTTTTTTTTGAGAGAGTTCATTGTATGTACAATCATTAGATGATGATGAAACTAGCCTCATTGAGGTAATCATGTTTTATCTAAAGAAGAAAATGTTTGTGACACGGATCTCAATACAATGAATTTGAGAAACTGCTAGCTTTGGCTCTAGATCTCAATTTGATCCATTAAAATGATATTTTTTGAATTTGAATCTAACTAGTGAAATGAATTTTATGATGTCTTGTTTCCATATCACTTTGAAAATTAAAAAAATACGTAATATTGAATAAGTTATTGCAATTTGAACCTGGTCCTATTACCGTGGTTCTAATTTTAGTTGAACACGGAACTTTCATTACACCACAAGTTTTGGCACTATAATGTCTATCTTTGGTGAAATTTTCAGAATTTTTTAACATAATTTGTATTTAATATGAATTTACTTCACTCTTTCTTCAGAAAACCACAATAATTTCAAACATTCACAAAAAAATCTGTGATTTATGTAACATAATTGAGACATGTGATCTCATCTCTGAAAAATAAAAAATAAAAATTCCACTTATATTTGACGAGAAAATAGAGCATACAGTGGTTTCAATATGTTAGAATGATGCCACAGTCAGAGGCTCCGGCGTTTAAGGGTTAAATGGCAGTGTAAACTGATTGTAGAAGTTTTTTGTCCACTTCGGATTTTGTATGCTCCTTGCATCCCTCAAACAAGGAAAAACACTAAAATACACAAGTTCTATACTACCAAAAAGATGGTTGTCAACAGGGATAAGAGAGCGATGGGACAGAAGTCATTGACGAATAATGACTGCTCATAGTATGGTATGAATGACATGTCTATGCATGTTCAACGAAGTAATGGTCATGTGGATAGAGTTATCTTATGTTCCATGGACATCATCGGATATTCTCAATTCTACAACTTGTCTTCCACACATTAGACCGACCTTGCAAGTGGCGAAACCAATACTGCATCATGGTAAAAAGTGGAGACATATTTTTGCATTTACTATGTCATTGTAACGAGCCTCACAGAAATGGCAGTCGTGAACGACACGTGGAGGAGTAGATTTGTATTTCGATGAATAGTACTTGACATTTTTTACCCTGCTCTGAGTCCTAGAAAATTCACTACTCTCATTCGTTGCGGAGGAACCGCATGGTTGGGAGTTGTGGTTCCCAGGAATGCTGCTCCTAGGTGATCCCTCAGTATGCGCCCAATATCCTTGGGGTATACTGACACTAGTGAACCTTCTGGAGTAGTGGATAATGGTGGTGCATCTGTGGCTCCATCTGATGTCAGTGATGAAGAGGTGGGTCTGTTAACTTTAGAAATCATTTAACACTTAAATTTCTAGTCGACAGGCATGAGGGTGATTCATCAAATATGGCGGTAGTAGTATCATGCGGTCATTGTTGTTTTAAGCTTGTCTTCCTCCAGAGTATATGACGGTGCCATGGGAGGATTTCTGACCTTCTTTTTATGTCTTTTCCAAGCCAGTGCATGTGATGTTGAGGTGTTTGACGTCTCCGAATTCTACCAACAGTTACTAGTAGAATTTTTGGAGTCCTCGAATCTAGGCGGACTTGGTAAGTAATTGTGACGTCCCATTTCTTTTCAGTTGTTAGAGTACATATTCAAAAGATCATGTCAATCAACAGTGTTGCCATGTCCATTTGTTTGAATTGCCTAGATATTTTTGTATGATGCGCTTGGTGGGGGAATTAGCATAGAAGAACAGGTCTCATCAAAACTTTATGGCTAATATGAAGTAATTCGTCAAAATGTAGCAATTCGCCATTCATTCATTTCCGTTCCAGCAATGGCGGTTTCATATTTTCTGTAAATCTCTGCAGGCATATAGAGACTTTGAATACGCATGGAGACAAGGGTTGAATATGTCATGAAGATGTGACTACAGATTCAGATGCTCTACTTGCACTCCAGTAAGATCCTTCAAGACCATGTGCAACTTCTTTGATGCAAAACTTCTTCTCTTCTCATCCCGAGAATCATGTTCTGAAGGATTTCACATTATATTTTTTGACCGAGTCCGAGCAACAGCATTACCAGCTAAGCTCATAGCAACAAGCATGCAGCAATTCTACTGCTTGTAACTCTTGGATTTCTTTACCATGCCTTTTACCGATCTTTTAATTGTTAGAATCGTAGTTTCTGCCACTCATGGTGACATTTGAAGCATATATTCTTCATGTTTGGAAACCCCAATTTGTTACTTACATGTTCCTAGTTTACATGAGAAATTAAAGAGGTCCAAATTAATGCATGCGGAATCACAGCTGGCTAACAACAAGCTTTTGGATCACATCCAGTACCTCCGGTAGCGGTCGCTACTCTACGTGCAGCACATTCGAGAGTTGGCTATTCCATACACTAGCTGCTTCTATCATGAGAGCCTCTACGTGGCTTTGCATCTTAGGTAAGAAAATGGAATTTGATTTAAAGGTTTGATAAAACCAATTTATTTTAACCAAATACAATGAAGTTGGTACATTTATGAATGTATTTTGAATGATTTTGGTCATGACATTCTAAATAGAGATGAAGTGTACTTCCATGTATATATGAATTGAACTTCATTATAATTAAATATTTTTTTATCTTATAAATGAAAGTATTAATAAATTCTCTAGAAAGATATTGGCCTGCTAAAATTAACATCGAGCGATATCTTTCATGAGTTATCTTAACATTCATTTCAAAGGTTTAAAGAAATAATCATTTGATCCTTAAAATTACTATATTTTATAGAAACTCTATGTTCTTATTTATTATCTCTGAAATATTTTTGCTTTTTGTAGATTTCTTGAAAATGGTCATAATGATGATGATCGCTCTATCCATCATTTTCCTAGTTATTCTCACTACCAGTAAAGAAAAGAATAAGAAAGGCTCAAAGGCCTATACAAGAAAAAAAAAAAAAAAAACAATTTCAAAATTTCACAAAAACATTCCAGGTTTGTTTTTTTCCTCATTTTTTATCAAAAAAAATTATATTATTTTCTTAATCTTTGATTTAATACAATTTTTTATGTTTTCCTGTAGATAAATCATATTTGGTTGTGAAAAAGCGGGATGATACGAACTTCGAAGGAGATTTTATGGAAATTGTTCCTAACGATTACACTTCACTCTATCAGAATAAAGTTTTAGTTTTTGATGAAAAAAATGATGATATTATATTTGTAGCTAAGTTTAATTCATTAGATTCTATGTCGGAAGAACTTAAGCATGAATTTAATGAATTAACAGAAAAAATATAGGATTTAAAAGATGGAGCTGCTGAAATTAAAATTAATTCCGCAAAATCCCATGGACAGATGTTTTCCGTCGGATGGAGAGGAGGTGAGTATTTCTATTTCATTATATTTTAATCCTTTTGAATAACATTCAATACTTTTTCTTAAAATTTGGAAATATTTTTATTATTTTTAATTTTTTTACATGAATGCAAAAAGGTAAAACATTGGGAAGGCACAGTCCTAGTACCTTTATACAACAAACACCATCACGAATTGAAAAATGGGAAGAAGACCAGAAGATGGTACTAAAATGGATTTCGTCTTTTTATTTAAAGAGATTTAATTCAATTACACCCTGTTTATCTGAAGTAATGTTAAAGGAGGCCAAAGAAAGTAACATCCTAGATTTTTCTGATTGTGAATTTCATGATTTTAAAATCAGAGTCACCATTTGTAAATAATTTTGTTTTAACCGTTGATAGCTTTGATAATCGAATGCACAAAGATAATGACATAAGCTCATATGCGTTTGGGATTTTTACACCTATATTTAAAAATAATGGAAAGTTAGCCACTGTTCAAGATGGTTTTTTCTCAATAGAAGGTCAATTTATATTACCAACTTATAAAATCAGTATAGACTTTGGTCGTTGTGATGGGGTAGTAGAATTCATTTGGAGAGCTGATATGGATTTTCATGGAACAGTGCCATCAAAATTTTTAGATGATTTCAGTAGAATTGGTAGCAGTGTCCAAATTAATAAAAATTTAGTAGGGAGGATTCAAAATTTAATGAGGATAAAAATATTAATGGCAGAGTAAAAGGTTTAAAAGAGATTGTAATTGAAAAACTACAAAAATTTGAAACCGGTTCGCAAGCACCAACAAAGTTATCAAGTGCGGGACCAGTTTGCGAAGACCTGTGAAGAGCACGAAGACCACCTAGGTATGTAATTGTTTATAATATCCATGAGAAAATCATAGTTCTGTAAACTCTCTATTAAATTAGGCATATTTGAATTTGGGCTAAGCTCTATGTCTCTGATCTATGATTAATGTTTATAAAATCAATTTGTAGCAAATGAAAGAGGTACTAGAGGACCTTTAAAAACGTTGTTCTCATACTATTTTGTGTATGTGCAGGTGACTGGGAATCTGAAGGAATCTGTTGGAAATTTAATTTCTAGGATATGGAGATAAAGCACATGTCATTAATATTGTGACTCTTATTTATCTTACAAATGTTTGTAAGCTTAATTCTCTTTGTTGTAGGAATATGATGTGTTGCATTCGTCAGATGGTGTTATGTGTCTTCTAAGGTTTTGCTATTTTGTAAATGTGATTGACACATGGAACTTTAAGTAAATAGGTGCAATTGATGGCCACAATATTCTACATGTATAATGTTGTATTTTAAAATTATAACGTTAAGATATTGAAATGACCTCCAAATAAAATATGATAATTGAGGAATCTTTAATATTGTATTCAAAATTACAAATTTACTAAAGTGTTGTATCTAATGTTTTAGGAGGTCCCCGAGCGGCACTTGATAGTTTTTTCTTTAATCCCTAAATTTCTATGACAAATTCCCACAAAAAGACATCAAATTTGTTGATTTTGGTGCAATGAGCTAGGAAAGAAACAAAAACTTTAATTATTAGTTTTTACCGTTGGTTCTTATTTTAGACTTTTTAAGTGACATATTTAGAAAATTTCATACACTTTGACCTCATGGATTGAAAGATTACAATATTCGAAGTAGAAAAAATGATTCATTTTCTTCCTTCCGTTGAGTGGATCAGCTATCTTTAATTTCACTTCGTATGAAGTTTTTGAACTACACATGGTCTAAATTTTCTACCATCATGTTGAGCATGATATTAGTTCCTTGTACACTAATTTTTAGAAGTAGAGAACGAGTGTGGCATATATATTCAAAACAATTGTGCAAGGAGTGGAGGCTCAAGAATTGCTAATTCACATTATATTAGTTTGTGAACTTAATACGTTTTGGAATGGGAATCTAAATGGCCAATAAGAAATTGTACATAACATCTTACAGTAGAGAAATTTAAATAGTATAAAAATTAAGATCTCTAATTCATATGTAGAAAACAAGAAGTTTTTTAGTACCTTGCCCAACAATGTCTGATATTATTTGAAATATATTTGACTTGGATTAGCATGTTTTTTTCAACTAAAGACAAGAATTAGTTTTTGAGAATATGGAAGGAAATAATATTATTTGCTAGTATTGAAAATCTCACATTAAATAGAGTGTCCTATAATATTTTTTGGGAGATGCCTGTTGTGCCCGAGATTGCCAAATTTTGCTTAAAGATGGCATAACTTTTGCATTGAATGTCTGATTTAGAAAAAAATTGTATTCACACAAAGCTTTTGGTAATGTCGGACCATATATAATAAAAATTTCAAAACATAATTTTCTAAATTGACATCGTTGGAACCTGTCCAAACCTTGAAGAGTCCCACGAGGGAACTGTTGGAAATTTAGGGGTTTAGATGGCATAATCTTTTTTTTCCAAAGGTCAAATGAGAAAAAAAATATTCCATGTACTTTTTGTGTTCTAAGTTGCATCTCCATACAAAATTGCAAAAATTGCAAATATGAACAACAACCATGAAAACGTGGCCAAGATTTGCAAAAGCCCACATCGGGACTTTTCCATGTAGGGGTTAAATAGCTTTACATTTAGACTATCATGTTTATGCATGAATATTAGAACATGTAAATCATAGTACGTAAGCACGTATATGCATAAACATGATATGTGTTGACATTGTCCACATATTTGTTCTTTTGATAAATTATGTAAACATCTAAACACTGATTAGCCCCTAAAAGCTCGTGACAATTTCACACAATTTCACACTTTAAAATAGTTGATTCTAGTGCAATGAGTAAGGAAGATAACAAACCTTACATTAATCCTTTTGACCGTAGGATCTCCATAAAGACTTACTAAGTAATATACTCATAAAATTTTATACACTTTGATCGCACGGATTGAATGATTATAGTGTTTGAAGTCAAGGAAATGGTTCATTTTCATCCTTGTGTGAGTATATCAGTAGACTTTGACTTCACTTGGTATTGAATTTTTCTTCTACACAAGGTCTAAATCATTTACCATTGTGTTGAGCATGATGTTAGTTTCGTATAAAACAATTTTTAGAGGTAGAGAATGGGTGTAGCATATTCAAAACAAGTATGCAAGGAGTGGAGGTTCAAAAATTGTTACTTCATAATTTGTTTTGAGAATTTAATATGTTTTAGAATGATAGTCTAAATGGTCAATAAAAAGGTTTACACCACATATCGTTGTAGAAAAAATAAAAAGTGAAAAATATGAAGATCTTTAGATTTTTTGGAGAAAAGATGAAGTTTTTTCCCTGCTTGCCCAAAATGTGTTAAAATATTTCTTGAGTTGAAATATTTTTTTACATCAAAGACAAGAATTTTTTTTACATCTTCAAAGAAGGTAATATTCTTTGTATCTCAATGTCAATAGAAACTTCTAGCAAAATTTTGGAGCTTCCCAAAGCCCCCATTTTTAACTTTGAGTGGTACTAACTTTCAAATGATGAATCCAAAAATAATAAAAAAATTTATTTCCATAGAGCTCTTATCAAAGAAAATCTAGTATATGTTGATGGCATTGCATATGCTGCATTGCGGATGCGCTTACAGGGTATGGGCGGATATCTGAAGGAAACAAGCGGATATCCGTATGAAGAGGAAATCTCTTATACATAGTGCACGTCTTGAAGGCGCAGTCTTCCAGCCGCCAATCCTTTGTGTGTTGTCGTGGACACGCTCTCCCTGGCGTTGTCAACATTGCTCCGTGAGGTGCAACAACATGAGTGACATGTGCGTCTGGATGTAGTAGGATTTCAGCGATTTAGAGTTGATGATTGTGGGAAGCTATTTAGCGTTGTTAGATATTCTTGAAACTGTTAGCATTGTTTAACCTTGGATTTGTTTTAATGTTGTTGCGCATGAAACCAACGTGGTTGACTTGTCCTTGCTGTGTGTCATGTGTTGCAGAGGGAAAGAGGTTTTGTTTGTAAAGTGGAGAGACCCAATATCCAACATGCCTCGACCTGAGTCTCACAGCGGGAAGCGGAAAGAAGTGCCGGTGCGTGCTCGTAGAAGTCCCAATGAAGAAGACGATGATTTGCTCCTGGGAATACACATGCCCGCAGCGGGAGAGCGTAGATCAAAGACTGGGGAGGACCGGAAAGGGTTGGCTGTAGTCAAAGGTAAGGCTCCGGCGCATCAAAAGTCATCTCAGCAAAAGAGGAGAAGGGCAATGGAGCTTATCTCCGAGGACGAGGACAATGAGATCAATTGCTATGAGGAAGGCAAATATAGCGGGGACCTTAGGGAACAATCGCGGAGGTAGGTTTCCAGTGTCCATCTCTATGAATATTGGGTTTGAAAAATACGCATGTTGATCTTGGTTAGTTTAGGACTTGTTGTAATTAGCATATGTGCGTTATATTTGACATCAGTAAGGTGTCTAAAGTGACGTCTGTTGTGAGATGTTGTTGTTCACCATGACGGGAAGGGACATATGACTTTTTCATTCAAACAGGTCTACGTTACATTAGATGTCGAAGGCGTTTGTATTCTATTAGGGTTGACGTCTGTTGTAAAAATGATTGTTTTCCTTGATGTCAACAGGTTATTATATTAAAAAATAAGTATGCGTTTTGCAAGTACTAGGATTTGATGTATAGTGCAGGCCATGAGCAAGTGCAAAACTTTAGTTACTCTCAGTACCTCGAATCCTTTGCCCACCTTGCAATAGACGGGGTCTGATGTTTGTACTGACATTTTCTCTAACGGTTGTACTGACATTGGTTTTGACATTTGGCCTAACATCTGTTTGACGTTTATTTCGACATGGTCCATCTAAAGCTAAGGATATCAGACGTTTTCCGGAGGTGAAAGTGAAGACTTTGATGACGACACCGATGGTGCTATTGAAGCTGTACGTCCCATACATAAAAGAGGTGGTTCAGGTGTAATGAGGAAACCAATTGAAGTGGACGGCGAGGGGCAACCCTTTGGATCCATGAAGTTGGCCTTTGCCAACGATGTGAAGAAATATGCAAAGGACCTTGACCCTAGGATTGGCTGGGAAAAACAACCAAGGCATTTGAGGAGAAATTTATTTAAAAGACTGTACACAGGTATGCAAAAACTGAGCCCATTGCTTTTTTCAATAGTCCAGTTTGATGATTATTGGCTATGGAAAATGTACTGATAAAAGAGGGCATAATGAGATTGTTATGAACCTCATATATGTGATTTGTTTCAGATTGGGAGGAGTGCGGCGATTGTGACAGAGTGATCGAGAAATTTTTGGGCCCAATTATAACAAAAGGCCTCATTACTTTGCGATTTAGGATCAATTAGTTGATTGAATACAACACGTTAATATGTACATAAACTTATAGGTGTTTCTTGTTTACTACAGTAGAAAAGGTTGCACGTAATTAGGTCATTGTCACATGTTTTATTTTATATTAACAAATGAGGTAGTGGCATCCTTCCTTATGCAAATGTTTGTGCTCTGTCACGCAGACCATGGTGTTAAGCAGGACACCGTTTGATGCCGAGGTAGATGCGGAAGTGGCAAAAGAATTCTAGCGGCAGCAAGAAGAGAAGTGCAAGGTCCGTCTTGATTACGGAAAATATGTTGAGGAGGTACGCAGTCGTGTTTCTGAGTTGGAGAGTAGCCTCGCACGTATGAAAGAAAATATAAATGCGTCCAATATACGTATGGGAGATATGATGCGACAAGTTCTTCACAGTCACGGAATGAAGCAAGTGATGGTGTTGGAGAAGATGACTGAGCCGTCATCAGCAATGAAGGTGGTGGAGACGTCTACGTTGACGTCAACCACGACGGAGGTAGAGGCAAAAATATTGGAAATCCTTCTACCGCAGCTGAAGACCGGGGCCTCCCCTGTTGAAACACAGTCTGGAAGAGCTCCTGTTGCCGTCGTCGTCACTGAGGAGACCACAAAAGACCTATCCAAGTCTCATGAGGTTTCACCCGGCAATGACTGCTTGAAGAGGCAGATGGACTTAGAGGACGTGTACTCCATGGAACTTAAGGATGTATATCAAGCTGTGAGTACGGGCAATGAAGTGGTGGTTGAAGAGAACATGAAGGAGCGAGAGGGGATTGAACGACTTTCTAGCAATCATGTAGACCTCTAGGTACGCACAAAGTCTATGTATCCTTTTTTGGAAATTCCTTGAATCCTTTTGCAATTGAAGATGATGTACTTTGCGACGTCAACACGTTAGACAGGACATCTTCACGTCAGTTGTGACGTCTTGGTTGACATCACAAATAACATAGTGTTATGTCATTGAAGACGAGGGTAGTTCCTTTAATTTACATGGAGCATTGTAGATGAATTGTAGATTGTCATTTGTAGTTTAATATGTCATCCCTATGAGCTTTTGTAGGAAGCGACTGAAGCACAAGGTGAACCATTAACCCGCCCACGACGTGCTACAAAGACAACAAAATAGAGGGCTTCTGCGGGCGAAAGCAATGGCTCAACACCAAAGCGAGCAAATCTACCGAAGCCTCCAGAGGTTTTGTTAAAGCTAGCAAGTCTCCTTATTTTTGAAGGGGGGGTTTCTTTTATTTTCAATACAAATGGTAGCAAGCTTGTCAATGTCAAATGTGCTAAAGTTTAAATTCACATACCTAGTGCTCTTCTGGAATATAATAGCGCATTCTATGAAACTAACCCTGTGTGAATGGCTACATAATTGTGCAGGCTCCGAGCGGCACAAAAACGTAGGCCATTAAAAAGAAGTGGTGCGGCGTTGCTTCCATGACTTCATTGACGTCACAGCGTACACACAATGTTTTTTGGGATGTTTGAAAAAACGACTACACATTTTCTTTTGCGTTAGATGAGACATGCTTAATATGTCATAGTTGGATTTAGTAGAACATGAGGATGTATTGCTTCTTGTTGTTATCTACTTATATAATAGGCGACAGTCTGTCTGTCCGCCGCTCCCGGTCACGTGACCTTTTGGATTTGCCATTTGAATCAAATGTGCCCTTTGAATTGAATGTGAACTTTGAAAGAATCCTCCATATGTGCCCTTTGGAGGAATCCTTCATAGTGCCCTTTGGAGGAATCCTTTATAATGCCCTTTAGAGGAATCCTTTATAGTGCCCTTTTATTCAAATTTGGCTTATTGAGTTTTAAAATTGTATTATGTATCAAAAATAGAAAAATAAAACCATAATTTCCAACATATTGAAACTATACAATATACTACCTCGGGTACATAAAATAAATGATAGTTACCTAAAGACAATAACACGTATATGAAATAAATATTGGGTATTTAAAGTGAATAATAGATATATATATAGTACATAATGCGTATATAATGGGTAAATTTGATTTTTGCATTTACATACGTTTATTTAACTTGGGATTGCCCCGGCCAGTTGATGACAATGGGGGATAAAATACAAAACATACAAACGTATATTTAACACACCATCCTCCGCTCTCCCCGTCGGGACGACGGGTATCAACCCTAGTAGACGATAAATACAACAACAGTGTTGCCGGGTTCACCATCGTGCATGTTATTGGAAATGTCAAAGCCAACAACCGATGTTGATGGCATGTTCATCTTTCACATCCACGCTAACATCCTGCCTTATCTGTACTCATGTTTAGTCCTCCCTAAAGCGGACACCAAATATTTAGCCATACTTGTTGTGCATGTTACAATAAACATTGAAATAAACAAAGAGAATGTGCAAGTGAACATGGACTCCAGCATGGCAAATGTAAATGTGAACATATTGCTGGACGGGTTCTTGACGTTCAGCACTAGCTCTTAATGTTTGATGTGGTGTCGTAAGAAACGTGCCATCATTAAGGTAAACATATTCCATAACAGAGACATGTTCGACCTAACGTCAATTCTAACAACCCTGGGTGGAGATAAAATGCCCAAAAATTGATGACGTTAACTGACTTGGACTGTACACGTCATGCCAAGGGGATCCACGTTAGGAAAGTACAAAATTTCACGCCACTGCCAGCTCAAATTGATGATGGATGAAAAAAAGCCCCATGTGGGAACATCTAACAAAATCATTGCTTATGTGGACTTGTACATCCGTCCACGTGGAGCCTTTCTCAAAGCAATTTAGACCTCGTTCTTTCGGACGTCATGATGTTGACAACGCCAAATCACCCCTGTCAAGAAAAATTTGGCATGTTTTTTGCCTGTCTAGGTAGACGGATTTTAGGTGACATCAACATCAACGTCAGAGCATGTTTTTTTTAACATTCATACATGTTTGACGACGCGTTACATACAACGTGGATTTCTCATAGTGATTGTCAACATAGATGTGGCGTATGTTATAGACGATGTTGTTGTGGAGGTGTAAATATGGATGTGCGGTCCGAATTCGGATGTCGTTATCAATGTTGTATAAGACTTGGACACTGACGGATTTTTGACTCTTCAATGTAACGACGTATGTCAAAATCTTCGGCACAACAGACATTAGGATATAATTTTTAACATCTAAGTGGAAGTCTAGTGAAACATGTAAATCACTTTGAGTTTTTTTTTCTTTTTTTCAAGTAATGTTGTCTTTGATGTCGCCTCTGACATATCATGACATGTCCACACGGTCGACGTGAAATTCCCCATGCCACGTGGATGAGTCATTATTAATCCCTCCCTACTGAAAAACCAAGTGTTCTAAGCTTTTAATACAATGACAAAATATTTTATAGTATAAATAAAGCACGACAACAAAAATCAAAACTAAAATTAAAATTATGTTTAATCAATAAAAGTGGATAACAAAATTAGAAAGTTCACTATACTAGAAAGTACTAAAAGCACAAAAATAAGATTGCATAATATATCTATAAAATACACAATACAAAATATTATATATAAGTAAAATTTAAAAAGTGAGACCTAAAACAAGATTTTTCCAAAATGAGTATAATCAAGTAATGGAAACCGTACCATCTCATAGAGCATTTTATTCGAGTTTCATTACAATATCTTACATTTTTTGGTGTTAATGCGGGATTTTTAATCACATTCCAAGGGAAAATTGTGCAAAAATAATGATATACTTAATAAAAAACAATGATAAATCCAACCAAACAAAGGTGATCTCCACGTTGACAATTACAACTTTTCTTCGTACATGAACTGCATTTTTGGTATTCCTCTAACATTTTAATATAATGTTTCTTTGAAAACAATGTTGACTTGGAACCTTAACCCCTAAACGTTGCAGCCTATTTTTAGCCAAAAAACACATTTTCAAAAAAAGTGTCATAGATGGAAATGAAAATAAGTTATTCAGATCTCAACCGTAAAATGTTGTAGTATACTTATTGTAGGTCATTAATGGGTCAAATTTTGAGTCATGAGGCCTCATAGATTGCGAGATCATAACGTATAAGTACTAAAAAAAGATCCCAAAATTTCATCATTTTTACTTTGAAGTGAAAATGCTACCAATAGATTGATTACAAAGAAACATTCACCAACTAGAAAGTTGTTTACATCCATCTCAATAACACCCTCGAAAAGAAGGAATCCATGAGAAAAACTTCTTTGCGTAAATAATGGCCTTGCAATGGTGAAAACTGCCAAAAAGTTTACAAAGGAAAAAGAGTCCAATACTAGACCCCTTGCCCTAAAATGCATGCCATGTCTTCCTCACATTTTGGATGGATTTAAGGTTTGTTCCACATAAACAAGATCCAAATTGGAATCCAATCCAACAAACAAAGTTGAAATCCAACGGTGGATGAAGGAGAAACAACTCCTCAAAAATCATGTTTTTTTTTTATAAAAAAATTCAGTATAGAAACATCATTGCAAATCCTATACCAAAATTATTCAAATCAAAAATCTTCCAACTACAAAGTTCTTGGATTTCATCTGAAGATCATGATTATGCAAAAAAAAAAAAAAAAACTAAAAGCTAAATCGGATTTCACATAATTGGCTAGCAATGGTAAAACTATTGTTGCATTCACTAAAATGAATGCCATTAATTCATACTTTACTACATGAGTCTGCAATTAATTTTTACCACACAAACTAGACCTGATTTGGGACCATAACCAAGTAATTTCATCCAAAAAGAACTTTGGATGAAGAAGTTATGGCTCTTCAAAGTTGCTGGTTGCCATCCATTGTGTTGATTTTCAACACACGGCGTGTTTAAGGGTTAAAGGGTTACATATCATTTATATAAAATAATAATTTCAGACAAAATTATCAAATGAGGGTTACAAACCGGGATTCCAATATATAAATTCGAACGGTAAGCAACAGAACTTCGACAAGTAGACGCGATTGTGTAAATTTAAAATAATTGCAAAATACGTGTTATACTTTGTATTTACGCGTGTTTAAAATTAGCTAAAATAAATAAATGAAAAAAATATTTCAATTTGCAACGGTTGACATCCAGTCATTTCTGACAACCTAAAAAAACTACGTTGATTTTTGCAAAACTATAATTTCATCCGACGTGGAATTTCCCATGCCACGTAGATGATGCATTATAAATCCACTCACTAATAAAACCCTAGGTATTCTAAGTTATGTGGATAGTCGAAAATCATCCTATATTATAAATTAGGGTTGAGACAAAAATTAAACAGAACTTTAAATTAATGTTAAAATATTAAAATAATGTTAAAATATTAAAATAATGTTAAAATATTAAAACAATGTTAAAATATATAAATAGTTTTAAAATATTAAAATTTGATGCAAGTTAGAGAGATTAGAAAGTACTAAAATTATGAAATAAAATTGCAAGAGAAAGTTATTAAATAATATTATAGAATACTAGGGTTGATACCCGTCGTCCCGACGGGGAGAGCGGAGGATGGTGTGTTAAATATACGTTTGTATGTTTTGTATTTTATCCCCCATTGTCATCAACTGGCCGGGGCAATCCCAAGTTAAATAAACGTATGTAAATGCAAAAATCAAATTTACCCATTATATACGCATTATGTACTATATATATATCTATTATTCACTTTAAATACCCAATATTTATTTCATATACGTGTTATTGTCTTTAGGTAACTATCATTTATTTTATGTACCCGAGGTAGTATATTGTATAGTTTCAATATGTTGGAAATTATGGTTTTATTTTTCTATTTTTGATACATAATACAATTTTAAAACTCAATAAGCCAAATTTGAATAAAAGGGCACTATAAAGGATTCCTCCAAAGGGCACTATGAAGGATTCCTCCAAAGGGCACTATGAAGGATTCCTCCAAAGGGCACTATGAAGGATTCCTCCAAAGGGCACTATGAAGGATTCCTCCAAAGGGCACATATGGAGGATTCCTCCAAAGGGCACTATAAAGGATTCCTCCAAAGGGCACATATGGAGGATTCCTCCAAAGGGCACTATAAAGGATTTCTCCAAAGGGCACACTTAAAATAGTTCAAATAAATAAATAAAATACTTCCCTTTGCAACAAAGAACAATAAGTAATTTTTGGCCACCTAAACAAGCTATGTTGATTTTCGCACGATATGGAAGAATGCAAAGAAATATTTAGCTTAGTCACTTATACAACAATAGATTATAATAATCTTTTATGACACATTGACATATGTGGTATTGTATTGGAACTTAAAAAATAATCCCTTGTGGATTAGTAGATCATGATGTATTTATAGTGAACTAAAAAACCCTGCCCGTTTCCCTGTTTTTTTCACACCAGGGCTTCGTTTTACCTAAACCCATAGTAACTTCCACATACTTACCCGCAGTCAAACTAAAACCACATGCCGACGTGGCACTGTCACCTTTCTAAGCACGTTGTCTAAAACATGACTATGTTCACTAGGACGTCCCGCAAAACGAATACGTATATGCTAACATCTCTGCGTTTTTCCGCCAATTTTTCCATGTTTGGTGCAACATCCACCAGAATCCGAGATCTACCAAAATCCAAAGCTCTAGATCTAGACCCTGGTATAGCGACCTGAGATGGGTAGACCGTAGGATACGTACCCACATACGGCTGCTCCATATAGTTCACCGGTTCTGGTGCCCTTTGTAATGTTCCAATCGGATGGACTAGACCTCTTGGACCTGCTCCCATGCCGTTGGGTGTGGGCGTTGGTGTGGCTCCCATTGTCCTGGAAGGCCGTCGATCCATGCAGTCCCATTCCTCCGGTCCTGTTGGTCGGAATGAGTCTCCCAACTGCTCTAGAGGGCCGGTCTTTAGGAAATGCCTCCGTCTTTCCAACAGGTGTGGTTTTGGTACTACCGTGGATGGCTCCGCCACGCTTTGCCACGCTTCCCACCACTGGAAAGTCTTCAGTCGGGCTTCGTCCTTCTGCCGTTGAATGTCTTTGGCCCTCTGGTCCTCCAAGCGTCGTTGTTCTTCCTTCCATGCCTTCTCTGCCTGCTGACGTTGGGTCTTCTGTTGCAGTAACCTCATAGCTTCCGGAAGTTCGGGTCCGGACCTTGTCTGGTAGCCCCACTCCCTCCGGTTTTGTTGTATTGAGCCTCCTTGTCTCCTTTGGCGTCTTGCCTCCTTCTTTGTTCTTTGTTGAGCCTTAAACTCGTCTAGCATGCGCCTTTGTTTAGTAATGAACTCTGGATCATGGTCAAAATCCTCCTCTTCTTTGAAGTGGACTATTGGTGTCTTTCATACAGGTGGGAATCCTTGATTGCCTCTGTGCTGGTCTGGTCCTGGACATCCCATCTCTGGACCATACTTCCTAAGGTATCCCTGTCTCAACCTCTAGCTCATTTCATCCAAACTAGCACGTAGATTGTCACGAGTTTGAGCTTCATACCTTGGAGTTGGCGGTCTTTTCCATGCCCGGGAATCCATCCTATCCTCTAGGTCTGGATCATGGACCTGCATGCTGATATTTGTCTGAACCGGCTCCCATCGATGGTGGAGTATGCCTTCTCGGACTCCAAACTCCCTCCGCTTCATCTCTGGTGCTCCCTCTGTTTTTCTGTTGTCCTGCCTCGTCCGGATCAGGAGCTCTCCTGGATCTCCGGGTCCATCTAGTCTTCTATGGGGCAAATTATATGCCTCTTGTGATGAATTTTCGCCAATACCTCCATGTCGACTGGATGTTGCCAGTTTGTTATACTCTCCTCTGAGCTCGGGTTCCAGTTCCCTGTAGTGTCCTCCGCTTCTGCTTTCTGCTCCTCGATCCTATGTGCTACTCTTCTCGTCTCTTGCTGTGCTTGGAATCGTGCTGCGATCTCCATATCCAGTCCTTCGTAGCCTCCCTCCATCTTATAGCAGGTGCTGCCACTGTATCTTGTGATTGTTTGGTTGTATCACTCCGGTAGTGTGCTTGTCAAGTACTCGAGTGTCCGGTCGTCCAGTCAATTACTTCCTTCGGTACCGCTTTCGTCACCTGCACATGGTCTCGTCTTTGCCACTGTCCCGTTTCTACACCCTGATAACCCCACTCATACCAGTAGTCAGTAGTACATGCTCTTCATTCAAGTTTGGCTCTTTTAGGTCCTAGTTCATCATTTTCGCCATCCAAAATTCTCTGCCAACATTCTCCCCTAGGATAACACTGGTCCAGCCAACGCTTTCCTTTTTTGGATCATTTCCCACTAGGTGTCTGGTTCCTTTTTCCAGCTACACCCTTTCTCCTTACCCAATTCCTTTGAGTCTTAGGTCCCAGTTCTGCCCTAACTGTTCTCAACCGGTTTAGGTTCACTTCTCTTGACTTTTCGTCCTTTTGCATACACATTTGTTGGTTTTTGTTGTTTGTTCTGCATTTTTATGATTCTTTTTCACTTTAGTCTAGAAAATGTCTCGATTTCTTGGTTACTGTCCATTTACTATCCCATTTCTTCACTTAGTTTGGTGTTCCGTTGCTGATATTTATTTTAACATACATAGATGTCATTCAACCAGACAACATCTCCATTCCATTCCATCCAACTGTAAAATGTTTGGATCTGAAACTCACCTCAGTTTCGCTGGACTATCCCCCTTTTCGCGTAGGATCAAATCTCGGATCCAGAGCTGGACGTGTGTTGGCCGCA
The DNA here is from genome assembly GCA_963971425.1 of Bryoerythrophyllum caledonicum. NCBI lineage: Eukaryota > Viridiplantae > Streptophyta > Bryopsida > Pottiales > Pottiaceae > Bryoerythrophyllum > Bryoerythrophyllum caledonicum. Next base: position 16,569,115 of record OZ020526.1, on the reverse strand, counting down.
CGATGACTCCTCCACCGTAGCGTCTTCCAGACCACTACTCCAAGGTTCTAATGCCAGTACCCAAGTTACGACAAGTGTTCGGGGGTCGTAGTCAGAACTGTTGGATACGTTATTGTCATTCTGCCGCTGAGAAGTAGGTGCAGACACGTATGATTGCAAACCGATGCTAAATTCTACCCGAGTTACGGAACTAGAGTCTTGTAATTGTTCTTGGAGGTGGTGGGCTTGAATAATTTCCGAGTAGAATTTATTTTTAATTTTTTGATAATATTGTTTTAGTTTTCCGATGTTATATGTGGAGGTATTACAGCCGTGTCTTGGAAAGAGGTTTCTTTGAGGAAGCCATTTATTGAATGTATTGTTGTTGTGTTGCCATTAGCATAAGTATTTTGTATAGGTATTTTGTATTCTGTTGATATCTAGATGTTGTATATGTTCATGTCGTATGATGTTGTTAATAGGATATGCGGTGGGATTTTTGGTGATGTATGTTGGGGGCGGGGGTGGTATGGGTATAAGGGGTAGGGAGGATGGATTGGTGGTTGGGTAGTTCTTGGGAGGATGTTGTTGTTGATGGTGATGAATGGGTCTTGGAGTATGTAGGAGTATGGGTGTATGTTGCAGGCCGTGTCACATGTATTTGGGCATGCTGGATGGCAAAAAAGTTGTTTGGCAATATGTAGGGCACTCTCGATTAGTTTGGATGGGGTGAAGTGGAAGGTTTTGAAGTCCTCATTATTCATGATGTGTGTGCCGTTTGGTAGAGTGATTTGTTTTAGTTCAAAAATATTTTTTGAGAGGAGTTTATGTAAGAGTTTTTGGGAGAGCTGGGCATTGAGTGTGTTATGGTTTTGTGCTTCTTGACGCCATATTACTTCTAATGATGTTTGCTTAAAGAGGAAATTTGGAAGTGTACTCTTAAGGTGAACTTTAGCTACGTGTTTTAGTAGGAAGAATGTAGTATGTACGAGTTATTGGTGATCTTATACAATCCATTTTTTTTAATTCTAGGTATATTTTCGGCACCCCCAATTTGAGCAAGAACATAATGAGTTAGCCCATCACATATTTTTCTGAGCCTACCTTTGTCATTTAGGGCGTTTTGTGATTGTTCCCCTATACACCGTAGATAGGCATTTTTGAGGGAGAAAGCTTCAAGTCCAAATAGGTTATGTGGGAGTTGGGTTATTGCGTTTGACATGCATTTTGGTATACCACAAATGGTTTTCTGTATGGCTATAATCTTTTGGTCAAGTTTTTTAATGGCTGGCATAGAGTATGGTACAGCGTAGAAGCTGTATGCTACACATGGGCGTATTACAGTGTCAACCATTTTAATTTTTTGTTTCATAGTGGCCCGGACATGTTGTTAATTCTTTGCATTGTTTAATGAGTTTTGTGGTCGTGGTGTGAATTTGGATTTTCCATTTTAAAGAGGGAACAAGATTTGTCACTTGTGCCTAGGTATACATATGATTCATTTTGGTGTAGTATGGGGATTGGTTGACCACGGTAGTTGATGTTAGAAGCTTGCATGAGGGCTTTAAATGTAGTTGGGTTCATTTTGGATTTATTTGGACATCCAGTAGCAGCGCATTTTGGGACGCCTACGTCCATACCAGTCCATTTACAATATCTATCGATTTTATCAATTTGTGTTTGTAATGATTTTATTTTGTTAGTTATAGTAGCAAGGTCATCGGCGTATGCGGGGGAGTTTATGGTGATTTGTGATGTGCCAAAAGTGTATCCATTATTGCCTCGTTCTAACCATCTAAGTAGTGGTTCTAAGAATATAATGAATAGGTATGGACTAAGGGTGTCCTTGTATAGTGCCTCTATGGATGGGGATGGGCTTAGTTTTACCAAAGTGCTCTCCGGTGTAGTAAGTAGATGATTGGGAGTAGATATTTTCAACTAGTGTAGTTGCTTCTTTAGGGTATCCAATATCAGTCATTATCACTAATAGTCGGGCGTGGTCCATAGAGCCAAATGCGTTTCTGAAGTCAACATATAAAACATATATGTCTTGATTTGTGAATTGTGCGTCTTTTAGTGCCGCTATTATAGTTTGTATTTGTTTAGAGGTACTTCATTCTGCTCTAAATCCTTCTTGGCTATTGTGTAGGATTTTAAACTTTTCACCATATGAGGATAATATTGAGGTAAGTGTACTGGTGTAGAGTTTATATATTGTGTTGGCTAATGCAATTGGTCTATGATTTGGTAAAATTGAGGGATTTCCATTTTTTGTATAGTAAAATTGTTGCACTTGTTTTCCATGAGGCTGGTATTTGTTTTTGTTTATAACAATGAGAGAAGAATAGAAATAGTAATTTATTAAATCTTCGGGGCATGTGTTTGAGTATTGAATTCGGTATACGGTCTGGCCCTGGGGAGTTGTTATTTCCGAGGTTGCGGAGACATGTGTCATATATAGCTCTATTGAAGTATGAGTGTAATGGAATTTCAGGTTCGCCTCATTTGTCTACAATAAATCCATCTAGGTCATGCCATGGGTATTGACGTACTGCACGCGTGCATTGGTTGGATGTTGTGGTTGATAGTTGCATGTTGGTAATGTGGGTCTATTGTTTTTTGTCTGTTGGTTGAATATTTTGTTTGCAATGTCTTCCGGGCTAGTTAGAATGTTATTATATTGATCACTGATACAATCTAGTGGTGGAGATTCTAGTTTTTTGTTTATTTTCTTAGGGCTAATTTCATATTTAATTGTGTGTATTTTGAGATGGCTTTTTTAATATTATCTTTTGAGTATTTTGTAGTTACTTTCCGGGCTTGTATATTGGCATTTTTTGCAATTAGTGCAATGTCTTTTATCCATGTATCATGGGGAAGTTCCGGGGGGGGGGGGGTGGAGCAGGAATTTGGGTGTGGTGTAAAGCGAGTAGTTCATTACGTAAGGGATGGTTACGCCAGCGTGGGTTATTTTTAACGGTTTTAATAGTTTTTCGTATTATATGATATGTAGTTAGGTGTTTTTGCATATTTTAGAAAGTTTACGGGGTAAATAACATCCTTGTTGTGATGTTTGGTTTGTCATTTGTGGTGTTGGTTGGGCTTTGCAAGTTTGTTCTACTGTATTAAAGATATTGTTCACGAGTGTATCTAGGGTGTGGCATGTTTCGTGCCATTGTGTTTGAGAAAGTTGGTTATTATTTTCAAGTATGTTTATAAGAGAGTCAATTTGTATGGAATTTTCTTCAAAGAAACTTGTGTTGAATTTTTCTAAGTTATCTTTTAGGATGGGGTTTAGTATGCGTGTAGTATTGTTATTGGTGTTTATAGGGGTACGGCTTATTAATATGTTATTTGGGATGTGGAGTTGTATGGGCGAGTGATCCGAGTTGAGAATAATGTCTTTGTTTGTTGTGGAAGTGTATTGTGTATTATTATCAGTGTGTTTATATGGAAGCCGTTTATTAGGCTCCAATCACTATAGCTATAGCCGCCTTGTCTAGAGTATTGGGTATCAATATTTATGTAAGTGAAGTTTAGGTTTTTTGTGAAGTGTCGCCATTGGTAATGTATGGTTTGAGGGGGGGGTGTTATGATTTCCGATTTGTCTACCAATTAGTGCTATGTCTCTGTTGAAGTCTCCACAAATCATGTAAGTATGATCTGGGTTTAAATTCATTTGGAATGTAATATTTTTTGTATGTCTATGATAAATCTAGTATCTTCGGGATGTGATGGCATACACATGTGAAAGATTAGCCATGGTTGTAGTGGTTGATTAGTAATTCTAATTATTTGAAGGTAGAGAGATATGTGCATTGGAGTAGGGATTTTTTTGATGTTGCCCGGGAAGGAATATTTTTTGTGTATTAGTATAAGGAGGCCACCGCGACCCGGTGTGTATGGTCTCCGTTGTTGGATGCTTCTTGTTAGTGCATGTGTGTTATTAAAGATAAGTTTATAGTCTTGAAATGTGTTTTGTATGTATTTTGTAGATTTTGTGGCTGATATTTTTGTTTCTTGAATGGCTATTAGGGCCGGTGGTGTTTCTTTATATGTGGTCAAAGCTTTTAAGCTAGGGAGAGCGGTGTTTAGGGATGACGCATTCCATGTAATGATGTTTGTATTGTTGTTGTTTGTGCTAGTGTTTTGATTTTGTGGGGGAACGAAGATGGGGGGAGGAGGTGGGTGGGTATATTCTGTTATGGGGTCGAAACATTTTAGCGTCTCGTTAATTAGGTTGTTAGGGAGGTACGGGAATTTTTGTTCAATTGTGTCATTTGAGGGCGGTATGATTTGGCTATGTATGAAGTTGTATAATTCTTTGTGTATTGAGTTCCCGTGATTTATGATATTTTGAATTTCTTCAAGAAATTTTGTAAATGGGTGTGGGATATGGATATGTCTTTCAGGTGGATTTTGTAAGTTTGATCAGGTTTGTAATAGTGTGTCTGTCCATGTAGTTGTATTCGGGTTTTGTAGGTTTAGAAGATGATTACATTCGTCTATGTTTGCATGGGTGGTAATTACTAGAGCATATAAATGTGTGTGGGTGGATGGATATTTTGTTGTTGTATGTATTGGGCAATATTTGGGTGTGTGGTGTAGTGTAATTGATGTAGTGCATGTGTTGTTTTTAAGAGGGGTGCAAATGTTTGGGCGATGTGTTTGTATTCCAGATGTAGTTTTATGGTATTTGGTACAAAGTATATTTTGGCATTTTTCTTATGTGATGAGGGATGTGTTTTTAGTATGTTAGGCATTGGCCGTGGGTTGGCTTCTATGTCTCCGCCTAGAAGTAGTAGGAATCTTGTGTGTTTGGATTTGGTGTTGTGTTTTAGAATTTTTGTTTTTTGTGTGGATTTTGGATGTTTTTTTTATGTTTTTGAGATTGTGTTTGTTTGAATGTTTATGTGTGTCTTTGGTTGGGTGTGTTGTTGTCTCTGTATTTGTGTTTCTGGAAAGAGTAGAGATAGTAAATGCGTAAATGATATTAGGTGTTTTTGTCTTTGTATTGATGTGTAGCATTGTGTTTTTTCTTGTGGTTATGGTGTCTATTTTATTTTTATTTTCTATTTTGTGTGTGTTGGTTTTCTTGTAGGACTTTCTGTTGGTGTTGATGGGATTGTGGTTTTTGTCATTGGAGTATATTGTGGCCTGGGTGTTGTTGTGGTAAACGGGTGTGAGGTGTGGTTGTGGATGTGTGTATAGTTGGTGTGGTGTGGTGGATTGGTGTATTATGTTTGTGGTATATGGTGTATTGATTTTGGGGAGTATGTGTGTGTCAGAGCGATTAAGTGGGGGGAAATGTCTAGCTTTTTGGATGATGAGCATATGTGGTAGCGTAGTTTGTGATTGGTGTTTGTCGTTGTGCGGTATTTGGATGAGTGTGTTAGATATTGGTAGTGTTTTGTAATCTATTGGTAATGTGGTGTGAGGGTGTTTATATGTATCGCTTGTGGTCAATTGCTTTTGTTGTTGGCAAAGTTGTGGTGGTATTTTATGTTTTTTGGCGTGTGGTATGTATGTGGTAGGGGAAATTTTGGTAGTATGCCAATGCCATTGACAATGACAAGAAGTGTGTATATTATTGTCGTGGTATTGATCATATAAGTTTGTCATAAGAGTTAGAGGAGCCCATGGGAGAGGTTGTGACCTTCTCATGGGTTTATACTCATACAAATGACATGTGTTTACAAGGAAATACCTATTGAGAGCTACGACAAGTACTAGGGAGGTAGAAGGTGTAGAAAGAGTAAGGAGGGTTGTAGATGTGTGGGGAGAACAATAAGAAGTGATTATAATGAGATATATCACTAACAATATTATAGGATGGAGGGGGGAAAGGGAAGTGATAAGGTAGACATACGAGGTGATGGAGAGAGATGCGACTACCAAGGGAAATGTAGCTAGGCATGGAGGAGTACGGTGGTCACCATGTTGTTGAAGAGTTCGTGAGCGGTCTTTGGTCAATCCACGTTTGACGGGTCATCCAAGGAGGGGAGGGATGCGGGGAAAGCTATTTTGCGAGCGTAGAGCCGCGAGCGGAGAGCGGAAAGCCTTGGTTTGCGAGCGTAGAGCGCAAAAAAGATGAGATTTTGTACAAAAAGTAAAAGTGTAGTAAAGTTTAAATTTAAAGTTAAAGGAAAATTGAAAATCAAGGTTTAGGGTAGGGTCCTATAGCCGTGGAAATTGGACCACATTTGGAGATTCAAATGTTGTCATGATGTACTAGTTCACCACTTCAATTGAAATTAGAGGAAGGTTTAGAGTTGACATGGGTATTACTACCCTATGACTGTGGTAGGAGTTGCCTAGAAGAAATTAGTTGATTGCAGCAAAGTAGGGGAGCAAAGTTGGATTCAAAATGAAATTTGAATTTTTTTTTCATTAGAATGAGTCAAAGGATTTTTAAAGAGGAGCACTTCAAATTTAAATCAAGTGAAAATTACATTCATGAGTTCATGTCACTAAAGGTGTCATTCAATATTAACAGTACCAGTGTAGAAATTATATTCTCTAAAGCAAAATTTAGAAACCAATATGTCCTCAATGGACATGACAAAGAAAGAACAAAGTGGACTGCTAGAAGGACGGTGCACAAGGAGAGATATTGAGACAACTTTTTTGGATTGACAACTAATAAAATGATATTTAAAAGAGAAGAAAAAGAGAACCAAAACGAAGGACTTTACCGCTAGTAAATTGTGGAAAGTCCATTCTATCATATATGTTATAATGAACTCAAATTGTGGAAATATGCGGGGGTGAAGCAATGGGCGTCACGCCTATAGGCTGCCGATGTCAGCAATCTAGTGCACGTGCGCAAGGACCGATAGAACTATTGGAAATATGGTCCCATACAGAATTTAGAAAACAACATCAATTTAGCCTCATATGTAGGAACAACTGGAGATATGACGTTTAAGACATCTTGGATGTAAAGATGAACTAGTAGGTTGGCTGTAAGGGCCCTGAATCAATTTTGGAAGTACAAAAAATCCTCAACAATGTCTTCTTGTGGAAGCCTCATTTCGGATAGTGGGATGGTCTATTCACGTAGGTGGTGACATGCATTAAAAGATGAAATAAGAGGGTAAAAACGATCACAATGGTTTTAAATAGCCAAGTCGCAAAGGGAGGAGGGAAAGAAAAAAAGAGTGAGAGGAGAGGGAAGGAACGGCAAGAATAAAACAATGGGAGGAGAGAAGAAAAACGGCAAGAATAAAACAATCGGAGGAGAGGGGAGGAATTGCAAGAATAAAATAATGGGAGGAGAGAGGAAAAATGGCAAGAACAAAACAATGGAAGGAGAGAAAACATACAACAAGAGTGATTTTGGAGGTAGCTGAGAGAGGTGGTGCATATTTAGTAGTGCAAGAAGAGTGTCCAAATTACCTATAGGTGGGCGACATTATTTAAATTTGGCAAGAACTGTTGGAGAGAATAGTGAGACTGTAATTTAGGATGGCAAAATTCAGGCTGAACGTGGACTTGACTGAGCTGGTAAGAAAGGGACCTCATAGCACTGTAGAGCTTCTATTCTGGAGGAATTACGAGATCGTGATAGAGCTGGAAGTAGAAGACAATGTTGACATGACATTCAATGCGATTGAAGGATCAATAAAAGCACACAAGTGGGTTTTGTCTTTGTACTCGCAAGTATTTAAAGCAATGTTCAAGCATGAGATGCGTAAAGGAATAACTTCCGTGGTGGATCCACCGGACATTTCCATCAACGAATTAAAATTGTTCTTGGTGCTTTTGTAGATCCTGAGTGGGATTTACTTTGATGGGCCTGAAAATTTGCTAAAAAACTCGGTTGAATTTGAGGACGTTGTAGATGTCTACTATGATGATGGCCAATGGCTATGCAAACCCAATGTGAATTTCCTAGTCACAAAATACAATCATCATGGATAAGCAAAGCAAAATTAGAAATAGACAATGATAACATGGTGCAACAATGCGTACCAAGTGTAGCGATGGTGTCAAGGACCATAGCTCTCCCCTTTGTAAGGGCCGCAATTAGCGTGTGGAGGAAGATTCACTCTTTCTTGCCGGTGCCTCCTAATGAATGGAACCATTTATTGATTGAGACTCAAACAAAGTATAATTAAAGAGGACATTTGAATCCGAGACCCCCATCTCAAACTCCACGAGATCTTCATTTAGAGCAATTCAAGAGCAATCACCCTCCATCGCATTTTGGATGAAGCAAAGAATTTGAAATCATTGACATTAAAACAACTTTGAGAAATAATTTGAAATGGAGTTAGAAACGGAGTTAGAAATGAAGCTCATTAGAAATTAATTGAAGAAAAGATAGGAGACAATGTGAATTGAATAGTTAAGCTAACCTTAACTCCCGGGTTTGCATAAGAGGAAAGAGGAAGGTCATTAATTTCCTACCACTCCCGATGCACTTTCAGATTATAGGCACCGTGTATGAAAAGACTTTTGTTCTGATATCAAAACATTAAAGCAAAGACGAGCATAGCATCGGCTTTGCACAAAAAATTCTCTTTAAATTTGAACAAATAATCCACATCTTTAAATAAATACTTGTTCTAGAATAGAATATGAGTTGCATTCATAGAGATTCCATGAATGGAGAGGCCATCCTTTACGTATGCTATAATAAAATCAAAGCAAAGTGTTTGTAGTGAAGGGATAGTGCGGCGCTTCAAGTCTATTTCTTTAATTGCAGACGAGGTAAAATACCACAGAATGAGAAAGGAAAAGGTGCAAATTAGTCATCACTAAGAAGGAAGGTTGAGTACAAGGCCGAACAACCGCACACCTGAATAAAGGGTGCCTATGTCGGCGGCCACTCAACACTTGTGTTTGGTACAGTTACTATATCTCTCAGAAATGTTGGAAATAGTGTTTCACTTAGCAGAGACAGCCGAACAACACCAAGTTGAGTGGAAGAGGACAAGCAGAGTGGCCGCCAACATCCGTGTCCTTAAAACCAAGGCGTTGCAAGTAATAGTAATTCTCAATGAAGAGGATGCCAACGAGAAATTATGTAGACAACAAGAAGTGAAAAAAAGTAAAGAAAGAAGTCCAAAGATTGATGAAAATGACTCTATTTGAAGCACAAAGTTGTTCAACTTTGTAAGGCACTCGTGATCTTTTGGCGGTTTCTCCATAATTTGCCGGATGCTCGTGCACTCACCAAGATGGAAGCGGGATGAGACGTAACACAAAGACCACCTATTATTCTAGTAGCTACCTTTCTTCATGAATTTAGGTGTGACAAACAACATGAGACTGGAGTCCAAAAGGAGAGCTAACATCGGCGCCCCTCTAGAAAACCTGTTAAATATAGATTAAGGAAACATCCAAAAGAGGAGCCTACATTGGCGGCCCTCTAAAAGATTCCTAAATGTATCTTAAGGGGATCTCCAAAAGAGGAGCCGACATCGGCGGCCCTTTAAACGACCTCTTAAATGTATCTTAAGGGAACCTCCAAAAAGAAAGCCGACATCGGCGGCCCTCTAAAAGATCCCTAAATGTATATTAAGGGGATCTCCAAAAGAAGAGCCGACATTGGCGGCCCTTTAAAGGACCCCTTAAATGTATCTTAAGGGAACCTCCAAAAAGGGAGCCGACATCGGCCACCTCTTTCTTGTATAACCACACTCTGGAGAGTTTGAAGAGAATTCCGAAATGGTATTACAATTTATCATAGGAAGATGTACGGATGAGTTATTTGCGGATGAAGTTATAGTATTCAAAACTTCATCTATTGATAACTCATCCGTAAAGCGTCCAATGATATAGTGTAATATCATTTCGGAATTCCCTTCAAATTCTCTAGAGCGTGGTTGCACAGTTGAAAGGCAGCCGATGTCGGCTCCCCTTTTGGAGGTTCCCTTTAAATACATTTAAGGAGTCCTCTTGAGGGGTGGTGATGTTGGCACCTCTTTTGGAGGTTCCCTTTCTATACTTTAGAAGGGCCTTCTAGAGGAGTCCCAATATTGGCATCTCTTTCTAAGATTCCATTAATAAATATAATGGACCATGTAGTTGAATTTTAATATCAACGTCTCTCTTAGAGGTTCTATTTTATATATTGGAGGGACTTTTTAGAGGTATGCTATTGTCAGCACCCTTTATAGAGGTTTCCTTTCTAAACAATGTGAGGGCCCTCTTCAGGGTTGCCAATGTCGCCATCCGCTTTAAAAATATCCTTTAAAAATATTGTAAGAGCCCTTTAGAGGACTATTGATGGCAATATCCTTTTAAAAGTTTCCTTCCTACATATATGAAGGGCCCTTAAAAAAATATTGATGTAGAAGACCTCTTCTAGAAATTCTTTGAACCATTGGAAAAGTATCTTCTGTCAAGTAAGGTCAAAATTGTATGTCCGTCGACATTGGTAGTGCAATCTACTCTATCATTAATTTCCCTTTTCGTTCCACGATGACGCACTGCCAACATTGTCAGTGAACTTTTTAATTATATTTTCTGTTTTTTTCCCTAATTTTTTGGGAGTTTTCATTTCCCTGAATTTTCCCCTACCCCGATTATAGGCTGCCGATATCGGCTGCCTATTCAGGGTACTACAATTGTCTTTTGTTTAGCCAATTGAACGTAGCCGGCATTCACAACGTTTTTGCCTACGGTCTTTGCTCCATCAACGCTTTCAGGAGTATAGTCTTCAATTTTCTTTGGGTAGTATACTATCTCCATTGGAGCTTTCTACGAAGCCGATGTCGGCTGCCTAGAAGAGCCCGGTATGATATAGCATTCATCCGGGGAATGCTATTTTGTGAGCAGTGAGCGGTGAGCGGTGAGCAGTGAGCAGAAATAAAGGGGTTTAGAGCAAAAAAAAATGAGTTTCAGAACAAGTTTGTGTGCTGAAGACATGTTTTTCGCTCACAAGAGGGTGTATGGCCGTGGATCATTTTACACTATAATGAGTATGATGGATTAAAAAAAAGGATAATTTGCTGTAGTTTCATAAAATACCCTATGGCCGTGGATGAAAGGCTTCGCATTCTCATTATTAGAGTAAACCACGATTTGGTGTGTTCGCATGATGTATAGTGTACTTGAACGTTGATTTGATGGATTGGAATTTTGGATTTAGAGTTTAGGGTCTAGGAAATGAAGATTGTATCAATATTTTCCAGTTTTACATAGCCCTACAAAAACTACGTCTTCCTGGTTCTCTGTGCATATTTCTAATGAGATTTTTAATAGATTTTGAGTATTGAAAAAGTCATGTTTCCATTTGCTCATTAGAAAACCGAATCGTGGATTTTACATCAAATGTATTTTTGTAGGTATGATTTACGGTACGAACAATATAGTGTACGTCGTTCAGATTTAACATTTTATAATCCAACCTTGCCTTGAATTTGCTACAAAATTCTGATGCTTTACTCAATGACAAACTAGTTGACTGATCTATTTGACAGTTTTGAACGCAGTTACAAATTGCCATAAGTTTAACGTTGTGATTCATGTGATACATGATTCCGTGTCTAGATAGTTTAGAAGATGGTAGCAAAATAAGAGGCATGTTTCAATTTAAACTCGAATGGGCACAATTAGAATGTTTACAAAAAGAATATTCATTTTGGGTTGGTTTTAGTTGGAATGGAAAATAAAATCTTACTAAAGGAGAAATTCACAATGAGTACACAAAACAAGTTACAACTACTCCGTGTCATCTGAACTACCCTCGCTTCCATTACCAACCTCTGCCTCTACCTCCACATAACGGAGTACATCTTTGTGATACCTCTGTCGCTGACGTGCTGGTGGAGGAGATTTCATAGTTGATTGTATCTCCGCAGTTCTCTTTGCCCAGATAGGTAAAGAGAAGGTAGAATCTAGAGATGACAATAGCGGCAGAGCTCTGCAAATAAACATAGCAACAATGACGTGCAAAGTTGATAATGATAACGTACAACGATTGTGAAAACAACGAAAAAATCTTGAACTTGGGTTGAACTTACGTACAAGAAGGAATACGGCTGCTTTTTTGCTTCTTCTGTGCTGGTTCCCCTTGAGTACGTCGCAAATTCTTCCTCTTCTCCACTACCAATTCCGTAGCTGACTTTGGAATTAGTGGTGCGAGCAAGGATTGAAAAATCTCTGAGTCTTCTTCGAAGGCCAATACATGGAGTCCCATTGATTGACACACCCGAATAGTTGGACCTAGGTAGTACATATAAAAAGAGAAGAAAAATTAGAAGTGAATAATAAAAATAAAATAGTTTATGGCATATATAAAGGAATGCTTACCTGTAGAGGCATTCCAATCTAAGACAATATCCCCACTTTTTGTGAGGGATTCAAGAATGGTCTTCATGAGATCTAACGCTTTCTCACGAGCCCCTCGCCATGGTGAGTCGCCGTGCATGAGCTGTGAAGCAACGTTCACCGGATTGAATAAGATGTCGAGCTCAACAAGTGGAGAGCGAACTGAGAATTTCGAGACGATGGGAGCGTCACGAACAAATAGCTGAACACAGAATCTTGTCCCCTGCAAAAAAAACATAATATATGATTATGGATAAGATACACCAAAAAGAAGCTTAAGACTAAAGCTAATAATTACCAACAAATGGTGTAGAGTACTTACTGTCGCAGAAGGATCTCGAGGCAAAGCTAAAGGCAGCTCGTTCAGTGCCCACCAATCGATGAGTAGCTTGAAGTCGTATGTGGAAGCACATTCATCAATTTCAAGTTGTAGATCTCTGTCATTCGGATGAAGTAGAAGCAAAGCAGCATTATCATGAAGATAATTATCAGCAAACTCAAAAATAGTATCAATATAATTATCTGGCCTCGAATTCCACATAGGAATGGCATCAATAGATTGAGAGATCCCAGGTACCGGTAAATTCTCTGGAATGTCAGCCACAATTAGATCCAGTCCACTGTGTTTGCAACTGTCATTTGAAACTTTCCGCGTTCTACCTGCACCAACCTGCAAGCAAAAAATCCAATGGGTGTTAACAAATGCGGTTCGGTGTGATGGATGGAATGCTATAAACAAATAAGGATAATAAAGACTAACCTTTGAAATGAATTGATGTAGCTCCTCCCATAGTTGGGGTGGGCCTCCTGCCTCCGAGAGAGACTGCATGATAGAGAAGAGTGATATATTTTTGATGAAACACTCTGATGAGACAACGGGCAACGGAGCAACGGAAGACTCAGAAAACTGAAACTGTCGTTGCTTGCGTTGTTGGACTTCCATTCTTGTAACTTCAACTAGGCTTGAACCAGCGGCTTGAGAAGATGCCACGACTGGAGGAGAGTTCCATGCCAAGACCTCGTTCCTAGTCATACCTGTTGGATCAGGCATCAAGGAATGATTAAAGATGTCTCTCTCAGCAAGGGCGGCTGCAACTGCTGCTAGAATCTCAGCCTTCTTCGCAACCTCCGCATCTCTGATGAGCTTTTCCTTGTCAGCTTTCGAAAGCCGCTTCTTCTTACCGGAGGTCTCCTCTTGAGCTAACACTTGTGGGGATGAAGACTGCTCTATAATTTCAATCTCTGGCTCCCCTAGTGGAGATGAAACACGTAGTACTGAAACCTCTGCAAGACCTTCAAAAAGCTCCTTCTCTGCATCCGGAACGAAATTGGCGGAACATTCCAAGTACCATCCACCACCATGCAAAACTTGAGTGGAATACCTCTTCTTCTGAACCTCTGTGAAGATGCATAAGTCTGATGAGGACTGAATCCAAGTTGATAGAAATGAAGGACATAGTGGTTGCTGAAGCGCATTCTTTGGTATCAGCTCCCTTACAATGTACCTGTAAAAATAATTTTTGAATAAATTAAGCCACTCAAAATCTCCAAATATATTTGAACTTAAATAAAAGAATATAGAATACAAGATACAAACCTGTATAAAAGCCGTTTAATGGCGAGGTCAGCTCCAGGCAACTCATCGAACTTTGTGTTTTTCTGAAAGGGAGGTTTCAAACCCGGATGCACAATAACCATGAATGCCTTCTCCCATAATATCATGCGCCATTTTTCCACATACTCGGAAGGCTTTTCAATACCCGACGAAGCATCCCAGTTCACTGAAATTGTGCCCGTTGCACAAATTTCCTCAAAGTGGGCGATGAATTTATCCTCCAACTAGAATCAGAAATTCCAGTTGTTAGACCTCCTACTTACTACTCAAGATAAAAGGACTTCACGTGACATGAAAATGAATTCAATGTGTACCTGAGCCCAAAATGTTGCACGATTGAGGAAGGAATCAAGAGCGCCATCTTTAAACTGTGTAGCTGGAAAGCGGAAAGCCGACCGAACCATTGAAGGAGAGTTCCAGAAATGCAACCACCTAGCTTTGAAACGAGGCTCTACCGCGGCGGTTGCCACCTTTTGTAGCTTCTCGATGGTCATTTCAGTCCTCTTAAAGTGACTGAAATGGAAATTGATCTACAGAAAATGAAAAATTCAAAATCAAAGAACTATAGACTGAAGGAAAAGATTGATAGTTATACGAACATAAGAAATAGAGAACATACAATATTATAGCGCACAATACCATAGAAACTCTACCTCATTAAAGAAGTCCTCGCCGTTCTTGGGATTGGCGACTGCAAGGTATTTCTGAAAGTCTTTGCTCTTGATTGACTTCACGGTGTTCGCTGTAGCATCACTCATGACCCTCCACACTCCTTTAGCACTTCTATCCTCATGCGTGGTCTTCTTCTCATAATCAATTGCCGCCTCATCACATGCGCGAGCAATATCTTGCTGCAATCATATAAAAATTAGTTTGTATAAGAAAAAAAACTTTAAAATGGTTTCAATGCTTGAAAATATGGATGTGTATGAAGAACCAAACAATACCCGGTATAAGAATGATATAAAAACATCAACAGTTAACGGAAACCATGCTGCACGGGACTGCCGCACTTTCAAGCACGTCTTGAATTCCTCCGACGTCAAAAGATCCTTAAAATCTTCCAACCTGAGCCCACCATAGTACCGAATGCGCTGAAGTTTTGCTGGAAGGCTGGTCTTTACAAAATCGTTCTGGGTTGACCTGTATAATCATACGTATTGAATTAGTTCAATATTGATGTAAATGTCATTGAAGATGTCAAATTATGCATGTCTTAAAGGATAAATGTTAGAGAATTTACCAATTCACATCGTGCATGCAGTTGAGTAGCACCGATATCCGTCCGGTCGGGTTCAGTACAATGCATTGAACAGCATAATGCCAATGAGGGTCGTCGCAATGCTGTTCTGAAATAAAACGCCACCATGCGTTGTACCTGTGATTTCCGTCCCAGACAAAAAACATTTT
This sequence comes from Bryoerythrophyllum caledonicum, assembly GCA_963971425.1. NCBI lineage: Eukaryota > Viridiplantae > Streptophyta > Bryopsida > Pottiales > Pottiaceae > Bryoerythrophyllum > Bryoerythrophyllum caledonicum. Next base: position 16,553,829 of record OZ020526.1, on the reverse strand, counting down.
GCCACTAAATGGAACAAACTCTGAATTGGACTTCAACATCTCTTCGAACTTCTCATTTGCTGAAATCCAATGTGCATCCCACGATGACATGATATGAGGGGTAACATCGCGTGTCAGCTCTTGGTCATCATAGATGGAGATGTAGAATGCACGATCTCCATCAATGTAGCCTCCCTCAAAGCGTTTCTGCAAAGTACAAACGTCAATTTCTTGAATTGGCCGCACTCGAGGTAGGGCAATCATCCTGCAAAGGGGAACGTGAAAGGGAGCCTTCGTAACGCGCATGCTCTCTAGGACTGTCACAAAATTCGACTTCTGATGAAGTCGTCTAGCTCTTTCGCCATCAAGCGAACTTATCAATCCATCCGGGCACTTTGATGACGAATCCTCAGAGTCGGTTGTTGGAACATTCTACAATACGTGAATCAAATTTGTTAGGAGATATATAACAATGAAAGATAATATGCATATATGAGAATCTTAACGAGGCAAACCTGAATATCGTGGCCGTCCTCTAGATCCCCGCCATCTGGAGTGAATTCTTGTTCTTCCTAATTCAAGCAAATACTATAGAATTTAGAGAAAAATGTTTCATCAAGTTAGAAATCTCTGCACACAATTGAAGCTTGTACATGAATATAAAACCATTGTAAATTTCACACAAATAGAGTAGGTTTATAGTCTTCAAAGGAATACCTCATCATTTGGTGCTGAAGTTAATGGTGGTGAACTTTCCACCATGTCGTCCCGTGTGTTTTTCTACAAAAGGAAAGATATATAAATGAAAATATTTAGAGGAGTTTCTGACTAATCTCAAGCAAATACACAAGCTCTTAAAAGCTGCGGTGGGAGGACTCGTATGCGAGGCTTGAAGCTAATTGATTAAACCAGTACTACAAGTTGCCGAGAAGCTGCCGAAAAAAATTCATCGAATTCAGGCTAAAATGGGCAAAAACGTATGAACACGAATGTATGATCAAGAATGAAGAAGAATGAACAAGCTGCAATTGCTAAGAAGTATGATCCATGCAGCAAACCAATGAATGATCATGACTGGAAAGTGGTCAACGGTGACTCGTAATGAGCAGGACCATCAAAAAGGTGTACAGAGATGAAGCACAAAAATTCTGCCGAGGGAGGCCTCGCATACGAGGCCTGGTGAATTTCCTGGAACCCCGTCCAAGACTGCCCAGAGTCGATCAGAATCGGGATTGACCTACGAGGCCTCGTATACGAGGCCTTCTAAAACCGACACGGATTTGTTCCTTCACTACCGCACTTTCGTCATCTAGACTCGGACGGCCACACTTACGATGTATATAAGCACAAGGTACTTTAAGAAGCCGAGGGAGGCCTCGTATACGAGGCTTGCAGGTTACGACATGAATCACATGTGTAAATAGAAAATTTACTCAGAAACTGACAAATATGCAGCGATAGGACATGTACAACATACACTGCCACACACTGCCACGACTAAAATTCGAGGCCTGCAGGATGTCAGTCGAATCCGGGAGTACATGACTCATGAACAACATATTCGTGACAACCTCACTACAATTAAACAGTTGAAGATGAACGAATTAAATTGCCGAGGCACGAAAATCGGGACCAACACTGCCTATATTCAAAACCATCTTCACGGTCCAAACCGCTGCCGAGGGAGGCCTCGTATGCGAGGCATGCAGGATGTCAGTCGAGCTAGGTGCTTCACGACTTCAGATTGTCAAAATCAAGACTGCCTCACTGGAAAAATACGGTTCCAATCGAACTAAAACAGATGCGGAGGGAGGACGTCTAGGACCTTCACCGCTGTGCTCGTCGTCGAATTTTAGTCAACGATCTGAATGCATTAATCGTCACCAGGTTTAGCACCGTTGTGGTAGGCCTCGTATACGAGGCTTACAGTTTTATTATATTTTTGGTCCTACTCTGCCATGACGTGCACATGCAAGACGTCCCACTAAACTCATCATGTACCGTGAAATTGAATGCACTGAAACTAGAATGCGCATGACCAGGAATGCATGAACACGAATGCACATGAGCACGTGAGCTGGTAAGGGAGGCCTCGCATACGAGGCCTCCAGGTTTTAGGGTTTTCTTGTCCAACTATAATTCGACGTTTAAATGACCAGATCCAAAAAAAATCAAGTCGAAAACGAGTCGGTCTCTTACGAGCAGATCCACACAAAAGTGTATCAGGATTATACTTACGACATGACGAGTTTATAATTCATCAACACTAGCATTAGCTGCAGATCAAACTCTGCGCTTTCAAAAGAGAGAGATGCTAACGGGATCTTGGGAGTGAGGCCTCGCGTAGGAGGGCTGTTTTAACAAATCCAAAACGATCCTAAGTTGATACACTGTCGACGAGGAACTTCTCAAAATCCTGAAATCGACGACTCAAATGTAATGTTGGAATATGATCCAGCAGTGTTGTCCTCAGGTTCTATACTCAACTACATGCTTTTGACAGCTGGCGAGGAAGGCCTCGTACACGAGGCTGTTCCAGTATTGAAACTCTTGGTTCTCTAATATTTGAAGAAATTGAACTGATTTCTCAGTAATGTAACTGATTTAGAAACCGAGTGATATCAAGAAAACACACGGAAACCGACACCGAACAGACACCCAAGCAAACACCGAAACAGACAACAAAACTGACACCAAAACTGACACACACACAATCGATGCTTACACCTTTGCAATAGAATAACCGGCTGATATCAAGAATAATTCATACCCGGCCTAAGGTACTTCATGTACAATAAATCATCAGTAAACCTACCTCGAAAACTTCGGTACTAAAGTACGTAACTCTTCCGAACCCCTCTTCGTAAACATTACGAAAACCCTAATCGAACACAAATTTGAACTTTCAGAGGCATTTCAACGGAGAAGCCTCGCTGTGAACACTGTAGCGAACTCGGGAGAATACTGGAAACGCAATCGACAGTCCAACGTCCCAAACCCTCTATCCATTTCAGTCCTACTTGAATCATAACAACATACCTCAATGCTCGTTATCGGTGAGCTCGTTCCCGCCATCTCCTTGCTTCCAGGTTCAGATCCCTGCCACACCCACAGAATGCGTTAGTCAGTGCACGAGAAACTTCAAAGAAACCTTTGTGTCCTAACAAATGCTATGACGCTGAGAGTTCAGGTGGCGAGGTCTATGTGCAAGCACTGAGCAAATGAGGATCTTGCTCGGATCGGTTTAGGGTTATTTCACTCGACGATCAACTGTTGGATAATTTACTCATCCACTAATTTTCATCCAAAATATTCTTTCAAGTTGGTGACCACTGAACTAGGTTTTAAACTCGAGGATGCAATTTGAAACAATATTATAATATATCGATATGCATTTGATTCATGATCAACAGCCAAGATTGTGTCCAAAAAATGCATCAGTAATTTATAACAATCTACTTCTACAAACAAACATCTCATTGATGATATTGACTACTAAATTATAATGGTACTTGGGACCTTAAAACAATGTGCTCTTCAAATGTTTCTTTCACAAGTACCACTTGCTT